>CM048820.1:7748193-7892095 GCA_026586065.1 Dioscorea zingiberensis | reverse complement strand
TCATGTAGTCCATAAATTGAGAAGCAAATTGAAGATATGATTGAAAAGTCCAAACTTGGTTGATTGAAGAAAGAGGTTTGGAAGGAATTTGTAGGAAAACGATATGAGAAGAAGATTATGCAGTAGGAATTTATTAATTGGGGAGATCAAGTTTTGGGAGGAGATGGATCTCGTGCCTTGGAGAGTCTGCAACTTTATGGGTAATTTGTGGGCATGCTGGAAGGGACTGACTTTGTGTGTGAGTGCGTGTCGAGAGGAGCCTATTCTTGTGAGTAGTCATGTAGAGAATCCAAGCGTAGTTAAGACTCGAGTTTACCTGCTTAGGGAGGTTAGAGGTGCCGCTGGGATTTGTGGTGAAACGGAAGTTGAAAGCGTGGTTAGTTCATCAAACGAGCCGTGTTGTAAATTTGGATTTTGCGGCCGGAAGGAGTTCGCAATGACTAAATTTGGAATCTCGTCCAATTTAGCGATGTGAGAGATTTTTGGAGATACTAAAAGAGGAAGGCGACATCTTAGGGTGGCAGTAGCATCCTATGAGGCGCTTACTCTCGGGATGAAGGAGGGTGACCGCGTGAGAAAACCTTGGGGGAGAGGTTAAGAGTGGTGATCGACAATGTCTGTGAGGAAAGTCTTTGATGTTATTTGTGAGTGAGTGAGTGAGTGGCACTTGATTGTACTCATGCTTTTCATTCACTTTTAGTAGAATTTTTAATCTTTGGGCTTGGTCCCCAGGACTTAGAGCATTGGAAATGCCGGCATTTGGGTTACCAAACCTTTGTGTCTCCCATCTTAATGTATTTGTGGAAATAATCCAAAGAAACCAAAGTAGAACAAAAGGAGGGAGAAGAAAGAGAAAGAAAAGAGAGAAAGAAAGAGAGAAAGAAAGAAAAGCTACAGGATTTTATTCAACTAGCATAATCCAATATAGAAAACAAAATTTTACAGCAAATCCCATAAATCTGAAAGGAACTATATATATAGAGTTCTAAAAATAAAAGAAAATTGAGAAAGAGCCCAGTATTGTACCCTTAATAAAACAAAATATAGCAAATCCTAATAAATCCCTAAATATCTCTCCCCCCCTCCTCCTCCTCCTCGAACTCACGTCACTTGGGCTAAATTACATTTACTTCTGGCATTCCGAGAGTTTGCTTCAACTATAATATGGGAGGAAGGAAATGGGGATGTGCTTTGGTAAAAGAAATCTGCATGATCTGCGAAGAAAAGAAGGAAACAAGAAGAGGGCAATGTGATGGTGCCATAGCTTGAGATGATGGCGATGTAGAGTAACGGTCGAAGTCTCCGAAATATCGCTGGATTTAAGTTCAGTGAAAAGGCCCTGAGTTGTGAAGCCCAATGCTGAATAGCACTCTTGTTGTCACAATACATAGGAAGGTGGGGCCGAGAAATAAAACTACTCCCATATCCGTGAAGTAACCAAGCGTAACCAAACAATCTAACTTTGGTAGTAAGATGCCATATACGATATTCAGCTTAGGTTGAAGATTGAGAAACAATAAGATTGTTTCTTGCTTTTCCAAGAAATAAAGAAGAGATCGCCTAGAAAGATCTGAGGAAACCGATGTAGATAGACTTGCGATGCACGTGGGATGTTTCTTGCCATTGATGCGGCATCGGAGGTGAGGCACGCATAACTCCAAAAGGAAGAGGGTGGACAAAAGTAGGGAAGGCTTTGAAGGTTTATGTACCTCAAAGATACCATAAAATACTTGGAAGAGCAGTACCCAATGAACTGTAGTGGGGAGAAGCTACAAGCCTGACTAACAATGATATAGAACAACATGTAATGCGATATACGGGCCGAGTAATAGTAAGATATACCAAGAGCTCCCAACAATAGTACGATATAAAAATTGAAGGATCAGACAAAGGTGTACCCGTGATCGGAGAGAGGAATACTTTGCATTAACCTCAATAGGAGTATCCAGTAGTCTTATTATGGGTAGAAGCTTTGGCCCGGCTCAAGAATATGCTACAACATATTTTTGTGAGAAAGAAGATAACCTCTCTGGCGAGTAGGCTACCTCAATACCCAAGGGAAATATAAGTAGAGGGAACCCAAATCCTTCATTTCCAGAAACTGTCTAGCTAACTCTGTCTTCCAAAATCAGAAATACCATCAACATCAATTTACTAAGTAATAAGTATCATATCATCAACATATAAAAGAAAGAATAATATCGGCCTACATCGAGGGTGCATGCGGCAATAAAGAGAAGCGGAATCATGATTCTTCTTGGAAGCAAATCCAAGAGAAGAGATCACAACAGAAAACTTCTCAAACCATGCACGAGGTGCTTGTTTGAGACCATGTAACGCCTTCTTAAGCTTGCAAACATACCCAGAACTATGTGAAACACCCGGAGGAGGCTCCATATAAACTTCTTCTTGAAAATCTCCATTTAAGAAGGCATTCTTGACATAAAGTTGAGAGATAGACCACTGTCGAATCGAGGCTACTGCAATAAGAGTACGAATAGTAGTCATTTTTGCAACAAGAGCAAAAGTCTCCTCATAATCCATACCATATTGTTGAGAATACCATTTTGCAACCAGCCTAGCTTTGTATCTCTCAAAAGAACCATCAGAATTAGTCTTGATCTTATATACCCAACGACATGCAACAACACTCTTACCAGGAGGTAGAGGAACCAAATCCCAAGTACGTGTCTTATGCAAAGCAGAAAGTTCCTCATCCATAGCTTCATAGCGTGGATCAAGAATTGCCTCTTTATAGGAAGAAGGCTCAGAGAGACCATAAATAGAAGCTAAAAAGGAAGTAAAAGATGAAGAATAACAAGAATAAACAAAATCTGGTAAGTTTGTGGACTTACAAATAAGTGTGGATTGATGTAGAGGTGGATCCACAAACTCAGACGGAGCTTGAGGGACCATAGGAGAAGAGGTAGCTTCAAGTGTGTCAGTATCTGCAGAACTATTAGTACAACGAGCTCGTCGAGTATAATGTAAAAAGATAGCGGAGGAAGAGATGCGAGGAGAGCATATCACGAGTAGAAGGAATTTGAGATGACAAACTATGTAATCCTCGAGAAAAGGGATCAATACGAATAAGATCAAATCTAGTCAAACTATGGGTAGAAGATGGAATAGAAAAGAAAGGTATATGTTCAAGAAAAACAACATGACGAGACACATATAGTTTTTGAGTAATCGGATCAAAACACCGATACCCCTTTTGACCTTTACCATAACCTAGAAAGACACAAATAGCAGACCGAGAGGACAACATTTGCGTTACTACTATGAGGACGAAGAACGAAACAAGTATAACCAAAAACTGGAAAGAAAGAATAATCTGGGGCATATCCATATAATTTTTCAAAGGGAGAAATACCCGAAATATGAGAAGATGGAATTGCATAAATCAAAGGATTCTGATAGTAAGAACGTACCTCACCCCAAAACTTCATTAGGAATAGAAGCGGATAATAAAATAAAGCGGCGATTGTAAAGAATATGCCTATGTTTTCTTTCAAAGAACACCATTTTGCTTTCGGGGTATGCATGCATGAAGTTTGACGAGCAGTTCCATCTAAAGGCAAACAACTCCACATAATTTATTAGAGGTGTATTCCCCACCTAAATCACACCTAAAAGCGTTTGATAATAGCGAGAATGTTGAGTTTTGACAAGAGCTCGAAAAGTGTATATCTCAAAGAATTGAGCGATGTTTCATTAAATAAATCCAACAATAGCGAGTATGATCATGATAAATGAAACATAATATCGAGACCCTCCTTTAGTGGGAATAGGAGAAGGCCCCATACATCTAATGAATTAAATCAAATGGAGAAGAAGAAAGCGAAATACTTGATTAAGCATGATAAAAGTGAGAATTTTGCGGTTTATATCCACTCTGATCGGATATATCATGAGTTTGCAAATTTCCTAAAGCCCTCTGTGGATGCTAAAAATCTCAAGCGAGAATACTGAAACATGACCAAGATGAGAATGCCATAAATAAAAACTAGAAGAAGAAGGACATAAAGCGAAAAGAAGACAAATCGGCACTAGTAGCGGCGATGGCGGCACTTTCGACTCATCCAAAACATATAGTCCCTCCTTTCCTATGGCGGTCCCAATGACTTCTAAGGCGCAAATCCTGCATATAACAAGAAGAAGAAGAAAATGTGATTATATTACCAGAAACACATAATTGACTAATGGAAGCTAGATTTAATGTGAGTTTCGGAATATGATAAACATTAGGGAGAGACAAGTGAGGAGTAACAACAGAACCAACACCTGCTAAAGGCATAGGAGTGCCATCAGCAATCATAACAGGAATAGAAGACGAAGGAAACATAGAAGTAAAAGATGAAGAATTCGGAGACATATGATGTGAAGCACCAGAATCCAAGACCCATGTAGATGAGGACATACCTGAAGAACTATGAGGCAACTGACCTACAAAAGAAGAGGCAGACATAGCTCGGTGTTGTAAAGAGAGAAACTTCTGGAATTGCTCGGCCCGGAATACGGGGATCCGGTGAAGGACTTGAAGAAGCTACTGCCGCTGCGTTAGGCGTGATGGTTTGTAACCCCGAGGTGAGTATATTAGTATTAGATTGTAGTTGCCGGGTTTCCAAGCTTGAGATTCTTTGTTGTGATTGATTCTCATTGTCTCAACTTAGGACACTGAGCCTTCCAATGACCTTTCTTCTTACAAAAACTGCACTCGTCAAAGGAAACCTTTTATATAAGGCTTATTCTGATTATTAAAGGGAGGCTTAGAGGGCACTACCAATACAGAAGGATTTGGAGCGTAAAGAATCCCTTTTCATAAAAAGATTTAAGATGAATTTTTTGACCAATAACTTCCCAACAATTTGAGTCCAGCAGGCGGAAGTGGAGAACGATGCAAAATTGAACCTCTAAGTCCTTCAAAATCACTTCGAAGAGCCATTAAAAACTGCACCAACCGTTGTTGCTCTCTATGAGCAATATAGGCACCACATGCTTTTAATTCATCAGATTTTGTAAGAGCCAATTGATCCCAAAGATCTGTCATAGCAAAATAAAACTCTTGCACACTCATAGTCTTTTGCTGAAGGGCTCGTATGTCGTTCTCCAATTGATACTGTTTTGCAAAATTTGATTGAGTGAATAACCTTTGCAGATAATCCCAAACCTTCTTTGTTGTCTCATACTTTGCCAACTGTGTGCCTATGGAGTGCTCAAAAGAATTGTTAATCCAAGTAATGATTTTTGCATTATTTGCTTCCCAAACATCTATCGCAATAGCATAATTCACATCATTACTCTTAGGTTGCTCAGAAGTTCCACTAACATATCCCCACAATTTTTTACCCTTACGAAAATTTCTCATCACATAACTCCAATACGAATAATTCTTTCCATCCAACCTCACACTCACAGACTGAAGCGAATCGTCTCTTTCAGTAGCCATAATCGAAAAACAAAGAAAACCATAGTACAAAAGAAAGGATACTGAAATACCAGAAGCAAACCCTAAGGCAACTCACTACGAAGTAGGATCTGCGAAAACTGCTTTTGAGATTAAACTTTTCTTCAATGCAACCCTCTCTGATACCATGTGAAATAATCCAAAGAAACCAAAGAGAACAAAGGAGGGAGAAGAAAGAGAAGAAAGAGAAAAGAAACTAGGTTTTATTCAACTAGCATAATGCAATCTGAGAACAAAGTACAACAGAAATCATAAATACAAAGGAACTATATATAGGCTAAAAAAAAAAAAAAAAAAAAAACTGAAAAGACTATTGTACCCTTAATAAAACAAAATAACAAAATCCTAATAAATCCCTAAATATCTCAACAGTATTGATTGCTTCTTTATTTGTGTGAGTGTGTGAGTTTGCATGAGTGTTTCATTCTGAGAGGAAGAGTTGCAACCAATGTTACAACTGACCCACACAACAGTCCTGCCGGAACTTACAGATCCCTTCCATAGTTGTAGTATTGAGAACAAAGAAAATACTTGATCAATAATCTACATATTAGATTTCATAGTTTACAGTTACTTACACACAATCCCACAGAACTTTTTCCTGAGATTCAGTTTATTTAATTTCTGCAAATGCAACTCATGCATGTAGGATTCAGTTTGTAGAGTGAAATCTATAGATCAAAGTTTATCTGGCTAGTGGTAGATTGGGAGAGTTGCCAGACATGCTACAACTTAGTAGCTCTAGATGATTAGCAGTGGCCGAAGAACTTGAGGATGATTCAATGGTGGCAAGGCTTGTGCTTCTCTTCTCAATTTTAATGGCTTCTTGAATGGCTATTTGTACTTCATGCATTCTTGGCCGGGAAACGCTGTGTAGCTCGACACTCTGAAATGCAGTTTCTGCAACTCTCCAGACGGACTCTATCTTGAAGGCTCCCATGAAAGATGGATCGATGATGCCTGTTATGTCGCCTTTTCGTATCAATGATTTTGCCTGCAAAAGATTGCATATCATATTGTAGAACAGATCTTGAATTATACGTGTTCTCAAATTCGGTCAAATGAATTTGAAAAAGTTATATGCATGACTAAGTCGGACAGAGACGCATGAAATGTAATTCATCGATACAGTTGCTTTCTATTTGCTTATCCTTCTTATTTTCTTCATTCAATTAGACATATACATTAGTGCACAAAGATTAAAATGTATGAACAACAAGAAGAGATACAATATGATACACTTCAATCAATTGAACATGAATGTAACCCATCTTTTCCATCAATATGAAGACATCTTTGGTACAAATGCTCATGAAACACATTCAGAAAACTGAAACTTAATTTTGGATGGATATCAAATTTTAAGAATAGATTGATACTTCCCAATCATATGATAAGACACATGAATCCTAAGATAATACGGAAATAGCTAACTCAAGCACATCGGTTCTCTTCCGTTCTACATTCATTATAAGAATGTGTCTCTAGAATGTGGAGAAGATGAGAGTTATGTTTGACTATGCGCATGTGCTGGATAATATGGATATGCTTCCAATGATCTAAGACTAATTTGGTATTAGTTTATGTTTTCTTTCATTTGCTTTGCTGAATTCAAGGAGAACAAGAGAGACAATGATGCATACCCAATGAACTATGTTCCATTCAGCACCATAATCTTCGACTGAAATAGGACTTTTTCCAGAGATTAGTTCTAAAAGAACAACTCCGAAACTATAAACATCACTCTTGTCGGTCAATTGTTGACTAGCATAGTACCTGTCAATTAGGAATCATTAAGAAAAATGTCAGGAAAGAGAAATTAATCAAGATTTGATTAATACACAATGCAATTGCTTACTCAGGATCAAGATATCCGACTGTTCCCCGAAAGCAACACTTGATATATGAGAAAGATCTTCATTGGCTTGTCTTGAAAGCCGAAATCTGAAAATTTTGCTCTCATATGGATGTCTAGGAGAATATTGGTCGTCTTTACGTCTCGGTGAATGACACTTGGACTGCACCCGTTATGCAAGTATGCAAGCCCTTAACATATCAAATACCATTGTCAACAATTGCGTAGGCGATCACAAAACCATAATTTAAAAAAAAAAAAATTGAAATGATGAAAACCATTGGCAGCATCCTCTGCAATAAGAAGGCGAGACAGCCAATCCAAACTCCTCTTCTTAACTGAATCTGATACAAAAAAGATTGAAGTTTTAGTTGAAAAATCAATTTGCTGTTAGACATAGATTAATAATCAAGACATACCATTAAGGTGATCCCTCAGGGTTCCATTGTGCATGTACTCATAAACTAGAACTTGTTTACATCCTTCTTCACAATAGCCAATTAAAGGCACCAAGTTCTTATGATGAATTCTAGATAACAAAGCAACCTGAACATGGACCCATAGAGGACATGATGTTAGAACAAAAATCATTTTTACTTGAAGGAAATCACATTCTTGGATATTTATGCATGACCATCCAAAATTCTGTGATCAACCTTTCAGAAATAGTGACATCAATCAAGTGTTGTAGTTCAATTGTAGCAATGTGAAATCCATTAACTACCTTTTCATCTCTAAACATAAATGAAAATGTGTACTTCAAGCTTTGATTCTGAAAACTTGAATAAATACTTAACAAAATCATGTTACCATGGATATAGTGGAATTGCCTTTCCCAAAAGGAGAAAAACTAGTTAGACCCATCAATGGATGAATGAAAAATGAATACCTCATTAGTAAATTGTCGAGTTCCATCAATGGATGAATCAGCTGATATCTTGACTGCCACTTCTTTTCCATCTTTCATTTTTCCATAATAGACTGGTCCAAAGCTTCCTTCCCCAATTTTTTTAGAGAATCTGCATGTAGCTTCTTCGAGTTCCGCAAGTGTGACATAGGAAGCTAAATCTAGTGCTTCATCAATAATTGAGGATCCAACTCGCATAGAATGGGGAGTCAAAGATTTGGAGTTGATGCGCAAAGAATTACCTGCATAGAAACAAGCTAAGAAAAATGCACTACAAAAATAGTATTTTCTCAGGGGTTCAAACATGCCATTATTACTAAATTGATGATCTGCAAATAAGAGCACATACTTTTTTCCTGACTTCCATCATGCAACATATTCCTTCGGTGTTTCCACAATAACCATAGAGTTCCTAGGAGAAGAATTACAAAAACTGCTAGTGCTCCGACAACTGAGACCAGGACAACAAGCCTTGGATTCTTCTTATTGTGTCTCACTGTGTTCATCCCAGGGTTGTCAGCACAGCTGAAAGGAAGTTGTTGTCAGCCAGAACATACACTTGCATGTTTCATTAGATTCTGAATTAAACAATGGGTGCTTATCCAGTTAAATTAGTAAAAGGTTGTATGCTTCTGTATCAAATTACCTCCTAATGACCTTTCAGTGTTTTGTAGCTTAATTTAAAAAATCAACTTTTAGGATTTCTTTCTGTAAATATTTGTTTTAAAGAATATAAAAGGTGGATGCTGTAACCTCATGGAGACAATAAATAGTTGAGAGCACGAAAAAGATAGGAAATGACACAAAGGTTTTTAAGACATCAAATTGATTGGATATCAACCTTCCGCTATTTCTCAATTTTTTTTTTTAAAAAAAAAAAAATCTCATTGAATTCAGTAATCTTGCATGAAAGATGTTCATTTCAAATGTGTGATGAAATTTTATGGTCAGTGGTTGTGCTATGTTTTCCTTCACACATTAGTACATTACAAATGGAAACTTTCACTATCTTATGCGTTCCAGATAAGACTAACTTACGTTTCATAGAACAAAAGCTAGGAAATTAAGAATAGAGGGGGGAGAAGATCAAGCATTCAGAGAGAGAAGAGAAGATTCAAATTTCAAACAAAGGAAAATGAAATGTCAGAGTAATAGTTTCATCTATTTGCTCATGTTCGGCATGTTATTGTGTAAAATTCATTCTATTAAACAATTGAACTTGATCTGAAAAGGTAAAACCATCAAAAAGAAAATCATAGAAGCTGAGGACAGGTCAAATGAAATGCAATTCTACAACTAATAAAATGAAAAGTGACACCGACCCATCATTTGTTTATATGAGTAATGTACAGAAATCTAGCTATTCTTCCCTATCTTTCAAGCAGTTATTAACAGTTAGATTGGAAGTCAATATTGAAAATAGTAAAATCAATTGGAAAACTTCAAAGTTGAAACATTAGAACATTGCTTGCATGCTACCAGAATTGTTGGATACTTACTTCAATATGATTTTCCCATTCAATAATGTTGGAGGTATATCCCCACTTAAACAGTTGTTCTGCACATACCTGTCACAGGGCACATTCCAGTGTTAATTATTGAGGCATTGCTCCATGGAGCAGGAGAACCAAAAATAAAGAGTTCTTATAACAAAGGCCATTAATATAATTATGAGCATATTAAACTATCAATGCTGTTACATACAGCTCACGTAAGTTTGGCAGCTCGCCGAAATAAGATGGTAACTGACCAGTAAGTCTGTTGTTCTCTAGATGCCTGCACAATTTCGGAATTAACACTTGTTAAATGTTAGACATTGTATCGAGTAAAAATGTAGTGGACAAACAAACAACATTCATTTTTGTATGATTATTCATTGAGTGGAGATAAGAACATACAAAAACATATAGAACTTACAAAATCATTAAACTAGTAAGAGTACTCATATCTGGGATGGAGCCACTCAAGGAGTTGCCATCTAGCCACCTAAAGCATCACAAACAGAGGTCAGGTATAAATATTATCAAACTGCAAACTTGGAAGAACATATGGAGCTTCAGAGCATAGCATACAATTCAGTTAACTGATCCAATTGCTTTATTTCTGACGGTATTGTACCATTCAAGTCCTTTCCAGACAAAGCACTGTTAAGATAAGGTAGATGTCAAAAGTTGGCAAATTTCCCAACTTCTACCCATGCAAGCTTTTGTAGATAAGTAGGTCTTAGGAGATTACATTTTTGTGATTCTTGGTGGTGTACTGTTGCTGCACTTCACCCATTCCCAGTTAACAGGAGTGCAAGGATCACCATCTTCATACTCCCATTCACCATTGTGAGACATGGACCGAAATACATCCAAGATGACAGCTTCAAGGCAGAATGATAACTGCCGGTCAGCTCACATAAAGAAACTACTACTATATTACTATCATCCATGAAATAAAATCATGTTACCATCTTGAGTATCAGTCTTTGGGAAAATCTTCACATATTTGCTAACTTCAATTGCATTCAAGAGAGGGCCACGAGTCGAATCCTGTGTCTTGGATAATAAGAATGAAAGAACGAAATCCAGTGAGACATTCATGTAGCTAGGCTCGTAGAGAGTGTAACTACCATTGGCATTCTCAGCAATGTTGACGATAACATTGCTGTATCCAGGTACATAAGGTTGCTTCAGAGTAAATTTTCTAGTCTCATTCTTTCTTAAATCTTCAATCTCAGCAAAATATGCATAAGCTCTGGCATTTGCAGGGAAACCTTCAAGGTTTAGCCTATAGGTGAGCCTACCCTTTGTTCCAACGACAGCAGTTTGCATAACTTTAACCGGTGGATGCTCACGTAAATTGGTGTTTATCATCTTAGTAGTATTAATTCTTTTTGTTCCAGCAGCCATCCCTACAAGATAGTTCTGCCTTCTAGATAAATCTGATTCCCATATTCGATCATAAGGGTCATCTGGATACCTGTTCCAAAATAAAACAATATCTCAGCCAGAAGCCTATAACTTCAAAGCATAACTGTGGCTTTTAACACTTATCATCTTAATTATCAGGTTGTATATCTTTAGGATATTAGACTAGTGATCTATATTAGATCATCACCGAGTTCGTATTCACTAGAGTGCTCCTGATTTTCAAGAATTATAGGAAATTAGGCAATAGCATAAAGGTTAAAGACAAGTAAAAACCTTATAGGGTCACTGCTCAGAGCACCAAAATTTACTCTTGCGGCAACCTTGAGGAAGTACTCATCCTCATATTCCGTTTCATATAATGAAAGTTTCAAGGGCCGCAACTCAAGGGTTGTTATGAAAGGGTAGCCTGTGGATGCACAACATACGCATACTTGAATAGAAGCAGATGGTGCCCTGATGATCAGCTCCTCGACATAAATCCGAGAAGCATCTTTAATTGTTACAGTCGACCATTGTGTGGAGTCCATGTAGAGCTGAAACATCGGGTATGCATTGTCATCAGAATCAGAATCTCCATAAAGAAATGTTGCTCGAATAATGTATCTTCTCCTTTCTGTGGTGCTTAATTTATAACAATATTTCTTGTTATCTTCTGCTGGAAAATATCTGCTAAACTTGTATGGCTGTCCAGTTTCATTCAATGCTGGCAACTCTGCTGTCTTTCCATGTCTCATAAAGTTTGCATCTGATATCCAACTCAATCCAGTACTCGGATCAGTATAGTTACTCGCACCTCCACAATCTATGCTTACAAAATCTGCACAGAAGTTTTCCAATGAATGTTAAAAGGAGAATATCACTCATCATGCTTGAAAATGACAACTAAAAGTGTAGATTCTGAAAGCCAAAAAAAGCACCACTTAAATGCAAAAGCAAGCGATAAGAAAGAGAGGCACTAACTTTATGACTAAAATACACAATTCATCAGCTGAAACTGATCAAATAGAACTCTTTTATAATTTTAACAGCACCACTGAAAATTACAGATACATTAAAGAACATAATGGATACATATTATCTGAATATGACAACTTGCTGATAAACGTAAGGATGTAAGATCTATACATGTTTTGAAGTAGTAGCAATTGTCAAAAGTGAGCCCTTCCAATCATCATGTTCTGAAGTGAGCCCTTCTAATCATCAACTAACTAAAGGAGCCCTTCAATTACTTTGTAAGGGCAAAGTCTACCTTTCCTATCTTCATTTAAAGATGTAGATCAAATTGCCAGACACTAATGTCATGCAAAGGGATAAAATCTAAATAAATTGTTTTAATCACTCTCTGTCTAATTTCATCATGCTGATAATATTTTTCCATTCAAATTTTAACCTCTAGAGCTTCTTATTAGTTGAGAAGTAGGAGGTCTCTAGCAGACAAGCCTACGAACCAAATCAAGGACTTTTAGCATTACTTGTAGAATCACAAGGGGAAAAAAGAAGTAAAGCTAGGCTCAATTATTTGCTCTACCACAATCAAATCATCTTTCCAACATTATAAAATTGGAAACAATCCCTTTCTCAACCATAAAAAGGAACAGACCTGCCCTAATAGATGAAGACTTCTTGTAACCATCTATTGAGACTAGAATAAGGAACTCATGTATCAAGAAACATGAATGACAAGGAATTGAGAACCATACCTCCAACTTGGCTACAAACTGAAGCAACAAAGGATAGAACCAAAACCAAAACCAAAACAGAGTAGAAGAAACCCATGCCAAAAAGAGCACAACACACTGTCACTTGTGAGGCTTGCTTGTTTGCTACACATGAAATGCTTCATATAAAGATTCAGAAAAAGAATACTTACAAATCATCTTCAACACATATGGTTGAGTGTCCACTCTGCTTGCCACTTCAGTCCCCTTTATACTCAGAATCTACTTTCTCCTAGACTGTTACCTTCTCTGAAAAGTATGAGAAGTATATAGGTGATCAATACCACTGGTTGTATGAACAGGTATGAACAAGAGAACAACTTTGGCCATTCAAAAGTTAGAAAGAGGAATAAAGAGAGTGTTGATGTAGCATTTATGCCACTTTTCTTCTTTTATCTCTTTCTATCCTATTCCTAGTCATGTCCCTGAGAAACAACTGGTAGGATCTGATTCATCCACCTTGGTGTACCATTTGATTGCTTCTCAAAAACAACAGATATGGGACATGCCCTAAAGAGCCTAAACTCTTCCACTTAGAGACAACCTTAAAATCCAAAGTTGAAGAGCCACAAAATAAATTTGGAAAAGCTTCATGGAAGGCCAAAGTTTAGGGCATATGGGCCTCTGTTGTCAGGAACTGTAGGGCTAAAAGAAGAAGAAGAAATCAACATACAATTCCATGATAGGATAATTTTTCTTGCAAACCAGGGTTACAGTAATTGAAGAATTTCATGAAATTTATAAATATGACACAATTCCTATGAACAGAAACTGATTCCAATCACAAGTCGTCGTGTAATCACAACAAGCACCAACAAAGAAGGAAAGTTAGGAAAGCTTAAAGTAACTACAGCAAAGATATAATTGGTGTTTCTTACCTTTGATGCACTTTACTCTACTACTTCAATGGTGGTCTGACATAAAAACCCAAAGAAAAAAACTCCTTTTCTCCTCTTTTCCAAGTTTTAGGATTTAAAAAAAAAAAAAAAAACTGAAAATAAGACCCCAAAAATATTTCCTAAATATAAAATAAGCTGGAAATGAAAATCACATTAAAAATATAAACTTACGACACATCTTTGCTGATCAATACCAATATTCATTTCCTTATTGCCATGATTGTTCTTAAATATATTTCAAGGATATTCCGGATTCATTGATTCATCACAAACACCATAACAACATACCAAAAGAAATTAATATACCTTTATTATCACTGATTACCACTTATTTCCAACCTGTATGATCTTCCACCAGTTAAAGATAAGCAGTAATTAGCAACAACAAACAGGGTACAACACATCACTAAAATTAAGTAAAATCCAAAAAAAAACACACACACACACACACACACACACTCAAACAACAGAAGAAGGAACAGTGTCTGCAGAGGCAGCAGAAACTTGATTGTGAGCATCCTCCATGGCCTTCTTCATCTTTCTCACCCACATCACCAAGCTCTCCAAGTAATCCCACAAGTGCAACGCTACATACATTCCAATCCCTGCAATGATCCCGTTGGATATCGAGTAAGTTAATGGCATCAAAAGCATCGTCAAGAACGCCGGCACTCCCTCCTTGGCATCTCCCCACTCTATATCTTTCACCATCTTCATCATCATCATCCCCACCACCACCATGGACGACCCAACCGCCCACGGCGGCACGCTCCGCAGCACCGGCGTGAAGAACAGCGCCGCTGTGAAGAACAGCGCCACCACCACCGCCGTGATCCCCGTCCTGCCACCTTCTCTCATCCCGGCCGTTGACTCTACAAAGGTGGTCACGGTTGTCGCTCCCAGAGCTGAACTCACGACGGTCGAGCCGGCGTCCACCATGAACGCTCTGTATTCACCTTCAAACCCTCCGTTGTCGTCGGTGAACCCGCCGAGCTCCGCCATGGAATACATGAGACCGGTGGTGTCTAGCACGTCGACGTAGAGCAAGGTGATGAGCGCCACCCAGACCTCGCTCCTGTTGAAGTCTTTGAAGCTGATGATCCCCGCCGTGCTCTTGATCGTATGGAAATCGAACACTCGTTTGAAGTAATCGTAGTTGGCGTCGCCGAGAGGAGTGTTTGGGAACATGGTGACGCTGGTGTTGCGGAACCAGGAGACCAAGGTGACGACGACGATGCCGTAGATCATGCTACCTTTGATGTTGCGCGCGAGGCCGATGGTGGTGATGAGGAAGCCGCCGGCGCCGAGCCAGAACGTGGGGCTGCGCATGGTGCCGTCAAGGCAGGCGCCGGTGAGGGGGTCGGAGCGGGAGCAGGCGGTGAGGGTGACGAGAGTGGAGGGGCTGGGGCCGACGAGGCCGAGGCCTTGGTGGGGTTGGAGCCCGACGAAGGCGAGGAAGAGGCCGATGCCGGCGGCGGAGGCGAGGCGGATGGAGCGGGGGATCAGGCGGGCGAGCTTCGAGCGGAGGCCGAGGACGGAGAGAGCGAGAAAGAGACAGCCTTCGAGCATCACCGCCGCCAATGCGGTCGCGTAGGGGACGGAGCCGGAGCCATGGACGCCGACCATGTTATAAGTGAAGTAGGCGTTGGTCCCCATCGCCGGAGCTAAGGCGAAAGGGAGGTTAGCAAAGGTGCCCATGGCCAGGCTTCCGACGATTGCCGGAACGATGGTGGCGACGACGAGGTCGCTCTTGGTTCGGGAAAGACAAGCTTGGTAGCCGGGATTAGAGTTAAACTTGCACTCGGGGCCGCCGGGTGGGGAGCAGTCGGAGACGGAGCAGGGGCCGCCGGAGTCGGTGAGGACGGAGGAGTTGACTGATATGATATAAGCCATGGTGAGAAAGGTGGCGGTGCCGGCACGGAGCTCGTTGGTGAAGGAGGTCTTGCGGGCGTCGATCTTGAAGTAGCGGCCGGCGGCGCTGTTTGCGACGGCGCGGTTGACGGCGGTCTCGGCTCGCCGCCATGAATCGGAGAGCTTTCTCCACGTGCTTCTACTCATCTCGCTGAGCTTCGTGCATGGACCTCCGCCCATTGTTTGTCTTCTTCTTTGTGTATCTAAAATGGAGACTGAGATACGTGATCAATATATAGAGAAGTGAGATCTTGAACCAGGAGTAAATTACCATCAAGTTTCTGGTTGGTATTCACGGGATAATGAATCAATGATGGGTATAAGGGTAAAATAGTCATTATGTCTGGATTACTCATAAGATTTCCTATTTTAGTTTATACTAGGAAATGGCATTGTTCAGGATTTAAAGTATATATTAATTTAATTATCTATGTCTTAATTTCAATAAATCTGAAATTAATGTTGGCAAATCAAACATAAATAAGTTTGAGTACAAACCATAAATTTCAAAAAAATATATAATTAAAAAATTAAAAATTCCTATATTTTTCAACTGCTTTTGTTCAGTGACAAAAATGTACATTTCACTTTATTGCGTATCACGTTTATGTTCATTGGTCTATATGAGAATTCTCAAAGGATAAATAATTAATTATATTAAAAACTAATTTATTTTCATAAAATGGTTGTTTTATTAGTTTCATTATTTATATTATTTTACAATTCAAATTATTTGTAATCATCTCTTAGAAATATATTTAGATATTTTTTAAAATAAAAAAAAAATAAATTTTAAGAAAAATTAAAAATCCTAATATGATTTTTCTCATAATTTAGATTTTTTTAAATTAAAATTATATATACTCCTGAATCCCTGATGGGTGTTGTGTGCACGGATGTTTCTGTGAGGAGGATTTGTGTGTTGGATGGGGACCATGTTGGTGGGCCCGAATGGTGGGCCCAGATGACTGCTGTTTTTCAGATGGGACCCTTTCTGTTTTTTTTTTTCTGACCCAAATGTATAATCGATTATAAACGGGCCAGCCCGACGGGCTCACTTTTCTTGACCCGATATTGACTTTTGGAAAAAAAAAATATATATATAAATAGACCATTTTTTACCAGATTTATATTATATATATTGTTGATGCCGATGATCCCTACCTCCTTGGGATTGGAAAATGATGAGCTTCAACTATCTCGAACAAAAATCAATCAAAGAGGCTCTTAATGTCATCTTTAGAGACAACTTGTTCTCTCTAAATCATGATCCTACAAGGAAGGTTCACAGATTATCCCTAGACTCTCATTAGAGGTGTAAACGAAAAGAAGAGAGAGTTTTTCCAAAAGAGTATAAGAGAAGAAAGCAAGGAGAGAGAGAGAGAGAGAGTTTCTCCATGAGCATGAGGGTTGATTGAATATCTAGAGTCCATTAAATGTCTCTTTGAACCTTTTTTATACCTTGGAGTCTTCTAAACTTACTCATAGTTCTTTAGTGCATGAGTAAAGCCTTCCTTAACCATTAATTAGTTACTCGGTTGTTTATTATAGATCTTTGATCTTAACTTTCAGGATTGTGCCATGCGTATGGTCAAATTTTCACTATAACATATATTTTTAAAAATAAAATAAGACGGTGAGTTTAGAAATAAGACAAATGATTTTTATAAATTTTAGACTCTATATTTAGTTATAATTAAACATTTATGTCTATTAAGAATTATTTCAACTTATTAATACAAAACCATGATAACTTGTATTTTAGTTCTAAATGAATAGATTTTCTATTTTTATTTATTTATTTATTTTGACATAGGCCGTAAAGACTTTCCCAGAGGGCATGTCAAGGGACCTTAGATGACGAGCACCCTTAACTCCTCACCGCTACAGATACAGACACGTGACTAACCTGTGAAATTTCATGGGCTTCACTAAGCCGAAGCATCTAAACTATTCTCCCTATTTACAAGTATGGAACTTGAACCCTCGAGATAATATACTCAATCGTCAATCACCCAACTGAGAATCGAGATATACCGCTGTAAGGCCAAATGGATTAACTTTTGGTATTTAGAAATTATTTGACTCGTCGGGCTTGATTTGAAGCCAGCCCGAGACTCAGGAAATAGAGTTCTTTGGACTTAGAAAGAGAAAGAGAGAGAGAGAGTACTTGTTTGAAAGATTTATAGTACAAGCAATGCTATCAATTCCACAGAGTGTAGGCTGCTCACATAGATATGCACTCCTGTTAGATCATATCTATTGATAGATATTGGAAGTTGGTGTTCTGTCTCTTTATATATATATACATATTATTTACAAGTGTTTCTATTTGAGATTATTGAATGCATGTTAAACATTCTCAACAGACACAAATGTTTGAGTCCTTGTCCCCCTTGATCCATTGGCAATTTATTCACACCATGAAGCTTCAATTCACTAATGTTAGAGTCCGTATAAACATTTATTGTCCTCAATGCATCACTTGGATTTATTCCCAGTCAGGTGTATTGATGGACATGAGACGGAAATCATCTTATATATATATATATATATATATATATATATAACCTCGTTACTTGTGAGGATTCTGTAAACTTTAGAGGACATAAAAATAATAAAATTAGCATAGTACCTGCATGCCTGCAAGCCCAGTTCATTATCTTATTCATGCAAAGAAGCAGAGAAGCTCATCTTCACAGCACGCGCAGGATGAATGGCCATAATTTTAAGTGTTTCAAGTACTGAAACTCTGAGAATTTATATTCTTTTGAGAACAAAAGAAAGATCAAAGTTACTGCTAGTGAGTAGCAGTTGTGTTGTAGGATTTGGCATATCATATGTTCTTATATTATATATATATATATAGATAGATAGATGGAGAGGTGTGTTGATTAAATGACCAGAATCCAAGGTTGTCAAAGTGGAATAATTGGATAGAGTGATTTGGGACATGGTTAATGAAATATATATATGATTCATATGATTTCAGAATAGTGAGAGTTGGAGTTGGGGTTCAAACTCTGAGAGTGGAGAACTGGTAGTGACTGCATGTTAGTTTGTTCTTTCATCAAAAGAAGATTAAGCTTTCTCTTCTTTTGAGGAGGGGGGGAGGGGATGCTGTTTTTTAGGGTTTTGGGAGGGGGTTAGGGCTTATGGGACAATCATGACTTCTTATACCATGGTATCTCTCTGTATCATGAAAGTTTAAACACCACTGTCTTGGAATTGCATGTGAGTGCCCCTTTCTGCAAGTTTTTATGCCAACAAATCATATTTTTTTCTTTTCTTTTTCTTTACTTTTACCAAAAAAAAAATTTTCATTTTTGTGAAGCATAAGTTGGGGTTACTAGTAAATTTGATTTTGACTACTGTGTAATTTCATTAATTACCAGAGTTATCTTTGCATATAAATATTTATGGAAAAAAATTAAAAATTACTTACCACTAGTCACATTTTTACACAATATGAAAGGGAACTTTGGCGCAACGGTAAAATTATCATCATAATTATCAGAACTGAACTAAATATTGAACGGATTGAGCCGTTCAATATCTCAGGTTATTGGTTCATCGATTCAACGTCAGGTCAATTGGGTCAATATCAGTCAATATAAATATTAATAAAAAAACTATTATAAATAATTTATGAAAAAATATTGTAAAAACCATTTTAAATAAAAACTAAAACATATTATTTTAAATAGTATTTTATTATTAACATATTATTTTAATAATAAAATAAGAGAAGAACCAAAAATCGTTAGAAATGGACCGATTCCATGTTTTGATAACACTGGTTGTCACCACATGACCTAAAGGTCACGGGTTCAAGTAATGGAAACAACCTCTAGCGAAAAAGCAAAGTAAAATTGTGTATAATAGACCCAAATGGTCGGATACTTCCTCGGACCTGTGCGTAGCAAGCGGGAACTTAGTAACACCAAGGTGCCCTTTAGTATATACACAATATCATTGTTTATAGGCGTATGAGTGTAAATACACAAGCATTTCCGAGAAAAGGGAAGCAATTGTTGTTGATGCCCCAGGAAACATGTCCATTTTGCTTATATAATTCCAATGTTTGATGTGAAATAAACTAAATGGATAGATAAATAAAGAGGCATCACTGAATTCATGAAACATTTATGGTCAATCATTTATGATGAAGCAGATAGACATGTACTCAACAATGCATTCAATTTAGATCCTTGAATGTGGTTTTAAGATCAACCAGGTTCTACTATGGCTTCATTGAATTTGTCTCAGAAGTGCCTGCAATTATCGTAGCTTCCCGGCAATTTCATTAATCTGGAAGAAAGCAAACCAGATGAATCAAATGAACTTCATAGAAAAATAAGCTACAATGTACCTAAGAATCCATTTATTTTCTGCAGATATAGGATTATCAAAGCTACTCAAGAATGACAATAAATTTTGCTGAACATACAATTGGACTAAGTTAACAGTACATGATCTCAAAGTCTAATTCTTATTAAACTGCACTTTTTGTACAACTTTAATTCCATCAGGACATGAACAATCAATTAGATTTGTAGCATGACATTAAACCAAGGGGGGACAGTTGGTTACATGAAGTCTTGGATCCTTTTTTCCTTATGAAGAGCCAAGTCTCAGAATAGGCAATGAGCTTCTCAGAAATTGTAAAGTTGCAGTAATTATAATGAAGGTAGTGGAAAGCATTCTGACAATTGGCAGTACTGTACAGGAAATGATGCTTTACTGTAGGCTGGAGATTCTGCAGCAAATCTAATTTCAGTTTATCTGCAACAATTTATTGGAGTATCTTAGTTGCAAGACATGCGATGTTTCTGTTGTAGAAATAAGTTTCTTAAATTCAACAAAAAACGATTCTACTTTATCTACAAGCAATAAACCATACTCTTTCGAGCAACAAATGAATTCCATGCAATGTTTCTTTTGAATATACTGCAGAACTAAGCTTCCTAAATTCACAACTTGAGAGAACTGGGAAATAACATATGAATCAAATGATGCTATTAAGCTTCTTACTGCAAGATGTACCCCAACAAGTGAATACTATTAAGCTTTAACAATGCTGAGTAGAAGAAATCCAGACCAAATGGTACCATTGTTTGCATCAGTGTATAAATGGCAAAGATCATGGTGTATGCAGTAGGAAATATGTTGGACAAGCATCTTTCCACTCACTTTTGAAACTGTTTTGAAAGAGAACTATTCACTGAAGTACATATGCAGGATGAGTCAATGGCATATATTTGGGGGTTTGAAGTCTGGCTGGAGGTATTAGATGAGTCCATCACTACGTATTATAGATTATTATTAGTATGTTCATTAAGATCTATTTGTAAAGGCCTCTATCAAACCTTGTAAAACTCCCTTTAAATGAGCAGATCAGGAATTTATATGATAAACCACTGGATCAGAGGGCTTTTCTACAGCTGAAGATACATATATTGTGAAGAAGTTAGCATATAGGATATAAAAAAAAAAGTTTCTGGAAGCCTAACATTTAGAAAGAGAAAGGAAAATTGAAGCAGCAGAACAGAGTAACATGGCTCAAAGAATAGGATTAAAGTAGTTCTCTGCAAGGGAAACACTTGATTGAGAAGTCTTTTACAATGGATCACATGAAGGCAATAAAGAACATGCTAGGAAATGTTTTCTTAATTTAATTTAACAAAATGCTTTGCTATGTTACAAAAAGAACAAATGGACAATGTTCAGTATTTGTTTCATCAAAGAGCTTGAAAACAGAGTAGAGTTTAAGCCAATATGTGTCACCTTTAGAAATGTTTAAATTTTGAACTTATGTACTAACTGTTGAAAATTTGTTTCCTGATGTGTAGACAGTCTTTGGAAAAGGAAAGAACAAATTGGAATGAATGGTAGTGGAACAAGAAGCCTTTACAAAGTAAAAAGGACAAACGAGAAGTAATGATTAAGCTAAATTTCAAAAAAAGAACACGAGTAAAGAAGACCAGGCTTTGAAGATTAAGCAAAAGGGGACCCAAACGAGATGCAACAATTTCAACATAACCAATTCTGCTTAAGCAAAGGTTCTCTTGTCAGATATTATTCAAAGGGAATTATCTAACCATTCAATTGTTTTTCTAACAAGATATTTTTCCACTAATAACATCAGGGCAGTTTGTCTAGGCATACAAAATGGTCAGCAAGGGTTCAGAAGTAGATTTTGCTTCCATTGATGAAAAAATGCAATCCAATTGTGATTTTAACAGAAGATGGTTGCACATTACATAATTGCACAAAGTTAAATCTGAAGTCTGCCATAGCAAAAAATGCCTTGTGACTTATCCATACAGAAAACTTAGGAACTTCCAAGTTGGCGAACAAGTACATCACATAAGCAAAATATTAAGTAATTCTTAGGTCATTCTCAATGTAAGAGTTATTATTTCCAGTCAGTGATGAAAGTAGATAGATTATTGATGAACCAATGCATATATCCACCATCCTTGCTAAGGTATCATTACCAATCAAACAAGAAGTAACTCCAAGATGTAGGAAGTAGAGATGCCAACTTATTATACAGCAAAATACAATTGGGTGGATTAAATAAGTAATTCTTCGGTAATTCTCAATGTAAGAGTTTATTATTTCTTAGCCAGTGATGAAAGTAGATAGATTATTGATGAACCAATGCACATATCCACTATCCTTGCTAAGGTATCATTACCAATCAAACACGAAGTAACCACATGATGTAGGAAGTAGAGATGCCAACTTATTATACAGCAAAATACAATTGGGTGGATTAAAATACATCAGAAAGAAACATACAAAATTTTGCTTGTGTTGAAGCTGGACAGCCAATGCAAAGTAGTAGATGGCTTCCACACCAATGGTTTGAACAATGAGTTATTGTGTCACTGTAGACAATTTGAACAGTGAAAATGGACAGGAGGAGGATCTTTTGGCCAAGTTAATGTCAGGAGTGAAAATGTCAAAGAATCCACCTTACAATAATCGTGTTAATAAATATAATTTAGTATGTACTAGAATACATTGATACTTCAGGACTACAATATATAGGATTCAGAAGTAAATTGTGCAATCCTAGCTTGACTGTGGAAAGTTAAAGTAAATGCACAATAAATCATACCATTAAACCAAGTCAGTACTCTCTGCAAGTTTATCTCTGGAAGCTGGACTTGGTTCAACCAAGAAATGATCTGTCTGATGTCCACTTGATTTTTCCAACTGAGAATTAAAACACCAAATTGAAATGCATAAGCTGTCAGTTGCGCTTGTTGAGTAGTGAACTAACAGGACGTCTTGGTGTTTGGCTACTTTTTCTAGCAGAATGCATTGATCCATCTGTTAATGTAGGTGTCAGAGGTGGCAATGAGTTTGACCCAGGACCTAATGTAGATTTATTTCTTCTTCCAAGTTTTGGAGAGCGGGGCTGTGTTAGTGGAACCTGCATTGATCATCATTTATCAACTTAACGACAATATCTATGAATTTCTCATAAAGTATAAGATAAAGTTATAAATAAAATAAATCTTTCAGAGGAAGAAAATCAAGCAATGAGCACAAGTTAAACAGAAACCATTAATACTTTAGATGATGGAAAAAGGATTATATTCAAGCTAGAAAAGGGGGGAAAAAAGGCATCGTATATCTTATGTTAGATTGATGTGAGAGCCATGGCTGCAAGGCAAAGAATACCCTATATCTGAAAAAATAAAAGCTTCAATCTGGTTCTTAGGGAGATACACCTTGCAGCTTTCAATTAATGTTATTGTTTGCTTTTCTCACTACTTTCACCACAAGTTTGATTTTTTTTCCACTATACAGTTTTAACCCATAGTTTAAAATTCAAGCTGCCTACTAATTAAAGAAACATGGAAAACTCACATGCCAATTAATAAAAAAAATGCCAGAATATTATGTGTTGATGATTGGAGTATGTATTTGTCAAAGTAAACCAAAATTACAGCAGATACCTTGGCAATAGCTCCCAAACCTATGGCCATGAAAGCAGAAATCATAACAAAATGACAAATAACTAATATGGAAGCAATGCATACATTAAATGGCAAATAACTAATTTGAAAGCAATGCATGCAAGACATGAGAAGAAGATGCAAATTCCAAAATGATCAATCCAAAGGCAAAATGATCCTACTGGTTAAACCAAATGGAAAAACAGAAAGATGATAGTGATGTCGGAAAATAGGACTTGTACTGAGATGCTCCTGACTTGAAAAAGTAGAGCCTACATTATACCTTAGATTCTTAAAGCTAAACCAAATTATGGACCTAGAAAAGGTAGCTGCTAACTGAGCCACATTGGTAAGGTGAGCATTAAAATAAAAATATATGGACATATAGATAAAGATGTTGATAAGTTTTGAAAAAATTGTTGAAAGGAAATCACAAAGCAGAAGCACCAACAAAGGATAAAACATAACCATATGACTTTTAGTAAAGATTCGAAGCTCACATAGAATAGTATTTTGTGCATTTCTAATAGAAAGAAATCATTTTTAAGTACAAGACAAAGCTCAATTATGTCCATAAGTGGGCATAATACAGAAGATATATTAATATAGAATGCGACCTTCTAGTATAATAGAAGTTTCTTTATTGCATTAGTGAGAGGGAGGAAGAAAGGACACCCAAAACAGGTGAGACATAGAAACAGCAAAGAGGATGCAGGAAAGCAACGTAAATGAGATGACAATACTTATATTGAGCAGTAATGATGCAAGGAACTACTACCAGTCATATAAGTAATTAGTCCTAATTTGGCTGAGTTAGTAGTTAATTAGGCTGAAGTCGAGACCGACCCTCAAATCTAGCCCACATGTCACTTGTTCATGTGATTGCTCCCACAAAAGTAGCAGATGTCCAATGAACCTCATGATGCCCAACAAAAGATTGGAGATGAAGTGCCCTAGTTGTAAAATAAAGATAAAGGCTACACAACCTGTCAAAGATAAAGATTCTCTAGAAGCATATATAGAAAGGCTGTTTTCTTATGAAAGTCATCATCTAATACAATTGTAGCATTCAACTCAAAGTTGAGAATCTTAGGATTATAATAACTAGTGCTATTCCTATAATAATTCTAATGAATTAAGCATTTATCATATCTCAAATTTAGATTTCTTTGAGGATGGCAAGGGATATTGAAGCTAACAAAGCTGGGGATAAAGCTGCAACTCAGAATTAGCTTATAGTTCTTGAATTAGTTATAGGCACATAGCTTAATAATGTGTTGACTAGTAACTACTTATGACAAAATATTTCACAATGCTAGGCTGATAAAGATGGTAACTAGACTCCAGATTGACATTTTCAGAGAATAGGTATTTGAGAAAAGTAATATTATCGGGAAGCTCCATATTATTCATATGTTGGTCTCTGAGGTTGAAATGACTCAATAAAGTAAACTTTGTAAAAAGGTGCAACCCATAATCTAATTGGTGCAGACCAAGTTGTAACTTCTATACCATTTTAGACCAAGTGCTGACTCTCAAATCTGGAAAGAAATAGGACAAACTTACTACCCTCTTTATCTCATTATTCGGTGGTTCAAAGTTTCGAGAGAAATCTAGCATTGGTGTCCCCTTATAGCAAAGGCTTTGCCGTAGTTTCACACCTACACCTTCCGTTTTTTCCTGCAGAAATAAGAGGGGAATATTAAATATCTAAATAGCTCAAGATTTTAGGAAAGCATCAAAACACAAATAACAATATCATATAGAAAAACGGTCATGATAACAATCGATGCATATTACAGATAAACCAAGATAAGGTCCAAGAAAAAGTTTGCAAGGAAAGAGGAACTACCATAGGTTTTCTTTGTATTTGTATTTTTTTTGCTTCATTTGAGCCGAAGTTTTCTTCCAAACTAGGAAAAGACTGCAATTGACAGGAACATGTATATATTAGTTGGGAAAATGATAAAAAAAAATCAACAATCTCAGATGCAAAGTAATGAATCATAAATATCTGATATTAATTATCAAACGATGACTTGCCTCCTTGCGTTTTTCATCCCTGTCATCAGCTTGACAGGTAGCAGAAGTTGTGGTCAACATTCTTGATCTGTTCCCTCCAATGCTTAAAAGCTTAGAACAACTGATACATTTATAGACATTCAAAACAAATCAATGTCCCTATCCATTATGTGAAAATTTGTTATTATAATTTGTTAGGAAAATAGTTCCTGCAGTGTAGTTTATGCTCATTACTAACTTGCTTGTAAGGTTTTGCAAATCCACATCCATTTTTCTTCTGCCTGAAAGTGTATTTCCTGGTGAAGTTCTAGCCCTGAAATATAAATCGGTATGCCTGATGTTATGAGCAATGAAATAAACTGGTCCTTTAAATAGTTATTTTGATACTAGAAGAACTCTTTAAATATCTGAAGACCATTTTTCTTATACTGAAAATTTATACTGCTCAAAATATCTCAGAAACAAAGCCAAATCAAATACCTTCCATTTTCTTGGGTTACAAGAGAAAGCTTTGACACACTATTACCTGATGGCTGCAAAATGAAATAAAACATACCTTAGCAAAGCAACCAAGCATCATTCAAGCATATATTTTCAGAAGTAGGTATAGAAGCACCTTCATCGATGTATTGCGAGGACGCAAAGGATGATGAGAAGCCTTGGAGGAGCTGGTGGTGGCTTCAAATTGCCGAACCTTCTCAAGAATTGATGGGGCTTTAGTTGAGAAAGGTTTGGGAACTCCCTTGGAACATTCAGAAAAGTTCACTGACCTATGCAAAGATTTTGCATTTAATCTCTTTCTTTCAGTAGAACCCCTTCCACTGTTATTTGTGGGAGTACACTTATTTTCTTTTGCACAATCCACAGCCGAAGGTATACGTTTCACTGAGGTAGGTGAGAGCTTTGGTGCCGGGCAAGTTGCAAACCTGGATAACCTACCAAGATTTGGTGACTTTGATGAAGAGATTCTGGGCTTCTTCTCTGCTGAATCTCCAAGACTCACACGGTTCGCAACAAAACTTTCCTGGAAGAATAAAACCATCACGATAATTGAAAAGTCTGGCGCATTGCAATCTAAGAACATTAATCATCTCACTAAGCAAGCCAAACAGAATAATACCTTCAATGGAGTAATCTCTGAAACCTTGATTAGATTTCCTATATCTTCAACAACATCTGATTGTTGAGTTACAGATGTAAACCCAGTGAAAACTTCATCTTTGGTCTCCTCAGGGCTTCGGTTCTCCTCCATTCCATGATCTCCCTCTAAACCACAATTTTCATCAACAAGATTTGGCCTTTCATGACTCGGCATTCCTCCAAACTCCTCATCTGCATTCCCATACACCTCACCGGTTGATCCTGCAGCCACGGCGGCTGTTCCTTCTTGATTTTCACTGCTTTCATCAACGGATCCTTCCAAAGATCCAGCTTTCTTCAGAGCCGCTTTCTTCTTGTAATGCGCTTCGAAGAAGGCCTTCTTCTGAGCAACCGACCCCGGCCTGGAGTACCTCTCAACCTCCTCCAAATACCGATTATGGCGGAACGATGACCATCTCCCCCAATCCAAAGACTCCGACATGAACCTCCCAAAGGACACCGATCCCCCAAACGCAAGAGCCGTGCTCACCTGCATCATCGATCAAGAGTTCAAATCCATCCACATTCATCTCATCTCTCCCTAAAAACACAACATAAAACGAGTACCTCTCTATCGCCATCAACGCCCTGCATTCGAAGGCAAGAAGAATCCCCCATCGGTTTCTTGGTTTCAAATTCGAAGTTGGCTGCCAATTCGCAGCAAAAAGGAAACCCTCTACCTTTCACTCTGGAGCTGTGTGTGGTTTTGGGGGCGCGTGAACTGTTTATGCAGAGGGACAGAGAGGGAGAGGGAGAGGGAGAGGGAGAGGGAGGTGAAAATATTCAAATTTTCAAACGGTTCAATCCCAACGTCTATTTTTAACTTTCCTTTTTTTTAATTTAATCATCTGGTTGTCACATTAATCAAGCAAATGGCCCGCTATCGTCATCATTGTTACTTATTAGTGTTGAAAATTATTATATTGCCTTAAATTATTTTTTTATCATTTTTTAAAAAGGGGAACTATTATTAGGATGCTTGTTTTAATTCATATTTTTCAGATTCTTTAATTAATATATAAAATTAATATTTATTTTTTTTGGCAAATCTAGATCCTTACCAACCAACATCTATACAATAACCCTATAAAAGCAACTTAAACCCCTGATCATTCATTCATCTCTGATTTGAGAAACAACCCTATAAAAGCAAACCAAATTCATCATTTACAGTCCAACAAAGCACCACTGGTTTATATTTAAAGAACATGATTTCATTTCATTTATAAATAAAATAAGAAACATGGTGATTACCATTATACAACTTTCCAGTCACAACCCATCTAATGCTACAAAAATGTTCATTTTCTGACTATTTATGCATTATACATCATAAATACTTCACCATATATGGTCCCTCGAGTTCATATCCCAGTTTGCGGTAATAATGGCGTGTTCCGACACCTGAAATTACAGCTATTTTTGTGGATCGGTGCTCTCTTCGAGCAATCCTTTCTGCTTCTTCCATTAGAAGTGTTCCATAACCCTGCAAACAAGCAAATATTGACGCATTAGAACCAACTTCACAAGCAGAATACAACACATGGGCATGGAAAGAAGATATCCAGGCCAGTGAAGTGGCTAGTTTCAAGAGACAGGTTAGTTCCTAAAGCGGAATCGAAAAGACATTCGTCAACATATAGAACCCAAAATACATGATAAACATTTTGTTTCAATCAAAATTTAGAAAAATGTAATCACACCACTTATGGATTTAGCCAAAAAAAGTGATGGATTGAATCTAAAATTACACAAGTCTTTGTGCTTTATACATATATATATATATATATATATATATATATATATATATACTCAAAATAGCATAATATCGGAAAACTTGTCAAGTGACAAGTAATGCCACACAAGGATTACCAAATGTGAAACAACTATTTCTTGCATTTCAATTTGTTTTTATCTAATAACTCACCAGTTCGGCTTATATGAGGCAAAGGATGATGTCATTGTCAACTAAATAGTTAAAACGCTCTGATAGAAATTGTATTACTCATTTGCTTAATTCATGGCACAGCAACCTTATTGGTTTGCATGTTGACAACTTCTGTTTACCGTATTGGTTTGCATAGCCACCTTCAAAAGGCTAAACAACAAAACCAAGGACAAGTATTTATCCTAACACTATGATAGTTATTCCTATTAAGTAGTTTCCAAGAACGCATTACTAGGATATGCTAATAGCCAAGCTGATATGAATCTAGGATTGAGTAGAAAAGTTACTTGGTGTTGTAGCTTGTCAGCATCGCGTCCATGCACTGGGACTGCAGTTCCATATACATGGAGTTCACGAACAATAGAGCACCTTCCCATGAGCTCGGGCATGTTGTGTTACGCCACACTTACGCAAACGAAAGCAATCCAACAAGTATGTCCTGATACATGTACAACAGTTTAGCTGTCATGAAAGTAAATGGTCCGCTGCTGCATAATATTTGGAAAGCAGAATAAACTGCATTTAGTTTGGCACTAACACTGTTATCATATAGACAATTATCTCAAAGGAAAACATGTAAAAAGTTGAGCATATTAAACATGAATATACAGCCAACATGAGTTCTATCTATGAGTAAATCTTGAACACATTCTTTTCCCTTTCTTGGAAATAGATATATTATCACCATTTTTGACATATCAAAACTCCACAAGAAAAATAGCTTTGTATGTGTGGTGTTCTGCAATAGGTGCACATATATTGTGCATATGCAAGTGAGAAAGTGATAGCTAACAAGTGAATGCTATTCCAAGCGCCAAACAACTGTTGTTCATCAAATATTTATCATTTACGTAGTTCTTAACAACCATGTGCTTCAAACAACACATCACACTGTTCTATATAATTTGAGTTCTCATATATCTTAACATTTTAAAATTTAATTTGTTTTCAATGAGATTATTTTATAGCGAAACATCACTATAACAGTTTGAACCAGATTATTGATATTTAAGCTAAACAACTTAGAATTTCAAGTATTTTAGAAGATGACTAGAAGCATAATCCAATTGTGCTTTTGTGCTTGCAGTAATGTACTGAAAAATATTGTAGCATTAAAGAATTTCATACCTGGCGTGTATCTTCATAGGACAGAAAGGTTTCCCAACCTTCATTTGCTACATAATCGCGTCTCACAAGCTCAACTTCTTCTGGCTTAATCTTGTGGTGAATGTCCTGAACATGATTTCCAAATATTTCAAGAGATAAGTAATGTACATACTTCAAGACATTAAACTTTAATAGACCTGGATTCCTGCTTCACGTGTTCTCACATCCCGGCATTTCAAACCCAAATCTTCCATCCGGAAAGCCAAGGCAAGCTCTCTAAGGTTCCCCTTTTCAACTCCAGAAGTAACTAGGGGCATAGGAATATCTCTTTGGACTCGATACACACGCGGTCCAAGGAGGTACCATCGCTAAAATCCTTGCAAACAATGTCCACTAAGAGTTCTGGCGGATAATTTCTATACCTAAGGCAAAGAATAACTCAAATGTTAGATCCTTAGTAATGATAAACAGTGTGAAGTTACTAAGCCGAGTGAAATCAAATATAATCAATTAGTGTGACAGGTAACAGAGCACTGAAATTCTATCAGGGTTAGTTTTTATGTTTCCGTAGAAACATAGTTCTATCAGCACCAAAATGGGCACCTAAAAGTAAAAAAACCACATATGTGCATATCCATGATTATACATCACATAATGGAACTACTGAAACAAAAACAAAAAAAAACAAAAAAAACAAATGCAGGTTTTAGGTAACTAACATGGCAAGATTCATCAACTTCATGCCAATATCTTACCTGCCAGTTTTCCATAGCTCATAAAGACCAGTTCCACGAATGACAAGCGTAGGATAGATTTTGAGACCATCTGCCCGAAATGATGGGCTCTCAAAAAATTCCTTAAAACTTTCCAAATCCCTCTCTACACCAACATTCGGGAGATCAGGCATCATGTGAGCAACAACCTATCACAGAAGGATGGGGAGCAACAAAACGGAAGTTTGTATTAAATTATAATCAAAACTGAATTAACCAAAGCGCATTTCTAAAAGAATTATGGCCCTGGCAGTGAATGCTATTGGTAGAAACAAACACAAAAGGTGCAGTGTCAATCACCAAATATGTGTTACTTTCTAAAAAAATTGAGCATAATTTCAGTCCAACAAGAAATCTACAGAAATAAATATCTAGGTAATGATTAGTAAATGTAGTTCAATTTTTTTTCAAGTAAGGAAAACATATTATATCCTGAAAGTTTATGATAGCAGATGCAGTTTACAGCCCTTTTCGAACTATTGAGAAGAGTAACAGAAAAAAAGCTCTCTCTTCTTTTTGAAGATAATATATTTATGAAAATCCTATCTATACAGCAAAATAACATCTCAGAGTTCATTTCCCTGCAAGAAGCTAATATCCAAAATTTACATTATGAAATATGGAGGTAGATGGTTGATCAGAAAGCCAAATCAATTCAAACAGTCAGAACCATAAGTTAAAGGTATTTGCAAACCTTAAACCCAGCATCCTTTGCTAAACAAAAGCAATCAGCTACAGCAGCTACTGTGTGGCCTCTATTTGTGTCACGGGCAACATCTTCATAAGTACTTTGGACTCCAATCTCCAATCGTGTACAACCATAAGATAGCATTTGTCGTAAATGTGGTCCTAAACAGTAATCAGGTCGCCTGATTATCACCGGAAGTAAAACAATATGTCAGCATGGTTAAGGTTAATGATAAGATGTTAGAGATACACAATGTTCATTACGAAATAAAAAACTTAGTCCTATTCATGTAACAAGGCATTTATACTAAGGAACACTAGTCCATCTAATATGCTCAGGAAGAAACTCTGATTTATATTTTGATGGATGCTGAATCTCAAAAAGTTTTCACCTAGACATGTTTTCTGGCATTTTCATCATTAGAAATTCAAAGAAAAAAAAACAGAATATTCAATCCAGTAACTTACGTTTCAATTGTCATTCCAATACATTTAGTAGCACTATGCTCTGAATAACATATTGCTTCTTCAACATTAGCAGAAGTGTGTCCTGATAATGCATCATGAAGATTCCTTACAAAATAATCACGATAATCAGCAGGCAAAGACATGAAAGTCCCACCCATTAAAATGAACTCAACCTGCAAAATTATTGAAAAAACAGAAAATAAACTCAAAACATTTGAAAACAAGAGACAAAATATAAGTTCTTGATTTATCCAACAAAAACCTAACAAATAAGAGTTGGAAGGCAAACAACACAAACCTTATCCACGCTATGACCCAGCCTTTTCAATTGATCTATCCGACTTCTAGCTTGAACATAAGGATTATATCTGTAATAATGAAATCAATAATTGTACATGTATTAGCTAATAAACAAGCCTACAATAGGAAAGACAATAAACATCACAACATTATATTCTCTCTGTGTTTTACCTTTCAATTGCAATAGATTCTAAGTAGCACACATATTCAGACATCAAAAAGAGTACCAAAGAATATTTCTACAAAAGTTAAATGTTAACTTACAAAGAAAAAGTAAGAAAGATACTTCACCATAATATAGAACAAACCATTGAAAGATCCCTCCAAATTTAAAGCGAGATACCATGGATCAAAACCAATTCAACAAAAATGACAATTGAGAAAGCAAGGCATATATAAGCCCCAAAACTAACATAAACCGGGAAACAACATTTTGCACTAGTAGCAATAAGAGCCTAAGAGGTCTAGGACAAGAAAACCTGTCTAATTCATGAAACCAAAAGAGAACAAAAGACAATATTTCAATAAAAGCAACACATAAACCTAAATAAAAGATAAAGCATTGAACTAAATGTTGAGGTTCTATTTCACTTTGATAGACAATCCAAAACGCTCTTTACGATTCTCTCTTCAATTAAGCCACACTAAATTTTTGTGTGGTCCAAGTAAATTAAAAAATCTGAGATTTCAAAATCATCACAAACCTCCCCTATTTCTTTTCTATGTTTGTTTACCGAGGGTTCGAATTCCTCTCTTTCCATTTCTGTTAATCGACAAGTGAATTACACTTTGAAAACATAAAGAAGGGGAAAAAAAAAGGACTTTGCTACCTTGCACGAATAGCACGCATGCTGGTGGGCTCGTAGCCAGTATAAGACTGGGTACTGTACTCGAAATCCGAATCAGGGCCTCCCGGGCAATAGACGCAGATGTTACCGGTGGTGGCGATGTGGGGGCATCGGTGGGGCTTGGACATGACGGCAACGACAGCGATGCCAGAGGCCGTGCGGACAGGCTTGGCACGGAGACGAGGGAGGAGCGCGGCACGGTCGGCTTCGGGGACGGCGGCGATCATCTCCACGAGCTTCGGTGCTCGGGCGAGGCCATACTTCCGGCACGCAGCCGATTTGAGCGCGTTGAGGTCGACCGTCTCCCCGCGTCGCGAGCGCTCCGCCATCGCCGAGACGATCTCAGCAATGGCGCGGACTCGGGCCTCCTCATCAGAGAGTCCGGCGGGGAGCTCGACGCCGCCCCGACCGGGGTTGGCTTCTTCCGGTGATCCGGCGTGGACATCGGCGGCGGAGTGAGGGTTTTGGGAAGTGGGATTAGTTCCAAAACCCGACGGTGCTCAAAACAAAACAAAGTAACTTTTCCAAATAAATCCGTAAATTATGTGTATTACGAATCACACCATTAATATATATATATATATATATATATATATATATATATATATTCTGTATTTTGATAAAAGGGTAATTTTTTTTACACACTTAACTTTACTCTTTTTGTACTTTGACACCTCAATTTTTTTAAGAATGTAAGATACCCCACAACTTTTTATAAGTGCCTAAATAGCACATATGGCCAATTTTGTTAAAAAATGACTGTTTAACTGAGTTAATAAATATTAATGAAACCCTAATTTCTAAAACTCTCCTTTTTCCCAAGATATCCCTCCCCTCTTCCTACTGTCATGGATGGACCATGGACGAAGGGTAGCTCCACTTCGTCGGAGAATATTTGGACCACACTGATCATCATCTAAGCAGAGCATCATGGCCCCGTCGGGGAGCACGCCAAACAAATAAAGAACACCCGGCCACACCTCCCCTCTCTTTGGTTGACCATACGGCCATAATCCGGCCCCTCATCAGGCAAAACGCCACACCCTCATTATTACTTAATAAAACAAATATTGCAGAAAAAGAAACAAGACATACTATCAAGGTTTCTAGCTGCAAGCAAGGAGGATCCAAAGAAGATGACTGATAAATATATGAGAGACATAATACTAAACTTCTTGGTCTCTGAAAAAGACACATCTGTAAACACAATGACCTTGTTCTTCTACATGTTATTCAAGCATCCCTTTGTTTAGGAGAAGATAACAATGGAGATCAAAGAAGTGATTGCAGTGCCTGATAATCATTGGGATTTTAAAGCGTTTGCAGAGTGTCTCACCGGAGAAGTTCTTGAAGATGCACTATCTCCATGCTGCCCTTGCTGGAGAAGAATCCTGAAGATAATGATATTCTACCTAATGGACTCATGATAAAGAAGAGAGATACAATCTATTACATGTCTTATGTCATGGGGAGGATGACTGAAATTTGGGGAAACAATGTAGAGGAATTCATGCCTGAGAGATGGCTTCAGAATAGGAAGTTTCAACCCCAAAGTTCATTCAAATTTGTTGTCTTTCATGAGGAGCGTGGTCCAAATGTTCTCCGGCCAAGTGGAGCTACCCTTCATCCATGGTCCCAAGCCATCCATGAGGGAAGGAGGAAGAGGGGAGGGGCATTTTGGAAAAAAGAGGGTTTTAGAAATTAGGGTTATCATTAACATTTAGTTAACTCAGTTAAGGGCTTGTTTGGATTAGCTTCTAGGAAACCCAGAAGCGCTTTTTTTATAAGTTAAGCACTTCTGGGTTGAAAGATGTTGTTTGGATTAGCTTCTCTGCAGAAGCAGAAGCTACAAAAAAAGCAGTTTTCAAGAAGCAGTTTTGGGGGTTATACAATTACTCAATTACCCTTATGAAATAAAGGAATGACAAGAGGTTTTTAGGGTTTCTTTTGCATCTCCATTCCTAGCCTCCTCTCTCCCTCCCATATTGGGCCTTTTGAGAACCCTCTTGGCCGATTTGCATCCTTGGCAAGCTTCCAACCCGGAGAGGGACATCAATCTCTTGTTCATTGGTGAGTTTTTGTGCTGTGATTGTTGTGGGATTATGCTGTTGTAAAAATCTGAATGCCATTTGTTGGTTTGGATATGATTATAGATTATGCATTGTATGTGATTATGGGTCTCTGATTTGCTGCATCTGTTGGTTTGGATAAGGATTTTGTTTGTTTGTTTGTTGTAATGCGTGTGTTTTTTATGAAGTTTTTCTTTGATTTCCGGTTGGTTTTGATTGTAAATTTGGGCGTTTTTTGGTTATGCTTATGTGGGTTTTCTAGTGGTAATCCGTTGGCTTGGTTGAGGAAATTGAGCGGGGACTTGTGTACCTGTGCGTTGATTGTAGCATCTTATGTTCTGTTGATGATTCCGGTGATTGAGTTCATTCTTGCAAATGTGATTAATTGGGTTTGAATGCCAGGTTCATGTGAACCAATTTCAATGGAAGTAACTGAGCTTGAGTATACACTATATTGGATGTATTTGAAGATGTAATAAAAAAAAAAAAGGATTAAAATGGTAAGAATTAGTGTCACCAATGAAGTTTGTGTTCAGCGGTGAAAGAACTAAAAATCTAGTTTTTCTCGGATCGGAGATTGTTCCGATGCGAGGGTAATGGCATTCGTGATTTATAAGGTTTATCCGAGGCATAGTGAGCAATCACTCTTGATTGTATTTGGTTTTGGTATTGCTCGCATATGCTTTATTTTGTTTCTTGATGTACTCAAGTATCTATTATTTTTCTAATTTCTTTGTAGATGATATTGAAGTGGAAAATAATAAATTACATCACACTTCTTGATAGTTCTAACCCATAATCGATTTTTATTATTTTTTCCAATAAAATTTATAATGCCGGAGAGTACTCATTGGTTTAAGTTTTACTTAATGTCTTTGCTATATAATGTGTACCAAGCTGTTACATAATTTTAACATTATTTTTTTATTTTAATCATATGACATGATTCAACTTTTTTTCTTTTGGTGTGTACATGCGATAAATAGTCTTGCTTTCACCGACATGTAGCGGAGACATTTCAGTTTTAGCCACTCTAATAGAGGCTTATAAGATTGTTCGCCGCCACAATTGGGGCCATATCAAATAATTTCCTTGCGTACTAAGCAGAGGCAATAACAGTATCATCACATATGTTAAGCAACAAAAAATCTCTTCCATGATTAACAAATAAACTAACAAGGTAAATATGGGTTAGAACTAGAGAGGAAAAATTCATTCCTATTAAAACAGTGCAGCCCAATTCAACTGGAGAGTTCATTCTATGTATTAGTCAACCTTTTAGCTTTCCATACTCTTTTAAACATTACCCTTTGTTGGAAATAATTTCCTTAGATTCAAATACTCATCCATAGATTTTGTATATATATGTTTTTTTTTCTTTCTATTTTTGATCCTAAGTTAATGCAGTGTATTAAGGACACACGTTCATAACACTCATTGAACATGGCTTCGAAACTTCCACCCGGAAGACTTGTGCAAGGGACAAATATAGGTGATGGGAATATGGTCGCATGTGAAAATATTCCAAAAGCTAGATGGGATGACATAAATACTGAATTGTTCCTAAAGATTTGTGTTGAAGAGGTCCAAGCTGGTAATAGGCCACACACACACACTTCACTAAAGAAGGTTGGAAAAACGTTGTCGCAAAGTTCGTTGTGAGAACAAGTCTGAGTTACAATTACAAGCAACTGAAAAACAAATGGGACTCACTCAAGAAAGAGTTTTCTTTATGGGCAAAGCTAGTAGAGCATCAGACAGGCCTTGGTTGGGACTCTGCTAAGAGGACAGTTTTGGCAAGTGATGAGTGGTGGGAAAGAAAAGGACAAGTAAGTTTATGAACTTCTTGGATAGTTATGTTTTCATTCATTCATTATATAATTTTTTCTTTGAAAATATTCTAACACATTGTCTTCGTTTTATTGCTTTGTTTGAAACAGGAAAACCCAGAATATTTGAAGTGGAGAAATGATGGCCCAAAGTTCTTGGATCTAATAGAAATGTGCTTCAAAGATGTAGTGGCGACAGGCTACATGGTATTGGTACCATATGCAGACCCATCTACTGATAATGAAATCTCCAACCAAAATATGTACACTTTCCGGATGAATGAAGTAGAAGTAGATGCGTATAACTTTGATGATGATGGTGACAATACGAACAATTTAATGATACTCCAAGGGGAGAAACTACTACAGGACAAGATAAAAAGAGACAGAAAATGTCACGAAGGGAAAAGAAAAAAGTGCAAATGAGAAATTGCAAGAATCTTTTGATCGTCTAATTACTGGGATGGATAATATGTCTCGTACAAGTAATGCAAGAGTTGAGAATGATGATCGTTGTAGCATAAACAAATGTATGGAATTATTGGACATGGTGCCGGGGCTTGAACGAGGAAGTCCACAATTCTTCCTTATGTTGAGGTTGCTTCCAAAGAAATCTTATAGGGAGCTTTTTGTGTCATTAATGGGAATGGATCAATCACTTGTTATTGGATGGTTGAGCACGTTTAGTATGGACAACATCAACCAAATTTAGTTTCGACGGATGCTTTTGGTTTATGGGATGAACTTGTTTACTATGTATTTTCTTTGTGTTGAACTTAAGCATTGAACATTGTGATAAACTTTTGATGGCTTTGCTTTATGTGTTAAACCTTGTGTTATGTGTTGAACATTGTGTTATGTATTGAACTTCTTTTTCATGCCATTAGATATGTTGAACTTGTTTGTTACTTATTTGCTTTATGTGTTGAACTTTTTTATTACGTGTTGAACATTTGCATTAAACATTTGTTATGGTTTATGCAGGTATAACTCTAAAATGGAATTCTTGTCCGATTCGGATAAAGAATCAAAATGATTCAATGTCCAGAATCGGAAGGGGAAGTTAGCAATTTTGATATCTGAGAGGGATGAGTACATTGGAAGAATGTATGCAGAGTCGCGGCATTGGTACACAATATCAATATATGAAGTCAATGTTGAAGTGTGAAAGAGAACATCTTCATTAACCGCCACGGATGGGTTAATGAAATAATGGATTTGGATCGGACACTTTCGTTTTCTTGAGCAAGTCCGAATGAGAAAACTCAGTATTTAGGAGATTGGTGGTTGAGCTTACCCAAAATTATGGACTAGAACATACAAGAAATGTCACTGTAGAAGAATCAGTGATAATGTTCTTATATATACTTGGACAAGGAGCAACTTATAGGAATGTGGAGGATAGGTTTCAACATTCTGGTGAGACAGTGCATCGACAGTTTCATCGAGTGCTAAAAGCTGTTCACAAACTTGGGAATGATATTATTAGACTGGTGGATAGGAATTTTGGAGTTGTGGATGAGCACATTCGGGGTGATAGGAGATATTGGCCCTACTTCAAGGATTGTATTGGAGCAATAGATGGAACACACGTGGCCATTCAAGTCCCAGCTGACAAACAAATCCCATTTATGAATAGAAAAGGGTACACATCAACAAACATTCTAGCGGTATGTAACTTCAATATGTGTTTCACCTTCGCGCTTATTGGTTGGGAGGGATCGGCGCATGACACACGAATACTAATGGAGGCTTTAAGAAATTTATCTTTCAAGTTTCCTCATCCACCAGAAGGTTTGCATTTACTTGAAATTAATTTTAGTATAAATTTTATGTTTTCTTCTTCTTATTATTTTTTATTATGCTTTGTAGGAAAGTACTATCTTGTGGATTCGGGATATCCTACAATGAAAGGTTTTATAGGGTCATACAAGAGTGCAAGATATCATATTCCACAATTTAGGATGTCTCGTTCCTTTAGGTCTCCAAATGAAATATTCAACTACCATCACTCTAGTTTGAGAAGTGTTATAGAAAGAACATTTGGTGTTTGCAAGGCAAGATGGAGGATCCCTAGAAATATGATCGATGTCACAAGCCAAAGGTACAATTCCAAATTATATGGTCATGTTTTGCTCTCCACAATTTTATTCGAAGAATGGGGAATAATGATTTGGATGATCTTGAGAGCATTGAAAACATAAACCAATTTCAAGAAGGGGAACGGGGCTTCGAAGATGATGATGGTGAAAGTCCACTTGTTTGGCATCAATCAACCCAAGAAGATACCCAACAAATTATCACGACTAGGGACACTATTCGGGAACAACTCACCCACATCTCTCGTTGATGTTGTAGTTTTTTTAAAAAAATTGGATTGTTGTTATTGATGTTGAAGTTGTTGAACAATATTTTTGTTTTTCTTGTTATGTTTGTTGTTGTAACCTTTTTTCTTGTTGTTAATTGTTGTTTTGGATGTTGTGTTGTTGAAAAATATCAATGTTGTGATGTTGAATGTTTGAATCTATATTTTGGGTTTTTTTATAGGAATTATGAAGTTATGACCAACCATCCATCACTTTTTTTTCAAGGAAATTGGGAAACCATTCTATTTATTTTTTTATAAAATATGAAATCTATTATTGACAATAATAATAATAATAATAATAATAATAATAAATGTGGTGATAATAATCCTTATGCTCATAATAATAATAATAATAATAATAATAATAATAATAATAATAATAATAATAATAGTACTAGTTTTAATAATAGTACTACTATTAATAATAATAAAAATAATAATTATTATAGTGCTAATACTAGTAGTAGTTATAATAATAATAATAATAATAATAATAATAATAATAATAATAATAATAATAATAATAATAAATATGGTGATAATAATCATTACACTCATAATAATAATGATATTAATAAATATGAGAATAATAAGAATAGTACTAGTTTTAATAATACTACTACTATTAATAATAATAATAATAGTGATAATAATAATAGTAGTTATAATAATAATAATAACAATAAAAATAAAAAATAAAAATAATTATATAAGCAATAATTATAATTATAATTATAATTATAAATATAACATGTGAGAAGCGCTTTATAACATGTAAAACATGATAACATTACTTATATTATGTCACAAATGCATAATAATTGAGATACATTATAATAATTCAATGAATGTCCATTTTGATAATTTACTACTGAAAAAGTTCTTTTAGGAATACACAGCCAAACAACTTCTTAAATATAAAAGTGCTTCTAAATTAACATATCCAAACATAAAAAATACAGAAGCACTTAACTTATTCTCAGAAGCACTTCTTTTGGAAGCACTTTTTTTAGAAGCCCATCCAAACAAAGCCTAAACAGTTGTTTCTTAACAAAATTCACCATAGGTATCATTTATTTGCTTGGATGGGGGGTTTTGGAGGTTTCATAAAGAAAGGTAGGCGAAGGTAAGGGAATGGGGGATGTGTGTGTGTGTGTGTGTGTGTGTGTGGGGGGGGGGGGGTTAACTCCCCATTTTACCTCCAAATACCTTGCCTTCCAAAACCCCCGATAGATCCAAACAAGGGTTCATGTCAACCCTCCAAAACCGTTCCTTATGAAACCTCCAAAAAACCCCATTCAAGCAAGGCCTAGGCACTTAAAAAAAGTTGTGGGGTATCTTACATTCTTTAAAAAATTAAGGTGCCAAAGTGCAAAAGGAGTAAAGTACAAGTGTGTTAAAAAAATTAACCCTTTCATAAAATAAAAACACCTATAAAAATTGTATTTTTGTAGGGTTATATAATATAAATATGATTTTATATATAGATATATAGGGAAGTGTTAGGGTGCGGTCGGCCGCAAGTGCGCCCGGCCCTAAAAATTGTATTTTTGTAGGGTTATATAATATAAATATGATTTTATATATAGATATATATAGGGAAGTGTTAGGGTGCGGTCAGCAGCAAGCGGCCGACCGCACCCTAACACCTCTATATATATATACATATTATATTTATTAATACGTTAAAGGGTTCATAATAGAACCGGGTGTTACAAAGAAGTAATTAGGGTGTGGTGGAGATTGCAAAGTTGCATCGTGGCCTGACATTAAAAATAGTTTTTGTGAAAATACATAGTATAATATAGGAATATATTAGGTTATATATATCATTTATGTAACACCCTAATCCTTTCCAAGACCCAGGTGTCACACCAGCCAGGTCAGGGAGTGAACCCCGGCCTAAGGTTGTATAAAAACATAATTAACTCATAATCAAACTAACATTAAGGAAATATAAATTCGTGTACAACATTATTACAACCCATAATGTCTTAAAACCTCACACAAGTCTAGATGGGAGATTACATGCTCCCCAAATTAAACAACATGAAATCAAATAAAAGTCATGGCCAAAGTGGTCGAGCGGACTAAGAAAATTCAAACCTAACTCCACCCTAAGCATAGCCATGACCCTGCTTACTTCCTGCACAAGATCAACAAGTAAAGGGTGAGCTACAGGAGCTCAGTGAGGGACTAACACCGCTGTCAGGTTTACAACCTGTATGCCTTCAATTTCAATCAATAAAATATCAAGATAAAATACATAATTCTGAAAAATAATTAAAAACAAGGATAATAGCATGTTAATCACAATGCAAATCATGGCAATGTTTAATGAAGACATATAGCATGCTCTTGATTAGTTCTTTAGTCTTTTATAATCAGAACGGGCATTAATTTCCACAAATGTCCTGGCTGACCGTATCATACCAGTAGCCTTCCGGTAGCACCGTGAAGGTGACAAACTATGGAAACAATCCTCGTCTGAGGGAAATAAATTCCACAAATGTCCTGGCTGACCGTATCATGCCAGTAGCCTCCCGGTAGCACCGTGGAGGTGACAAACTATGGAATTAAATCCTCATCTTCTATCATGTTAGTGTCATCTACACTTCTACTCTCATACAGCGGCACCAGAGTGGAATAAACCAAACCCAATATCTCTCCGGTCGAATCAACTCATCGACCGTAAGCTATAAGAGTATATACGTATACTAGGCACTCAGAAGTACGGGAAGGGGGTTTTGTTTTCTTAGAATCAGAAGGGTTTGAAAACAGATAGTTGGACGAATAAAAATGGAATCATATAAAACCACCCCTTCTCTACCTAGTACCGTACTCTCTGGCTCTATCTTAGAGCCACATCTGGCACAGGCATGTATTCGAGTATGATGTAATGCACTAACATGTTTATCATGGCAATTTCTAAAAATGTGCAAAGTTTCCACATGCTTTTCATGAACATGATTTCACACTTCGAATAAATCGGTAATCATGCTTGAAAACTGAAAAGCATTTCATAAATCGTAACGATCTCGTAACATGCAATCCAAAGATCAATACGATGAAAATACAAATCAAATGAAGAGATTTACAGTTGTGTTCCCTCACCTCAGTATAGTAGATCCCTAGGCTTGGTCGGGCTCTTCGGCAGCAGTGACTTGACCCTTGCCTCTTTCTTGTCCTAGAGAACAAAATACTGATATTCAGGAATACGACTCCGTATTCTTAACTTGTATTCTTATTTAAGCTCAAAGAATACGATAGGTTCTGTCAACTACTTTTAAAGCATAATTTCTCTTAGTACGACTTCGTATTTATAAGAATACGGATTTGTCTCCATTAAAGCTTTAGCATAGTCCGCTTGGACCCTTCATAACTTCCGATCCGGAAGCCCGATCGGGTCGATCAAGTACTCGTTATGAAGGTCTCTCGATGACCTTTCTAACGATCTAAAATACTCCCCGATCGGGGAAGCATCGCGGGCTGAATTCATCCCGGAAAGGGACAGCCCGGCATGAAATCTACCGAAATTTCGGCAGAGTCTCCTCTGTTTTTAGGGCCCGAATTTAATACAAACATACATCAATACATGATAATTTTTAACTAAAAACTGAACCATTTCACAGCTTCAGTCCATTCATTCTAACATTCACACCATTAACCCCTAAATTCATTCGATTAATCTCATGATTACCCTCCAATCTCCATGATATACTCAAGCCCTTGTACCTTGATTCATTGGGCGTTAGCTACCCGTCGGAGGGGCTGGTGGCACTGTTCGTCGGCAGTGGGAAGTGCATAGAAGGGTGGCCGGCAGTGGTCGTCGGGACCCAAGCCTGCAATTGCTAGGGTTGTATGTGTGGCCGCCAGCGGCGCCGGGCTCGACAGCTGGCCAGGAGAACGAGGAGGGGCGGGGATGGCCTTGTGGCAGCGATGATGGTGGCGGCCGGAGTAGGAGAAGGGGGGAAAGAAGGCTGCGCCCGCCGGTGACCCTCGTCGGAGAGGCTGCAGACGCGGTGCTCGCCGTCGCGAGGTGAAGGGGGGGTTGGCTCGACTGAAGAAGAGATGGATCGGGAGAGAGGGAGAGGAAATGAGTTTTCTCTCTCTCTCCCTCTCACTTTCCTTTTATATATATATAAAATAAAGTAATTTTTTAATAATTTAATAATACACTCAGCTGCATTATTGTCTCTCTTACTGTACAAACACGAGAGCTTGCCCTTTCCTCGACCAGATCCGCATTCCGCGGACCGAGATACTCAATTATTAATTAATATTTTATTATTTTATTACTTTATTTCTTCTTTACATCCTTTCGGTGGTCACGGACCCTACTGTAGCTTCACGGGTCGCACTACGCACCCGACCGAGATCCCGGTCTTCCGGCTTTTGACCCGCCAGATATACTTTATCGAAACTTGTATTTTTATCCCGTATTTCCAACTAATTTGAGGTTGATTACTCTTATTGAATCCTCTAATTAATCAACCGTAATTAATTTCTCTAGTCTATCTCCGTCTATTCCATGTCCAATTTGGCCTGGCCCAAATACGGCCTTCTCGGCCCAAATGGTTGCCATTTCGGACTTAGTTAAATAATCTTCCTGATTTTCCTTAATTAAGTTTGTTAATATAATTAATCTAATTACGTGTTAATTAATCCCATGGTTTTTCTCCAGAAAATAATTTATTAAATCATGGAAATTTTCAGGGCGTTACAATTTATTTATTTATTTTTTTCAATTTTGTGATTTTGATTAAATTAGAACTAGGAATTGATTTTATAGATTATAATATTGTTGAAGATAGCTTTAATATATAACAAAATGATGGAGTCTAATTCTAATTGGAACACTTGTCAATATTGTTATCAATATTAATTAATAAAAATGCAAGATTTGGAAGAATGAGCTCTTCCATGACAATGACTTGGTTATACATATAAACATGTCATTACACTAAACAATACTTAAATATAATTTGTGATCTTGTTGAAATATTTGTATTTTTTAGGGTTATAAAATGTTCTTGATAATAAAATCAGACTTTAGTTGATGGATTTATATGTAGAACATGATTTTATTCCCCGCTGGTTTTCTTTTCTACATGGTTGTATTTATTTAGAATATAGTTAACATCCAACTCAGGGTTAATATCATAATTTATTTTTAGTCAATAAAAATATTACTTTTTTGCATTAGTATATGTTATTTTAAACTATAAAATAACAATATTTAATTAACAAAAGAAGTCACCATTTAACTTTTCCTTAATGGTCTCTTTTAGTTTTGATTTTTCTGATTTCTAATTTATTTATTTTTAATTCATGAAATCTCTATCATATAAATAAGCTAATTTTTTGAACAACAAGAGCTTATTTGAGTGGCTAAGTCCGACTCTGGATGCTTGAGAGTGACCTCTTTAAAGATTAAAAAACCCACCTCAGTTCTTCCGACGACGTGGTCGACAACTTCGTCTTCGAACTCTTTTGAGTTCTTAAACTCTGTCACCTTTTGTTCTACAAAGGCCTTGAGCTAGTTCAAGAATTATGGAGAGTCTTTGAACTTTTCCACAGTTTCATTGCTGAAAATTTGGGCTATATGTTTGGTTTGGGGTTATCCGCTTGGGGATAGGAATAAATTTTGAAATTTTTTAAATTTTTTAGAGATAATTTTTAAACCAAATATATTAATGATAAGATGGTGATGTGTCTTCTATGCATTGGTGGGTTATATTTTTAAATTTTAATTAAAAGGTTTGGCGGGAAAAACTTTTTTTATGGGGAATTGTGTTGGGGATAACCCCAACCAAACATGAGCTTGGAATTTTTCATGGTACTCCTCTGTATACCTAGGGATGGCAATGGGGCGGGGCGGGGGCGGGGCGGGCCTTTACCACAACTGTCCCTTTGAACACCTTCCGCCTCGCCCCACCCGCCCCGCCCAAATACCACATGTATGAATACCACAACCGTCCCGCCGGTTTTTCCTCATACCCCGCCCCGCTATGTAATATAATATATATATATATATATATATATATATATATATATATAGAGAGAGAGAGAGAGAGAGAGGGTATGTTTGTAATTTTTTTAGCGGGGCGGGGCGGGGCGGATTTAAAATGGGTGTTTACCAAACCCGCCCCGCCCCGCCCTTCTCATAAAAAATCCCCGCCTCGCCCCGCCCCATGCCCCGCTCTCCAACAAAAAAAACCGCCCCATTCGGAGCAGATCGGGTAGAGGGTTGCCATCCCTATATATACCTGAATACGACCATAACCATTTCCGCAGCTTCCTATGTTGCCCCTTTTTTGCGGGTCCCCTGAGCATGACCTCCTCACATAGTTGCTTGGCCATGTGGGACATCATAAGACCAGACTATATATTTGAAAACACCACGTCAATAACCGAGTAGAGAATATCAAGAAGAAAGATGTGGATGAAAACATACCTTCATCCCCACTAGAGTCAACTACAAGGCCTCTTCCTCCTTACTAAGACCTCACAGAGTTGCGAGGTCTGACTCTAGAAAAAAGCCTCGAAGGCCTCGACAACAACTACCTCATTGGTGAAAAGGGATTTTACCTCAACAACATTGGAGGTCGGAAGATTACCCTTATAATATATAGGAGGGACCTCTCGACCTCGACGTAGTTGGTACAAGTGCGGTGAAAGGAGGGTTGGGCTTAGTATCCGACTCCACCAGCAAGACTACTCAGTGACGCCGAGTTCTCGGAGCTAGATCTATCGAGGTGTCAACTTTCTCGACCTTCGAGGCTCCTAGTGCTGCCAAAGCCTCAGGCTAAGCACGAGACTTCTCTAATGGTCACGCCTGCTCCTTAGCAGGGCGCTTTCCTCAGCACGGAGCAGGTGAATTGGACAAGTCCTTCGATTTTTTCTCTAGACCTTGGATAAGAATTAAAGCGACAATCCATCAGGTTCTCTGCAAACACCAGGTCAACCAATTGGTTACGTTTAAATTAAAAGAACTCATCAAATTCTACAAAAAAGAGGAATAGGAAGCTAGAGACAAGGCCGAAAGGACTCTACATATATGGCCAATTCCTCGGGCAGAGGAAAATTAGCCCATTCCCTAGTGTTTGGAAGCCTATATCTAAAGGGAAGCAGAATGGAAAAGTCATCACCTACTTGGAGAAGCTTTGGAAAACTCAAAGAATGTACTGTTGACTTAACACCAACGCCTTGCTACCTAGAGGCTAAGGGAAGAACTTCCATTACCTTGGAATTGGGAAGACGAAAGAGGATTTCTTAGAGAGGAGTTAAAAGTTTTCTTAAGCGGCGGCAAAGAAGAAAACAAGGATCATGAAAGTAAAACCCTAGATCTCTACAAACCTATTTATAGATGGTATTTGCAGACGTGGTTCCCTGAGGATAATTAGTTAGAACTCGACGACTCAAAAGGCTCACTAAATGGACACACCAGTGGATAAATGACACGTGGGCCAGTATCTCTGGACGCTTCGAGATGATCCAATTAGGACTCACGCCCATGATCTCCTCAGTTAGATTTCACCATTACTTTTCAAATGAAGACGCTTCAAAAGTTGGAACTCTAAAAAGCAACTCGTAGTTGGGCAGTTGAGAACTCCTCTCGGATGAAATCATGCTATTAGCCGACAACCGAACTCTCAAGGCTGTACCAAGCTAAAAACTGGTCGGCCTAGAGTGTTGGGGGCAAGTGTTATGGGGGAAAGAAACTGAAAACATGTGGTATGATCACGAGCGTCGAGATGAAAGCCCAATTGTCAAAATAACCGTATGGTCATCCGATGGTGGAGGATGAATTATAGAATGAGCCGAAAGCTAGCAAATAAGGGTTCTAAAAGTATAAAAGGAAGTCCTCAACTCACAAAGAAAGGATCAATCAAGCAACCAATTGATCAACCATTTGGTATCTCACTGAGTTCTTTCTCTTTTTTTCTTCCCTCTTTTTTCTCCATTTGGAGTCACTGACTTTAGCGTCGGAGACTCCCACGAGCATGAGCGCTCAAATCTTCTTTCTCCATATAGTTTTATCTCTTTGCAAGTTTTGATCCCCGAAGGCTGATCTCAGGAGGCGTTTTCTGTGGAGTTGAAGAAAGAAGTATCGTCGATCGCAACCGATTTCTCCCCCGAAATCTCCTGAAGAGTTATAACCTTTACCGACCACTCTCCCTAGGTTATCTAGATATGCTCCAATCCCTAGGAAGGGTAGATCCAAGCATCAACAATATACATAATATATTTATATATTTTGAATTGATCATTTTGGTTTTAAAACAAGTTGGGGTCTTGATCCCTAAACAAGTTTAACTTTTATCTTGTTTTATATAGATACTAAAAAAAAAAAAAAATTAATAAATTGATAATTTTAAGATCCAAAAGATTTTTTGGATATGTGTACACAGGCTTAAAGTAATAGGATATATGCAAATTAATGTTAACATATATACAATGAGCCAGTGCTATATCTAAAAAATTTCAACACCCTAAACAGAAACAAAATTGAACATTTAATTATCTCAAAAAAGAGATTGATTTGATGTTAATAATATTTAAATTCCAAGTGGAGTTCTAATACACATTTAATTATAGAACTTTGATATATAATATTTATAAAAAGTTAATTAGTGGTTAAATAAGGTTGCAAGTGGCAGTGAATTCTGGGATCATGTTAATCAGAAAACAACTTGAAGTTTGGTTTGAAGTATGAAAAGATGAAAAGAAAATTAAAAGTTTAAACTTAGTTGAAAATTGAAAGAGAGAAACAATGATATATATGGTGTCTCATATAATGTGTGTTCTTGTTCTAAAGGCAAGATAATGAGATATAACTTTGTATGCATGTCTAGATGTTGTGATTTGGTTCTTTGATGTCACAGTCTATATATCTGGCTGTTGGAAAACAAGTGATCATAACGCAAGACATGCCTTTCTTAAAAATAGCATGACAAGGACTTATTTTAAATTGGCCACCTTTAACCTCTCAAATGATAAAACTACTATTCTTAATTAAAAAATGGAAGACAAGATGCTTTTGGTCACCTTTCAAGAGGTAAACTATAATCTCACTCTCATGTTTCATATTTAATCAAAATATGGTTTGAGCCTTAGCCTCGCAATTGATTTTTTTTTTTCTTTTTAGATAAATGTGGACAAGTGACTAGAAGCACGCTATGGGCGTAATTGGAACCATGAATCTCTCCTTGTGAGAGGGAATGAACTAACCAACGCAATTAAAATTTTTAATGGTGTAAATGCTTCAATCTTTAGTTTAGAAAAATTCAAAAAACTATTACTTTATGTATTTAAATTAAAAATTCATAATCTAGGTAGAATCTTGTTTTACATGATTTTGATACAATTTGGTTCTAAAATATTCAACCCAAAAGAATTATATTTATAACAATTATTCTTGTTCAGGTTTAACAACAACGGGGATCCTCATACTTAATTTATAACAATTTTTACATCAGTGATAAGCATCGCCTCAAGGGATTTTAGTCAAATATAGGGCGTGCGCAGTAGCTTATTTCACCAAGGGTTTCGCACAACGTAACTTATTTTACCGTCCGAAGGTTTCACACAATGTATACTTTTTTTACTGCCCATGGTTACTCGAGCCCATACAGAGAAGACTTGCGTGCGTACGCGGGCACCCCACTGGGTAACCCATGCCTTGAGCCCTCACCTTGTGCAGCGGGGATTTGAACATGAGTCTTCGGATCCATTCCATGTGCAAGGGATGTCCTATGCCGTTCAGCCAAGAGGCCTTTGGCTTTAAGCTATGTTTTCAACTATTTTTTTAAAAAAATTATTAATATAAGAAAAAGTAGAAAAATGGAGGGAATTAGAACAGGTCATTGTTTTGGACGTAGCCAGTGTCATTATATGCATGCATGACAATAACCCTAATACATATCTGAGTTTTGACAGCTCTCTTCTGGCCGTAATCTTTGAAAAATACGAGATATATAAATGTATGAATGTTCTCATTTAACTCCATTAATGGAGATTCGAGTCTCCCATGCAGGCCATTGCCGGATGGAGAACACCTGGATGGGGGCTTTCCTTTCTCACAAACTACGAATGCGTAAAGACAAGGATTATTTTACTTGGTCTTTATATCCTTGGACTGCTTTTGAGCTTTGAATTGACGTGAAACTTTGGTGCAGTTGCACTTATGAAGATTATAAATAGGGTTCATCTGAGGAGGGATTAATGAGAAGTGGTGCAGTCTCATTGGAGGTTAATTTGAGGGAATTAAATGGAGGATGAATCCAGTTATGAGTACAGTGATGATGAAGTTAGTGTTCAGTCTGAGGATGAGGATTTGCAAGATGAGGTGGTTAATTGCTGATGCTCCTGAGTTATTAGATCTCTTCTTTCTTTCTTTCAATCTTTCTTTCTTCTTGTTCTTTATACGTGCTTGCATGTCTTCATGCTAGCTAGCTGCTGTTCCTTCTTTGCATCTTTCTTCCATTTTTCAGTGCTTATGTGTGTATTTTATTCATGCATGGACTCAATTTCATTATGATGGTTTATTTCCATGACTAAATCATCATCATCATCATCATCATCTTCTTCTTCTTCTTCTTCTTCTTCTTCTTCTTATGTGTCATGCTGCTCTTCCTTCTTTGTATCTTTCTTCCTTTTTTCAGTGCTTATGTGTATTAATTCATGCATGGACTCAATTTATTTATATTGGTTATTTCCATGACTAAATCATCATCATCATCATCATCATCTTCTTCTTCTTCTTCTTCTTCTTCTTTTTCTTCTTCTGTTAGTACTGCTCATGTGTCTTCATGCTTAGACTCATTTTCTATGACTATAATTCATCATCATTAAAATCATTATCTTCTTCTTGATCTTCTGACATTGTTTGTTACTGAAGCACTCATGCTAATGATCCATGTACTTATTAATTTTTCCATGAGTATATATAGTTTAATCTTGTTATGGAAGTGAATTTAGATATCCTATCAAATGGAGCTTGAGTTTTAGTTTTATTTGCTAAATCATGAGAACTTTGAAGGTTCCATTTGGACCATATATATATATGCAACCTACATCTTACTAATATCACTTAGAGAAGTACTAATTAAGATCTCCCCAACTACTCACCTAACATTGAATAGAAAGTTTGAAAGTAATACATTATTATGATTCAATCAACCCTTTACTCTTCTGGAATATACAAGCATAGCATGTAGTTGTGGATGTAGTAGATATATATATAGGTTACCAACATTTAAGAAAAATTAGAAACCAATTGACACATCATTAAGTTATAGTACTTGTGGTTGTACTTGGTGTTCATCTGGTGAAAAATCACCTATATATGTTAAAAACAGATAAAACATGCTGTATATGATAATAATAAATAAACAAAAGGTTTATTGGAATCAAAACTAAACTTCATTCTTTTAGCATTTGGATTTGAGGAAAACTTGACCACATTCTAATCTCACTAGTTTGGATCCTTTTTCCCTGGAGATAAACACATTGGTAGACCTTAACTATATATGATTAATCCAATCATAGATACATGACAACTTCATGTGTTACTATTTAGCATATATTCAAGTCTTTAGTTAATTAAATGGTACACACATTAGCAAAAAGGTTGCATATATATACTTCTTAATTAATCATATTTGTAAGCATATGTACTTCTTGCATACTTTTCAAAGCACAAGATGGAACAAAAAGCTTGAGGCACAGCCATTAGGCAATCCTTTAATATATATATAGATGCATGGAAACAAATAACAGCTTTAATTAGTCTAAGTTTTATATAAATAATGAGCATGAATGATGAATCCTGCTTAAAAAGAATTAATATCTGATGCTCATTACATGACCAGTGGATTAATTCTCTTAAATGAAGTTAGAGATGGTTATCATTTTCTCTTGAAAAGGATATGTGTTTATAATTTTCTTAAATGGCATTTAATAATTTCAATGTTGTTTTGGCAGGTGGAGTTTCATTTAGAGATAAAGAAGAATGCATATGATAGATACATGGATATGTTGTTGAAGAAAGCATTTGAGAAGGTTGGTGAAGAAGATGATGATCAGTGCCAAAGTGAAGATGATGATGAAGCATGAAGTACTTGTCAAAGATTAATTTAAAGACCCTTAAATTAAGTTATATATATAGCTATAGCTATATATATATATATATGATATTTGTATTAATATCTTTGAGGAGTGATATGATGTTCCTTTTGTCCTACTTTTGTGATGAAGCCTAGAGAGTCCCTTCAATAGTTAATATTATATGGTGTGGAATCTCTATTTTTCCTGGAAAATATAATAAACAACCCAGTTGTCTTCAAGTCATCATTAGATTCAAGAGTCAATTTGCTTTAAAAAAAAAATGAAATGAAATGATAAGTGCTTCTAAAGTTTTAACCATAAACAAGTTGAAAAAAATTATACTTAGTTTTTCTTAAAACGATATTATATATATATGTATTAAGTTAATTAAATATTCTAATTTTGAATATTTTAAATTAATCAAAATATTTTAATTAAGATTCAACATTTAAATCAATTAATTTATTTTAAAGATTTATAATTATCTAATCATTAGTTTTCTCTTAAATTTTTAAGTACATGTTTCAAAAATTGGTAACTTCATCACTCACAAAGATGGGTAACTATATATATCTATCCATCCAATCAATCTTTTATGAGGCTATGTGACACGGAAGATGAGGGACATTTGTGACTCATGCAAGGAGGGTTTTGATTGGTTGGATGTGATTGAGGCTGGATATTGATAGAATTTAGAGTTCTTTATTCTTTTATGAATACAAAATAAAACATGTCACTTTGACCAACGATCAAGTGGTCTATTGATATTTTGCTTCTGCAAGAATTCTAACGACCAAGAGGTCTTGGATTCAATTCACTGATGAGGACATATTTTTTGAAGAGAAGTGATTGTGATGAGTGGTTCCAGCTCTCACGTGTACACAAGCCCTGCCCTCATATCTGCTCCGCCGAGGCTTGTGCACGTTTTTGGTTTTATAGCGGCTTTCTGCTTATATTATAAAAAAAAATGCCATTTTGTAGAACCCTATTAAACTGAAAAACAAAACCGAACCACCATGTTTGGTTTGGTTTGCTTCGGTTTAGGTTTCTTTATCTAACAGTTCGGTTCAATTTTGGTTTGAGTTTTTAAAAAACTCCATTCAAATCGAACTGAACTGAATAAACCTAAAATATATAATGCATTGACTGATAAATAGATTTCTTGTTGTAAAGAATGATGGTTTTTTATTTTAGTTGTTGTTTAAGTAGTTTGGTGTTTTCAGAGTTGTTAATTTGCTGGGCTCTTCCCTGGATTGGACTAGGCTTGGGCTAGTGTCGTTATTCTAACTGGACTTGATTTTAATTGGCTTGTTTGTAATAGAAACAAGAAGAATTTATGGATAGCATGAAAATTAATGATAGTTTTCCTTAATTTAGCCTCCTTCAAAGAATCAAAAGCTGAATGCATAGACATTAGGGGTAAGTATTATTTAATTTTCTAACTTTCACAAGGAAAGTTGGTAACTCATTCCTCTCATAAAGAGAGGGTGACTGGTTTAAATCAGGTTTAAGGCGTGGTTCTAGTGGCTTGTTCATATATAGGGTTGTAAACGGGCCGAGCTTGATCGAGCTCGAATTCGGCTCGAAATAGCTTAGCTCGAGCTCAAGCTTGAAATTAGCTCGAATAAGTTTGCTTGAGCTCGGCTTGATTTTAATTTCAAAAGCTCGAGCTATGCTCGAGTTAGCTCGAAATTAATAACTTAATTATAATTTTGCAATCTCGAGCTCTCTCGATTTAGTTTGAAATTTAAAACTTATTTATAAATTAATTTTTTATATTATATATTAATACTAAATATTATATATTTTATTCATATATTATATTATATATTAATATTTATATTAAATTTTGAGCTTTCGAGCTTGGCTCGAGAGATCAAAATTCCGAGCCGAGCTCGAGCTTTTACCAAGCCGATCTCGAGCTGCTCATGAACAACTTGATCGTTTGACAACCATATTCACATATTAAAAAAAAAAAAAATTAGTTTTGTTAATTTTTATAAGAAAAGTTGGCTAATCCATTCCATCTTATAAAGGGTTAAGGGTTCAAACTATACCAGTTGTGTGCTTCCATTAACTTGTCTATATATATATATAATATTATTCAGTTGAAACTAGTTTAACTTGTTGAATCGGCACAATTTTAATTTTTTAATTTTATCCAGTCTGCTCAGTTATGTTTTATGAAAAAAAAATGTTTGGTTTTGATTTTGTTTGTGAAAATAGAACCAATGCAATTAGCAGATTTTATTATTTGTGCAAAAAATCCTAGAAGTGAGGAATTAATTTCTGAATTATTTAGTATGCTTTTTATTGATATAAATTTGATATGTCTTTTTATTTTAAAAGTAAGATAATATGTATTTATTTATTAGCAAACCGACCAAATAATTATTTTTATATAACAACAATGGTCTTAACTGTATTTTCCTCCTCATTTTAACAGAAATCAGAAAGTGCAAAGATTTAATCATTTGTAAATTTTAAAATCAAGCAAAAACAGAAAGAATAAACATATTTAATTTTAAAATGTATAAATGTTTTTTTTTCTTGTTAAATCATGCAAGATCCCCCGTCAACTGTCAGTTGAGTTGGTTTTGGTTTTAATCATTATAAAAAAATGAATTATTAAAATAAATCAGTCAGCATGACACCCAGATTTGAAACGTCTCAAAAGCCCACCAATGAGCTCCATCACCGCAAGCTCTCTATAAACACCATGGGCCAAAAAAAACCCACAAAAACCCTCTCCCGGGCTCTCCTCTCCTCTCCTCTCCTCTGCTTCCCATCTTTGTCCTCAATGAAAACCCTAGCTTCTCCGAGGAGTGAAGGAACCTCTTCCAATGATCCCTTGATGGACTCCAAGAAGAGAAAACAGAGCGGAAGCTGGAGAACCTCTTCAAGCCGTAGTGGGGATAATCAAGAACGCGCTTCTAGTGATCCCTTGATGGATTCGAAGAGAAAACAAAGCAGTAGCGGGAGAACCTCTTCAAGCCATAGTGGGGATGATCAAGAACGCTCTTTTAGCAATCCCTTGATGGACTCGAAAAAGAGAAAACATAGCAGTAGCGGGAGAACAACTTCAAGCCAGAGTAGGGATGATCAAGAACGCTCTTCAAACGATCCCTTGATGGAATCGAAGATAAAATAGAGCAGGAGCGGGAGAACCTCTTCAAGCGATAGTGGGGATGATAAAAAACATTCTTCCAGCTGTTAGAAATCAAACAAAGTCCCACATCGGTTGTTGAAGAAAAAGTATAGGGCTTAAGTAATAAAACATATCTCCATTAGTAGCGAGGCCTTTTGGGTTAAGCCCAAGAACAAAACCGTGCGGGCTCAGGCTCAAAGAGGACAATATCACTACTAGTGTGGAGATGTGACTAAGCTTGATAGTAGTTCTGGCTGGACCAGTAGGGGTCCAGCCCAGAAAGATTTAACATGGTATCAGAGCAGGTGGTAGATATATATAAAAAAAAAGTCACATCGGTTGTTGAAGAAAAGGTGTAGGGTTTAAGTAATAAAGCATATCTCTATTAGTAGCGAGGCCTTTTGGGTTAAGCCCAAGAACAAAACCGTGCGGGCTCAGGCTCAGAGCGGACAATATCACTACTAATGTGGAGATGTGAACTAAGCCCGATAGTGGTTATGGCTGGACCAGTAGGGTCCAGCCCAGAAAGATTTAATACCAGCGATCCCTTGATGGACTTGAAGAAGAGAAAACAGAGCAGTAGCCGGAGAACTTCTTCCAGCTTTGGTGGGGATGATCAAATCACCTTCTCTTTACATATGGGTCTAATCACTTTGCATTTTTATTTTTTTATCACATAATCATTCAATAAGACACCACAAGTATCACATTATGCCATTTATATTTTTTCAAATAAATGCTAATTAGCAAATTTCTTATTTTTTTTCTTCTTTAACACGAGTTTTTGTTTGGTATGTTTATTTTTCTGTTATGGAGTTTTCGTCTTCTACCTATGGTTTGTTCAATGGTCCTTATTTTATTTTATTTTATTTTATTTTTTCTTTTTTTTATTGGACAACATTTTCCTGAAATTGCATGGATATAAAGGGTTTTTTGTTCGATATTGAAGCCAGCTTAGCTAATTATACACTTTATGCTTGGTAGTTTCCTTCAACTTTTTTAGGTATCTTCTTCCAAACTTGGTCTTGATTCACCACTGTATTTCTTCCAAACTTGGTCTTGATTCACCACTGTATGACCTGTCATTCCACATTGATTACTACCATATTTGTTCTTCAATCAACACCAAATATGGTCTTCAATCATATCATGATTTGGCTTTAATCAAAGCTTGCATCAATCACCAATCGGCTGCCAAATCCAGCCTCCAATCATATCTCCAATCAACTTCAATGAAATCCCCAATTTTTTTTAAGAAAAAACTATAATTTTTTCTTTTTATTTTATTTATGTGTTTGCACCTCTTTTACACCTTTTAATATACAACATGTTTTAGTACATTAATAATACACACATATTTTAATATCTAACAAAAATCTAGCATAAACATGATATAATTTTTGTTTCAATTATGGTATTTTTCTATGTTTGAAGGACCCTGCGCCAATATTTTAATTCATATAGTGGTGCTCTTCACAATGAATATACTTTTGACATTTATTTCATCAAATTTGTGGAAGGACTAGCACACATACACGGTCCCATCGTGATTTAACACCTAATAATATTTTCTTTGAGGTTCGCAATGGCATTAAAATTGGAGACTTTTGGCTTGGTAAGTATAATTTTTTAATAACTGATATGAAGATTATCTCACCATTGATGAGGATTGTTTCTTTAATGTTTAAAAAGATTGGTCTTTTATTATTATTGTTATTGTTATTGTTATTATTTTTTCGTAAATTTTCTTTTCTATATTTTCCTCCATTGTTAGAATTGATTTTTTACCATTAATTCATAAATACGATACCTTTCTTAATTTATGTCCATGGTATCAGAGTATCAAGGACTATGCATTGCTAGGCTCTTTTTTTAAATAAAAAAATTATAATTTTTTCTTTTTATTTTTTTTATGTGTTTGCATCTCTTTTACACCCTTTAATATACAACATGTTTTAGTACATTAATAATGCACACATATTTTAATATATAACAAAAATCTAACATAAACATGATATAACTTTTGTTTCAATTGTGGTCTTTTTCTCTGTTTGAAGGAATATGCGCCAAGATTTCAAGGCATACAGTAGTGCTCTTGACAAGGAATACACATTTATTTCGTCAAATTTGTGGAAGGACTAGCACATATACATGGTCAAGGAATAATTATCCGACGTAGCCGTCGGATTAGCTACGTTGAGGGTATTGAAATTCTAATTTACAAAAATCATAACTAAATGAACAACATTTAAATCTTGATTTCGAATGTTGTTCGTTTTTACATTGTCGAAATTAAGGTTGAAATGTTGTTTTTTTTCTCCAAATGTTGTTTAGCCTTTGCAAGTGATGAAGTACTATCTCGATTAAATTCTAAATCAGCCTTCCAAAACTGAGGGATTTGAGAACCAATCTAATCCGTTGCATTAAAAGCCCCAAAAGAAAAGATTAACTAAAACCACTCTAAAGTTCAATAAAAAAATATATGAAATAATAGATAGACAAACCAAATGTTAACAAAAACTATGGTTGAATGCTTCAACAAAAGTTTCTGGCGGTTTAGTAGCCATAAGTCTGCCCCATTCTGAAAGTATTTGAACCAACAAAAAGTAAATTACAGTAACATAATATAATCCATGTGAAGATTTAATTTTATTACAGAAGAGAGATAAAACATATACAACACATAACCCTAAACCATATAGTTCTGAAGATATTTCTGACAAAGCATGTGCCAATGATCCTTTAGAAGAACAAACCAAGTGAAGGAGATACACCTAATACCCAAGTTAATAAAAAACAAGGCATGATATCTCACACAATTCTACAACTACATGAAATGATTGAAAATAAAAAAGCTTGAAATTGGATTTGTTATGGATTGATATGCCTTAGATCTAATCTCTTATGAACAAAAGTCATACCATGTTTGTGTTAGATTTTTGTTAGTTATTAAAATATGTGTGCATTATTAATGTACTAAAACATGTCGTATATTAAAGGGTGTAAAAGAGGTGCAAGCACGTAAATAAAAAAAAAAAAATTATAGCTTAAAAAATACAATGCATAGTCTTTGATGCTCTGATACCATGTGAAAAAATAGAAATTAAAAAATGTATCATATTTATCAATTAATGGTAAAAAAACCAAATAAATAAGTAAAATAAAAAGTGGTGAAATATCTTCAAATTGAAATGGTAAAAAATCTCCACCTTAGAAGTCTTTACCAATGAAATAAGACTTTATGTATGATCGTCATACCTTTTAATTGAAATGGTTAAAATTTTTTACACCAATCCATACAACTCAGTAGCTTTACTCCATTTCTTGGCATTTATTTTCGAAAAGAAGGACTCTCACAATGCACATTTTTTTTTAGGCTCTGATACCATGTTGAAAAAATATAGGCGCAATAAAAGATAATATTACTTCTCAATTCGTGATAGGCCAACCAGTTTTTGCTTTTTATCTCTTTGAATTAACTAAGATTCTGTAAGTTCATATAGCACATTACAGTCAAAATAAGAAGATGATGATGAAGAAGAAAAAGAAGCATAAGTCTTTACCAATGAAATAAAACTTTATGTATGATGTCATACTTTTTAATTGAAATGGTTAAAATTTTTACACCAATCCATACAACTCAGTAGCTTTACTCCATTTTCTTGGCATTATTTTCGAAAAAAAGAATATCACAATGCACATTTTTTTTTAGGCTTTGATACCATGTTGAAAAAAGATAGGAGCAATAAAAGATAATATTACTTCTCAATTAGTGATACGCCAACCAGTTTTTGCTTTTTATCTCTTTGAATCAACTAAGATTCTTTAAGTTCATGTATCACATCACAATCAAAATAAGAAGATGATGATGAAGAAGAAAAAGAAGCATGTGGAGAAGAGCAACCGATTCGGTTGGGTTTGACTAGTTTAACATCCGGTCAATAATTGCTATAAACATGAACCAGACTGGTGCTCGGTTCCCAGTTCTGTTTGTCCGATTATGGTTTAAAAACAATGGTTATAAGTTTAACCCATTTGCATTATATATATATATATATATAGAGGATCATTTCTATTATATATTTTTTTAAAATTATTATATTTTAGCTTCAAGATCAAAGTAGGACTATCAAATCATGACTATCTTAATAGATTAATTCATAATTATGATTTTTTTAGAACTACAATATAAAAAATTATAATAAACCCTCTCTCTTTTCTTCTTCTTTGACGATCTCCTCACTCTCTCTCTCTTGATATATAAATATATAAAAAAGGGCCGCACGGTGCTAGGGTTTATTTTTGCAACTTTATCATTTTTTTAGGCTTAAATATATTATTTATCCCTATACTATACCTCAATGTTCATTTTTGTCCTTATATTTTAAGAATGTTCAATATGGTCCTTGTACTTTACATATTTTGTTCAATACCGTCCCTGATGTTGATGTGGCAGCACATATAAAATACAACATAATTATCAGATTTTTCTTATTTACACGGTAGTATTTTGTTGACATAGCATACGTATTCTACCACGTCAGTAAAATAATAATTTTTTAAAAATAATTTTTTCTAAAATTATTTTTAAAAAATTATTATTTTTCTGATATGGCAAAATATGTACTCCACGCCAACAAAATATTGCCATGTGTAAATTAAAAAATCAAAAAATTATGTTGTATTTCATATGTACTGCCACGTCAACGTTAGAGACGGTATTAAACAAAATATGCAAAATACAGAGACCGTATTGAATATGTTTAAAGTACAAGGACGAAAATGAACATTGGGCTATAGTACATGGATAAATAGTGTATTTAGGCCTTTTTTTTACAAGTCACATAACTTACCTTTGCGCCGAGGTTCACCTTCAAATCATAATACATAAATATATAAATATATTATATTATATTTATATAATATATAAATATTTTAAGGATGTGTTCATAAAATTGCCACTATTGCGAATTTCAGGAGCGGCGTACCGGGTTCAGAACTCGCAATGGAGATCGACGAGCCCGAACACGCCGAGACGGCGGCGGCGGAGGCGAGGAGGGAGCCGCCGCGAATCTGGCGGCTGGAGGAGTCGGTAGTGAACCGGATTGCGGCAGGGGAGGTAGTGCAACGCCCATCTTCGGCGGTGAAGGAGCTGGTCGAGAACAGCCTCGATGCCGGCGCCACCTCAATCTCCGTCGTCGTTAAGGATGGAGGACTCAAGCTCATCCAAGTTTCTGACAACGGCCATGGCATCAGGGTATCATTCCTCTCCCGGATGTGAAACCCCCGTGAACTTAGATGCTTTTCTTGAATCAGGTCGCATCTTGAGTGGTTTTCCGACGTTCTCTCCGTGTGAGGGCAGGAATTTGCCCATTTTTTCTTGTTAGTCATAATTAAATGTCAGTTTTTTAATTTTTGTTCAGAAAATCATTAAAGGGTTTGAGTTCATTGGTTGTATTAATTCTCTCGTTCAATTTTCGTATATTAGTTCATTCACGGGTTGGATTTGTTTGCTCTGATGTTGCAAGGCATAATTCTTATTCTTGATATTTAATGTGCAGTAAAAATATCATTGCTCTTCTACATGTAGAAATAGAATTGAATAACCATTATCCCTCAATCTTTTTGGCATACGAACTTGATTTTTTTGTTTGTCACAGCATGAAGACTTGCCAATACTATGTGAAAGGCACACCACATCAAAATTATCCACATTTGAAGACTTGCAGACAATTAAATCGATGGGTTTTAGAGGTGAAGCTTTGGCCAGTATGACATATGTAGGTCACGTCACCGTGACAACCATAACTGAAGGCCAATTGCATGGATATAGGTGCTTATCCCTCAAAGCAAATTTTGATGATTCTTGTAATGTTGTGTTACATCTTTCTAATCAAAGCTTATAAACGACATATTGTTTCCTTTTCAGGGTTTCCTACAGAGATGGAGTTATGGAGCATGAACCCAGACCTTGCGCTGCAGTAAAAGGAACTCAGATAATGGTGATGCATTTTCTGTTGTTTTTAAATTTTCTCATGCTTAAAAGTTTCCATTCTTGCATGTTTCTGTGATTCTTCAACCACTTTTTAATATTTGGTTATTTTATTTCCCTAACTGTATTTTCCAGGTCGAAAACCTGTTTTATAACATGATAGCTCGCAGAAAAAATTTGCAGAACTCCAATGATGATTACCCAAAGATTGTAGACCTGATAAGCCGATTTGCAATTCACTATATTAATGTGAGCTTTTCTTGTAGAAAGGTCAGCTGACACTTGGTAACATATATGATATCACATGCACCTCCAATGTCCTTCCTGCATTTGAGATTGTAATAGTTTATTTGTTACGTTGAGACAGCATGGTGCAAATAGGGCTGATGTCCACACAGTTTCTGCAATTTCAAGGCTGGAAGCTATTAGGAATGTTTATGGAGTTACAGTTGCGCGTGATCTGATGGAAATGACTGTATCAGATGATAATCCTGCTCGTTCAGTTTTCAATATGAATGGTTTTATTTCAAACGCAAATTACATAGCGAAGAAAACAACAATGGTGCTCTTCATTAATGGTACGGTGATAGGGTTTTAAATGTATTCTCTGTCTGGAAATTATACTTTGATATAGCGTTAGGAACTAAGTTGTGAAGATTTGGACTGTGTATTTTAAACTTGAATTATTTTTCTGCTACAAATTTAAATCATACCAGGAGAAGTTGGTGAAGTGTTTTCTTATTTAAACAAATAAAAATAGAGAAAAAGGAGGAACTGAATATGTATGTTAACATTTGGAGTTGATGGCACATGATCCAAGTCAGAAAGGAGCCTGTGAAGTAATGAATATGGTTGATCTTTTGCTATATGATACGTCTAATATAGGTCAGGTGTGAGAAGACAAAATCCTTTGCCAGTTCTATGATATATTGTTTGCTTGGAAGCTCAAGATGTTCCTGAGGGAGATTCATGCTCTCAAATTCTACACTAATATCCTTCAATTTCATCTGGACTCGTGACGTCACATTCCTGCCAATAGTATCAGAACTTTGGATAACTTTTAATGTTGTCTGCATTCCAACAAAACAACATTCTTAGTCCTAATGAAAGTTAAGTAGAAATGTGTTAGGGATGGAAAAACATTCGAGCTATTTTCACAAGAAAAATTTGTAGGTTATGTTCGACAATTGACCATGTTTGTTTGGCAGAATAATATATTCCTTAGCATGCGAAAACCAGTGTTTCAGAACTCTTGATCTTTTAATATTAGTAATATGTCAGGAACTGCGTGCTTAGTTTTAGTAATTTATCTTTTCGCAATTAGGCTTACCGTTTATGGTTTTATTGTGTAGTGGACAGTGTTCCAGGAATTGTTTGAAGGTTAAATTGCTGTATTTATTGTCTGATATTAAAAATCTGGGAAATGAAGAAGGTTGTGAAGTATTATTAATTAGTTGAGGAGTGGAAGCAAAACCATGGGCCATTGGATTTCGTTTTAGTTCTCAGACTTTGTCTATGTGTATAACAAGCATGTTGATGACTTATTCTCATCATAGCATCAGTTGCAGTGAGTTATTATTAAAAAGAGTTGAAAGCTATTTATGAGATGCATACATTTTCCCAGGAGAAAGAAAATAAATGACATGATATGATTACCTATTCAAGTTATTAAACCATATTCTTCCCCATTATCAAAGAAAATCTGATTTTGTGGTAAGCATTTATTACTTCAATTTTGCATTACTTCCATTTTTAATAATATATATTTTTGCATTCCTACAAAACTTTGTCAACACTATGATTTTTCATCAATCTTCCCATTACTTCATATATGTGTAGCATCACATAATTACGGAAACCAATGAATAGTGTGATTGATTAATAGTCTAATATTGTGTACTTTTACTTATCAAGATAGCATGCATTTAAGTTATAAGATTTTAATTATTTTCATTTGCTGTCATTATGTATTTGTTTCCTCAGCATGATGCTCTGCATCCAGATGTGAGATGACAACTATTTTTCACTTCTTTATTTATGGTTAATGTTTTTTTTTTTTTGGAAAATCTTACAGTGATGTGGAAACAAAAGGATTGGTTTTACATTTTAATGGGAAAATAGGATTTGAGATTTCATATAAGATGATTGCTCAAACATATCTCCATGTTTCACTGTTCTATTGACACTTCTGGTGTTTTTAAATTTCAGATAGGTTGGTCGAATGCACTGCACTGAAGAGGGCTATAGAAGTTGTGTATTCTGCAACTTTGCCAAAAGCATCTAAGCCATTCATTTATATGTCTATCAAACTGCCACCTGAACATGTAGATGTTAATATACATCCAACAAAGAGAGAGGTATCCACTCTAACTCTTCTGAAAGAAAAATCTATAAAATAACTTCATTTCCTTGGACAATCTCATTATAGATTTTCAGTTACCCATACTAAGTGGCAATGCAATTCATTTCTTTAATTGCGGTTCTGCATCTACTCTCCAAATAGTTAACCAACTTAATTACTTATTTTACCTATTTGTATGAATGATCAGGTGAGCCTTTTGAATCAGGAGAGTATTGTTGACAGCATTCAGAATGCAATAGAGTCCAAGTTGATGAGCTCTAATACTACAAGGACATTCCTATCTCAAGTATGTTCTTCAATACCGAGAATTGTTCAGTTATTTGCCTTTGAAGTGTAGCTTTGCTCATTTATGGCTTATCCTTTTGGTAGGTTTTAGTTTATAGGGTTTTTAGCTACCACTCCATGTAATTTACCAATAGAATATTATAGTTTACTTTATGAAATTTATTTAAGGAACATAGTATCATGTCGTTTACTAATCTACTTCTTGGTATTTCTATGTTTAAGAATTCCGAACCAGCTTCTTTAGGCTTCCCTCTTTTAGATAACTTACAATGTTATGAGATGGGTACGAGAAACTAAGGCATATAACACTACGTTTTTACTTTGCAAAAAAAGAAAAGAAAAGAAAAGAAAAAAGTAAGATAGTTATTGAGGCCACATTGTAGGGTCATTCTTCAATTTATTTTGTAGTGGGTTTTGGCTATTTTATTTAAGCATATAATGACTTGTAAATATATGTTAATGATCAAGTCATTCTGGTTCTTTATTGACCAATAGTTTGTTAGTCTGTCCATTTTGCAATATTTTTGTTTTCTTTGGATTGCGCACACTAGCTGAATTAAGTCCATTAATATCATTAAAGATGTAAAGAATTTGTTATTCAAGTTCATAGAAAGCTAATGTTTGACCAGGCAATGGAAATTTTTGTTAGCAACTATTATGATCAACAATGTTTTATTTGGAATTACTTATATTAATATAGCAATATTTCGACCCTACCTCGACTGATTGATTCTAGGTGTAAGGCATCACATTGAAAGAAGCGTACAAAGGGACCTGGTAACACTAGTATATGTTTGTCAATGAAAAAAAAAAGATTGATCAACCAATTCTGTTATGGTCCATATGCATGTTGTAAAGTAGGTTTCAAGGCATGATCACCCTTGGAAGCATAGGGTCATGCTGAAGGATGTATGCACAACTTACAGGTAAATTAAATGACTTGATTGTGGTTGGTGTGTCCTTGACTAGGCTTTCTATGAATGCAATTTTCGTGGATATTTAGAAAAAAAATGAAGAATTTCCTTGTCATTGCCCTGGTTTTGGTCAAGTTCCTTCCTAGTGTGCAAATCAGAGGTGATCATCACAGGTTTTGATCTTCTTTGGAAACATCATGTTGGCTTGCATTTAGTTCTACTTGTAAAGAAAGAAAAAATGCTTTGCTAATCAAGCTATTTCCAGCTTGTAAAGGAGATGGGGAATAATTCTGTTTCCTTCCAGGAAAGGAAGTATTGTTGCCCCATTCTTGGTGAGTTAATTTGTGTATCTGAATTAATTGAGAGAGATGCCTCTCCCTAGTAAGTTCATTGTGGCTTTTTATCCTCATGGATCTTTTTTCTGTAAGTGTTTATTCAATTAAGGGACGCTTCCTCTTTACTTGATGTCATTGTCAAATTTTTTAGTAAGGGACCCTATTCTGTGAGTTACGTTATACTGCTGTTCTCAATAAGGGAGCACTATCATTGCCGTCTCCATTTCTAAAAACTGGATGATATCTATATATTTTTTATTATCATCTCTGAACCAATCATAACATACTCAAAATCATTGTAAAAGGCATTTGGAAATGCAAATTTTTCCTTATGTTTTTGTCTTTCGGCAATGATAACACTGGATTTTTGCTTCTTAGAGGTCTAATTATTATGTTATCTTACAAGTTATTGGAAGAAGATAGTTTTTCACATTAATTAATATGGAATGTTGTTTATTATGTCTTTTACTGGATTGCTTGCTAGTTTCCTAGAGTGTGTTAGGAACCCAGGCCCGCCCATATGAACCCGGAACCTAGGCCCGCCCATACGAGCCCCACACAAGGGCCAGCCCTAACTTCACTCGAAAACCGGCTTAAGAGTGAAGGGTTGGCCAACCCTTATATGTACAAAGGCCCCAGCTTGAGTAGCCGATGTGGGACTAAATCCTAACAATACCCCGCCCATCGAATCCTGACGCCCTCGTCAGGTCCCAACGTGGCCTAACCCACACCTGAACGAGCAGGGAACAGGACCGACCACGGCACCGGCCTAACCCGGGCGAACGGGTCCCCACACCGACCAAACCGCTTTGATACCATTTGTTAGGAACCCAGGCCCGCCTATACGAACCCGGGCCCTAGGCCCGCCCATACGAGCCCCACACAAGGGCCAGCCCTAACTTCACTCGAAAACCGGCTTAAGAGTGAAGTGTTGGCCAACCCTTTATATGCACAAAGGCCCCAACTTGAGTAGCTGATGTGGGACTAAATCCTAACAATACCCCCCCCCCCACATCGAATCCTGACGCCCTCGTCAGGTCCCAACGTGGCCTAACCCACACCTGAACGAGTAGGGAACAAGACCGACCGCGGCACCGGCCTAACCCGGGCGAACGAGTCCCCACACCGACCAAACCGCTTTGATACCATTTGTTAGGAACCCAGGCCCGCCCATACAAACCCGGGCCCTAGGCCCGCCCGCATACATGGCCACACAAGAGGGGACCCGCTCAGGTTAGTAGGCCGCCGTGGTCGGTCCCCTATTCCCTCGCTTGTTCAAAGCGGTTAGGCCACGCTGGGACCTACGAGCGCCATGATTCGATTCAATGTGGGCGGGTATTGTTAGGATTTAGTCCCACATCGCTACTCAAGCCGGGCCTTTGTACATATAAGGGTTACAACCCTTCACTCTTAAGCCGGCTGAAAGTGAAGTTAGGGTCGGGCCCTCTGGGGCCTATAATGCCTAGGGCCCGGGTTCGTATGGGCGGGCCTGGGTTCCTAACAGAGTGTAGGGTCATAGCTCCTCTTTGTTATGAATTATACTCTTTAAACTTTTAGCCTGAGAACTTGCATTGTATTTGACGAATGTTTTTTTCATCCACATTCAGGCTGTAAATTCAACAACTATGTGTCAGTTTGTTGGGAAAAAAGAAGCCCAAGCCAACCCCCCATCTTCTGGTACTTACTAATTTTCTCAATTTTATAAGCATCTATGTACATATGGTTTATACATTGTAAATGGCAGAACCAACCTTTGCTTATCACCAAACTTAACCTAACCATCCTTTTAGACATGGATGATATTTTTGTTAACAATTTCATAATCTTGCATTTTTACAGGGATAAAATCTCAAAAAGTTCCTGTCAGTAAAATGGTCCGGACAGATTCACGTGATCCTTTTGGAAGGTTGCATGCCTACATGCCAGATTTGCCCCTTTCACAGCACGAGAAAAGACCTGACCTGACATCTGTGAGGTAAAATCACATTTTATGTGAATGTTAGTCCATTTTTAAAAGTGCATGCTCCCTTTGAGGTGTCAATGTTATCACTATGTGGAATGTTTTTCTGATATGAGCTGAAGAAAATGCTGGAAATAAATTTAATTGCCTTAGTTAGATCTAGCAATAAAGTGTTGTCTATATATCAAGATTAATCAATTCAAGAGGTTGGGGTAATATAATTATAATTATTAATATTAATATTAATATTAATATTATTATTGTTGTTGTTGTTGTTGTTGTTGTTGTTGTTGTTTTGTTGTTGTTGTTGATAACATTTGGACTTAAATCTCATAGCACTGGCAATTTTCACGAGGAAAGTTGGTTATCACACTCCCTCTCAAAAATAAGAGGTTGAGGGTTTGAACCATGCTTGAAGCATGGCAAAGTGGCTTGTCTGCATTTATAAAAAAACAGAAGTCTCATGATACTGTAGAATTTATGAACAAACCATTTCAATCGTATTTATTAAATATACTAAACCATATTGTTGTGCACTCTGATCCAACCAAACTGGTTGAGCAGTTGATGAAGCCAAAATAAATAAAGGTGACAGCTTTCTCATTTTGGTTCCAGTACATCTTTCAAAGCATATATGATATTTTCATCATATTGACACATCTTCTAATGCTATGAACTTAACAATCAAATCAGCATTCTCCGTGCACCATCTGATATTTTCATGCATGTCTAATTTTTTTTTTTTTAATGTCTATAGGGAGATTTATATAATTGTCCATGAGGGTGTGTTTGGTTAGGGCTGGAATATGTTGGAATAAGGGTTTGAATTTGTATTCACCGGAAAATTTTTTACTAATCCAACTTTACTTCATTAATATTAATTAAAATGATATTATTCCAACTAATGATTAATATTTAGTAATAATTAAGTTATAATTATAATTATAAAACATTTTTAAAAGGGTTATTCCCACTTCAAATTGTTTTCATTTGTTTGGGGAACTTCAAATAACTTGGTATAGACCAGTTTTTCCCACCTTATTCCCAAGCAAACACATCCTAAATGTTTTATGGAGGATTTTTACTGAAAAAAAGTAGAATATGTTATGGAGTATTATTTTCTCAGATTTGTATGGTTGCTTTGCTTTGGTGAAGCTGTGGTATGTTACTGTCTGATGATTACTTCATTTAATGCACCCTACCTTTCCCCATGCATTTTTTGTTTGGATAGTCATTCTCCTATTTTGCATATCTGTAGAAATGCAGTAAGGCTAAGAAGAAACCCCAAGGAGGCCTCAGATCTAAGCAGTATCCATGAGCTTATTAGTGAGATTGATTCTAACGCCCACACTGGTAAGTTGGGTTTTGATGTTAAATAAAATGAAGCCCTTAATGGCTTTTGCCAACAACTCAGCGCAATGTGCTTAAGTTTATTCTTTCAGGTCTGTGGGATATTGTAAAGAATTGTACATACATTGGCCTAGCGGATGATGTTTTTGCATTGCTTCAGCATGAGACCTATCTTTACCTTGTGAATGTAGTGAATGTGAGGTCTGACTTCTTACTTTTCTCCTTATTATGGCTATCTTAGATCTTTTATACTTGCACCCTGTTTCAACATCTCTTTTCAGTGACAAGATGGGAAAAATAATAGTTATGTTTTCCATTTTTAATCTTTTTATGTATCTAAGTTAGTGACCTGTGTTCAATTCTTCAACATCTATGTCCCCAATTACAAAATTGAAAACCATGTGTTTTTCCACAGATCTTATTCTAAGTTCATGTAATTTGATCTTTATATATACTTCAAACCTCAAGTTCATGTATTATTTTTGTTTGGTAATATTTCATAGAAAATGTCCTTGCCTGAAAGAATGAATTTACTGAATAGTCTCAGCTACTGCCTACTTGTGGAAGTCCTATTTAGTTCTCTAACTTCCACCATAGTAAACTAAATAATCAAATTAAGAATCTAATTTATTCTTTTCTTTTGACAGCAAAGAACTTATGTATCAGCAAGCCATACGTAGATTTGGCCATTTCAATGCAATACAACTCAGTGATCCAGCTCCAATTCCAGAATTATTAATGATGGCTTTAAAGGAAGAAGACTTGGAATCCCTAGATGAAGAAAGTGATGATCTGAAAAAGAAAATTGTTGAAGTATGTACCTGTCTAAACTTGAACTTTTTCTTCTTTTTATAGCTACTAGACGAAGGGGAGCCTTGGCGCAACGGTGAAGTTGTTGCCATGTGACCTGGAGGTCATGGGTTTGAGTCGTGAAAACAACCTCTTGCAAAAAATATAGGGTAAGGTTGCATACAATAGACCTAAGTGGTCTGACCCTTCCCCGAACCCGCGCATAGCGGGAGTTTTGTAGCACCAGGCTGTTTTTTTTTCCTTTTATAGCTACTAGACATTGATTGGAGAAGTTGTACTTATGCTTAACAAAATCTAGCTTTTGTCCATGTACCTATTGTTTAATTACTTATTAGTTAATGAAACCTTGTGGTAATATTCATGATTCTTGAGCAAATAAAGGACCACCATTATGTTGTAAGTTAAATTTGTTTCAAGAAAACATTGTGTTTACCTTCAGAAGATAAGTATAGAGAAGAAAAATGTGTGTAGTTTGCAACTCAAAGTTTTAAACTCTCTTTCAACCTTTGAATTTAATATCTAGTTCAAGTTCAGATTGAAGCTAATCCCAATATTGAGTCATCTAGCTTGCGAAGGTTGATGTGTAGATGTTCACACCTAATGACTGGCTTTGCTACTTGATTTGGAGTCTTTTCTTGTACTTACTTTATATGGTTTAACCATGGCTTATCTAATCCTTTTTGAACAAATTATTCTTTCTGTCATGCTTTAATTGTATGTGCTACTTTACCGCATTTAGAATATTTAAGACCATAAAAGGAGAAGGGAAGGAAACCATTCTAATAAGATTAGATGTCAACGCTAGTTTTATATTTATGCGCATGATCAGACAGGTCACTTTTCAATAGTGCACAAACATTATTAGTTATCCATTTCGTGCATGTCTCTCAGTATGTCTATAAGTGTAGCTAATAGATTAGTGCATTGCATAACACTTACTTGGGATAATGTTAGAGACATTAAGGCCCCATTTGGATTGACTTATGAAAAAAGGGCTTTTTATTGGAGTCTATTACAAAACCTGTTTACACATCAACATAGAAGACCTGTTTACATAACATCAACCAAAATTACCAAATGCTTATGAACACATCAGAGTTTATTATAAAACCTGTTTACACATCAACATCAACCAAATTCACCAACAAAACCTGTTTACATATCAATATCAATCAGAATCACCAAATGCTTACAACCACATTAGCATCAAACTGGAGTCTATTACAAAACATGTTTACACATCAAGATCAACCAGAATCACAAAATGTTTACAAGCACATTAACATCAAACTGGAGTCTTTTTAGGTTTGCCCCTTCCCCTAAAAATGAACAAGAATAGTTTTAAATCTATCTCAATTAACAACTCAACAAACAAGTAATAAACAAGTACTAATGTGAAGTTCAAGAATGTCTTAAAAAGTTAGAACTAGGATCTTCTTTCTCAAGAGCTGCTTGTTGATTATTTTGTTTTCTCTGGAGTTTGTCATGTTCTTCAATTTTTTGGCTCTTTACAAGTTCTTGTTTGATGACCAAATCCACCACACCTAACACATTTATGTCTGCCTGACTTTATCTCATCTGCAACCCTTATCCTATTTTTTTCAGCCTTCCAGTTAGTTTTCTTGACAGTGGAGGCAGCAAAAACATCTAATTGACTATTAGAAGTCCATTGATTGATGTCGAGCATAGGTCCAATCCCCAAGTCGTAGGCAACCCTAATTTTCTTCACTGAAAAGTATAAATCAACATATTCTTCCCATTTTGCACCTATGATACTGAAGATGAATGGTAAGGCATGTACACAAGAGATTCTAGAAATTTGCCACTTTCTACAACTACATATTCGATTACTCAACAAAACCTCATACCTCTGCCTTTTATAAGAGACCTCAACCTTCAATTCATTGCATCGTTTGATCTCATATGTTGCCAATCCCTTGTATAGGTTTATTACATATTTCTTCACAGATGACACAATGCTATCTTTTCATTTTATTGTCATTCTTCTTCTTTTATCCATGTTAACCATTATTGTTTTTGTATGATTGTGTTCAAAAGATCCAAAACAGACCTTTCTTTGGCTTCTGCAACCTATGCATTGAAGGATTTAGAGATGTTATTTGTGATGTAATGATATTTGCAAACAGTACTAAACTGTGATTTGCTCCATATCTTTGGTTTTTTCTCCAAGTTTGCTATTCAATTATATGCTCTGATATTAACTGACTTAATGTTTTCCATGGTTGTATTATAATCTCTAACTGTGTATGATATTGCAACCACCCAAATGCTTCTTTGTAGACTTTCTCCATAGAATTTCTTTTTGAAATTTTTATATATGTGCCTCACACAAGTTCTATGCTCCGCGAATGGATAAATCCTGCAAATTGCTTCCTCAATGTTTTTTTGCCTATCAGAGGCAAGCACTAAACCATTAGAGCACTTACATCCCAGCTTCTCCTCCATGGCAAAGAGCTAAAATCACCCTAAATTAAAAAAAAAAAAAAAACATCCACTTGATAGTTATCTATCCTGGAAGGCATAGTTATCTATCCGGGAAGGCAGTGGTGCCTACCAAATCGGGCAAACGCCCAAACAGCTTTAGATCAGGCGATCAAACTAGCAAATAGAGGGGATGACGTCAATATATATGCAACGGATATATTTTATAACGGTTATATTTCAACGGATATATTTTTTATAAAAAAAAATATGAACAAAATTCTAAAAATTCATAAATTTTTCTATAAATACCCAACATCATTTTGTAGTTTTCCACACATTCACATCAACAAAACTCATTCTACACTCTTGTTTTTTTTCTTTATATTCGAGAACTCAATTTGTGGAACTTGTGCTCAAAAGTTAGAAGTACATTAATTAAAATTTAAAGAAATATATTAATTAAACATAATAATCTAAATATGTAGCAAGATATCTAATCTAACTAATTTGTGGATGTATGATCTTTATTCATAAATTGGTTTGATTAGATGTTTTCTTACTTATTTAGACTATTATGTTTAATTAATGTACTTCTTTAAATTTTAATTAATGTACTTCTTGCTCTCGAGCAGAAGTTTCACAAATTGGTTTCTCAAATATAAAGAAAAAAGAACAATGAGGGTGTAGAGTGAGTTTTGTTGATGTGAATGTGTAGGAAACTACAAAATGATAATGTGTATTTATAGTAAGAATTTATGAATTTTTAGAATAATTTTCATATTTTTTTATATTTTTATTTAATTTTTATAAAAATATATCCATTGAAATATAACCATTATAAAATATATACATTGCACATATATTGATGTTATCTCCCCTATTTACCCGTTTGATTGTCTGATTTAAAGTAGTTTGGGCGTTTGCCCGATTTGGTGGGCCCCATCGCTTGTCCGGGCATATAACTATCGGGTGGATGTTTTCTTTTTTTAAAAAAATTTAGGGTGATTTCAGCCATTTGCTAGGATAGGAGAAGCTGGGATATAAGTGCTCTACTGGTTTAGTACTTGTCTCTGATGGGCAAAAGGGCCTTGAGGAAACAATTTGCAGGGTTTATCCATCTGTAGAGCATAGAACTTGTGTGAGGCACATGTATAAAAATTTCAAAAAGAAATTCTATGGAGAAAGTCTATAAAGAAGCATTTGGGTGGCTGCAAGATCATACACAGTTAGAGATTATAATGCAGCTATGGAAGACATCAAGTTAGTTAATATCAGAGCATATAATTGGATAGCAAACTTGGAGAAAAACCCAAAGATATGGAGCAAATCACAATTTAATACTGTTTGCAAATATCATTACATTACAAATAATATCTTTGAACCCTTCAATGCATGGGTTGCAGAAGCTAGAGAAATGCTTGTTTTGGATCTTTTGGACACAATCATATAAAAACAATAGTGGTTAACATGGATAAGAGGAGAATAATGACAACAAAATGGAAGGATAGTGATGTGTCACCTGTGAAGAAATATGTAATAAACCTATCCAAAGAATTAACAACATATGAGGTTAAATGATGCAATGATCCGTAAATTGAAGTCTCGTACAAATGGCAGAGGTGTGAGGTTTTGTTAAGTGATCGAATATGTAGTTGTACAAAGTGACAAGTTTATGGAATCCCTTCTGTATATGCCTCAGCATTCATCTTTAGTATTAGAGGTGCAAAATAGGAAGAATATGTTGATTTATACTTTTTAGTTGAGAAAATTAGGATTGCCTACAACTTGGAGTTTGGTCCCATGCCCGACATCAACCAATGGACTTCTAATAGTCAATTAGATGCTTTGCTACCGCCATAATCAATAAGACCAACTGGAAGACTGAAGAAAAATAGAATAAGGGTTGCAGATGAGATAAAGCATATAAATGTGCTAGGTGTGGTGGATTTCGTCATCAAGCAAGAACTTGTAAAGAGTCAGTACATTCAAAAACATGACAAACTCCAGAGAAATCAAAACCATCAACAAGCAACTCTTGAGGAAGAAGGTCCTAGTTATGATTTTTTAACCTTCTTGAACTTTACATTAGTTCTTGTTTATTACTTATTTGTTGAGTTACTATTCGAGATTGATTTAAACTATCCTTGTTTATTTTTTGGGGAAGGAGCAGGCCTAAAAAGACTCCAATTTGATGTTGATGTGCTTGTAAACATTTTGTGACTGGTTGATGTTGATGTGTAAACAAGTTTTGTAATAGACTCCAGTTTGATGCTCATGTGGTTGTAAGCATTTGATGATTCTGGTTAATGTTGATGTGTAAACAAGTTTTGTAATAGACTCCAGTTTGATGCTGATGTGATTGTAAGCATTTGATGATTCTGGTTAATGTTAATGTGTAAACAAGTTTTGTGATAGACTAGTTTGATGTTGATGTGGTTGTAAGCATTTGGTGATTATGGTTGATGTTGATATGGAAACATGTTTTGTAATAGACACCAGTTTGATGTTGACGTGATTATAAGCATTTGGTGATTCTGGTTGATGTTGTGTAAACAGGTTTTCTATGTTGATGTGTAAACATGTTTTGTAATAGACTCGAGTTTGATGCTGATGTGTTTGTAAACATTTGGTGAGTCTGGTTGATGTTGATGTGTAAACAGGTTTTGTAATATACTCCAGGTGTTGTATATATATAATAGACTCTAATTATAATTGTTGTATACATATTGATTCAATTTATTTAACGGTGTATTTATCATTTAAGTTTTTATGAAAATTAATTTTTTTTTTAGGTTATTCCATTGTTTTTATTTTTTATAACTAAGTTCTATAAAAATTAAAATTTTGGGGTATATTCAAAAGCACAAATAGTAATTTCTCCTATAATATAATTGTAAATAAAAACTATATTTTAAGAATTTTAAAGTAAATTTTTAAAGGGGTATTTATAAATTTACAATAATACAAACGTTTTGGGGGTATATATACAAAGGGTATAACGGTTATTTCGCATGTCTAGCGTTTGTTAACTTACGGTCGACCTTCTAATTTTAACCTGAGGGTATATACGCAATTATACATGTTATTGAGAGATATGCTGGCAGTTATGTGTTATTTAGGGTTTAGTACGCAATTTTGATATTATTCAGGGGTACACCTGCAAAAAGCCTTTTTTTAATAATACCAATAATTTTAGAACCACAACATCTTATAACAAGCAAAAGAAGATACACATTTGACATCAACAATAACTACATTTCTATAAATACTACAAAATCAAATCGTAGATTGATTAGAGAGTTGATCCCAAATAGTATCCCTAATTATCATCATCCGTTGGGTCTCTTCATTGGTTGGTTGTTGATAAGCAAATAAACTTTCACCGTCCTCGTCCTTAAAGCCCTATTCTCCTTCTTGAAATTGGTTGATGTCTTCAAGACTCTCAAGTACAACTAAATCATCATTCTCCATTCTTCAGATATAATTATGGAGAGCAAAACATGACCATATAATTTGGAATTATATCTTTGGTGTGTAGGTAATCATGTTTTGTAAGATTTGCTATCTTGTCTTGCAAACTCCAAATGTTCTTTCTATGACACTCCTCAAACTAGAGTGATAATAGTTGAATACTTTATTTGGAGACCTAAAGGTACGAGACTTTTTAAATTATGAAATGTGGTACCTCACACTCTTGTATGACCCCAAAAAACTTTTATGGATATCTAGATTATACAAGGTAGTAATTTTCTACAAGAGTATAATACAAAAAATAAGAAAACAGAATATGGATACTAAAATTAATTTCAAATAACTACGAACCTTCGGGTAGTTGAGGAAACTTCAAAAATAAATTTCATAAAGCCTCCATTAATATACGTGTGTCATGTGTTGATCTCTTCCAACAAATAAGTGCAAATGTGAGACATATATTGAAGTCACATGTAGCTAGAATATTTGTTGATGTAAACCCTTTCCTATTTATAAATGCAATTTGTTCGTCGGATGAGACATGAATTGTCACATGTGTTCCATCTATTGCTCAAATACAATCCTTGAAGTAAGGCTAATATCGATCATCACCCCGGTTGTACTCCACAACATCTCTGAAATTCCTATCTAAAGGTGTAATTACATCATTTCCAAGTTTTCAGACAACTTTCTACACTGATGAAATTATCGGTGCACAGTCTCTCCAGAAATATTGAAACCTCTTTTCCATATTCCTATAAGTGGCCCTTGTCTAAGCATGTATAAGAACATTCTCACTCCTCCTACAATGACATTTCTCGTGTGTTGTAGCGTGTATTTCTGAGTAAGCTTATCCACCAATCTCATAAACTCAAATTTTCTTATTCGAAATTGCTCGAAGAAATGAGTTATCGATCCATTTAGTATTTCATTCACCCACATATGGCCAATTAAGGAAGATGTTCTCTTCTCAATCTTCAACATTGTCGTCATATACTGATATTGTGTGACTGCCGCAACTGCATGTATTTTTTCCATTAATTCCCTATGTATATTATCAGCAACACAATATTAATAGATGATGATCGAATGATTCTTGCAATTTATCAGTGGCACAATATCATTTTATAGGCTGATATTATCAAGATAATGTTGAAGATTGAGATGAGAACATCTTTCTTAACTGGCTATATGTGGGTGAATGAAATACTGAATGGATCGATTACTCGTTTCTTCCAGCAAATCCGAATGAGAAAATCTGTGTTTATGAGATTGGTGGATGAGCTTACTCAGAAGCACTGGCTACAACACACGGAAATATCATTGTAGAATAGCAGTGATAATGTTCTTATACATGCTTGGACAAGGGACCACTTATAGGAATGTGGAGGAGAGGTTTCAACATTCTAGAGAAACAGTGCACCGACAATATCATTGAGTGTTGAAAGTTATCCGAAAACTTGGAAATGATGTAATTACACTGGTAGATAGAAATTTCAGAAATGTTGTGGAGTACATCTGAGATGATAATCGATGGCCTTACTTTAAAGATTGTATTTGAGCAATAGATGGAACATATGTGACAATTCATGTCCCATTCGATAAACAGATCTCGTTTATGGATAGGAAATGATTCACGTCAACAAATATTATGATTTCTTGTGACTTCAATATGTGTTTCATACTTGCACTTATTGGTTGAGAGGGATCGACACATGACACACATATATTAATGGAGGCTTTACGAAATTCATCTTTGAAGTTTCCTCAACCACCCGAAGGTTCGTAGTTATTTGAAATTAATTTTAGTATCCATGTTATGTTTTCTTATTTTTGGTATTATAATCTTGTAGTAAAGTACTACATTGTAGACTCTGGATATCCGATAATGAAAGGTTTTTTGGGTCATATAAGAGTGCGAGGCACTATATCCCACAATTTAAAAAGTCTTGTGCTTTTAGGCCTCCAAATAAAGTAATCAACTATCATCACTCTAGTTTGAGGAGTGTCATAGATGGCAGATCCTACAAAATATGACCACCTACACACTGTAGGTACAATCCCAAATTATATGGTCATATTTTGTTCTTCATAATTATATTCGAAGAATGGATAAAGATGACTTGGTTGTACTTGACAGCCTTGAAGACATCAACCAATTCCAAGAAGGAGAACAGGGTTTCGAGGATGAGGATGGTGAAATGTTTATTTGCTTGGCAACAACAAACCCATGAAGAGACCCAACAAATGATCATAATTAGGGATATTATTCGAGATCATCTCTCTAATCAATCTATGATTTGATTTTGTAGTATTTACAGAAATGTAGTTATTGTTGATGTCAAATGTGTTTGTTCTTCTTCTTGTTATAAGATGATGTTGTGGTTCTAAAATTATTGATATTATTAAAAATATATATATATATTTACTATTGCAAAATATTGTTGTGGTTGTAATTTCTTGGTCTTGTTGTTAAATGTTGTTATGGTTGTTGTAGTTGTTTTAAAATATTAATATTGTTGTGGTACTTATTGTGGTAAAATATTGTGTTCTTGTTACAAAAATGGTGTAAAATATTATAAAAATAATGTTATTATTGTTATAAAAATATTGTTGTTATAAAATGTTGTGCTCTTTTTTGTTGTGAAAAGTTGTTATAATAATAGTAGTAATAATAATAACATTAATAATAACAACAATAATAATAGTAATAATAATGATAATAATGCTAATAATAATATAATAATAACAATGATAATGATCATAATAATAATAATAGTAATGATAATGATAATAATAATAGTAGTAATAATATTAATAATAATAACACTAATAATATTAACATTAGTATTGATTATAATACATGACAAAAGCATAATAATAATAGATATTATTATTATTATCCAATGAATGCTTATTTTAGTAATTTGTCACTGAAAAAACCTTTTTGGGAATGAACATCCAAATAACTTTCTTTCTGAATGAATATATCCAAACACAAAAATAAACAAAAGCCCTTATCTTACTTTGAAAAACCCTTTTTACATAAGTCATTCTATCAAACTGAAAAAAAATATATATCATTTTTTCATAAGTCAATCCAAACGGGGCCTTAGACTTAAATCATTTAAGGTCTAAAAAAAGCAAGGAAATGCAAAAAGAAAAAGAATAAAAAAAGAGAAGTTTGATAAGCAAGTATAATTTATTGGAAAGGGTAATAAAATGCTCCTTTTACATTTATATTGTTGTTTTAACGGATCTTTATGGTGAAATTGATAATCATATAAAAATATGTTCATTATTATTGTATCTATAAAGACTATGCAAAGGCAAAATGTTTCTAGTACTATGTATGAGCAGTAGATTCATGTTAGTGAATTAGCAAGTTATGCTAATGCTTGTCAGGAAGCCATACTGATTATTAACATGCAAGTCACCAGCTTCAGCCATACATTATCCATTTGGGTGATTTTGTGACAACAAAAGCATTTTCGTTTCACACTTACAACTCCTTTGGCAGCATTTTAGAATATCAGTATCAAGTATCAACACTGTATTCTCTTGAACATGATATGTCAAAAAACCCACCAATGAAACTAGTAATAGACATTGGAGCTGAGATATGTGTCTAATATTTAGACTGATTCTTTTTTAATGACTTGTCCTGGTTGTTATTGTGAAATATCAGTTACTCATTTCTTTATAATCATTTCTCAATTGCTTTACTGTAATTTTAACATTTTATAGAAGTTCAACATCACTAAATTGATGCCTGGAGAATAATTTTCTGTGCCAAATCTTCCATAAAACCGTGTCCACATCATTTTCTTAAATTGATTATAAAGTATCACAGGCAGTCTACTAGCTTGTGTATGGTGTGTGCTGATGTTGGTACTTAACATTCATCTTCTCACTAGATGAATACAGAGTTGCTTAAGCAAAAAGCAGAATTGCTCGATGACTACTTCTGCATCCACATAGATCAGCAAGGGAATCTGATGAGGCTTCCTGTCATACTTGAGCAACACACACCTGACATGGACCGTGTTCCAGAGTTCTTGTTGAGCTTGGGTAACGATGTAGGTTTTAAATCTTACCCTTGACCTTAGTTCGATTTTCTAGCAATCACATCCTTTATATTGTATTTCTGAACTGCGGCTAAGCAAGTTCTCGTCCAGTATTTCCATCATGTGTCCTCCAACTTCAACTTTCACTTTTGATGTGCATCTTTTAAATTACTCTGTGCATTTGGTTTCTAGTACTAAATATGCTAAAAAATAACCTTTAGCTCTTATTTTCCACTCTTGTTGATAGTCGATATAATTTTCTTTTTTCCCTGTCCTTAATGTAACAAGTCCTGATTTTCTAAAGGTTGATTGGGACAATGAGAAAGAATGCTTCCAAACAATTTCAGCCTCACTTGCTAACTTCTATGCCATACAACCTCCAATCCTGCCAAATCCATCAGGCAGTGGGATTCAGTTCTATAAGAAAATCAAGGATCAAACAAACACTGATATAACTACTTCTGGTATGGTGTTTCTCACCTGTGTTATATATATTTATATATTGAACAGCATCGTTTTATCATCCATTGCTTTGTCATATTTCATCCTTTTATTAGATGACTAATAAAACTCAATAAAACAGGTGCTATGGTAGTTTTTTGAAATAAAAATTTCTTTTCTGGCCTCACCTTGCGTCTTTTTGGAGATTGTGAGTTCTTGCTATGTGCATAATCAACATAACTGCATTTTTTTTAATACTTGTTTCATCATTAGACCACAGTGACTAAATCATTTGTAACTTTGTTTGGGCTACTGGCTTTTTTGAGAACTCAGTTTAAATCTTCTTCTTGGATTCTTTAAACAATTTACGTATATCAACATGTATGTCTTGATTGGACAATTTCTTATCATTGTTCAAGCTATAAGCCCTTACAAGGCTTGAATTTGTATTTTATCTTTACCTGTCGAAAGGTGATGAACTGAGGTAATTCCATCTCAAGAGCCTAGAAGCTGATTTCATAAAATCATACCATTTCAAAGTTCAGGGTAGTTTTATCTCTTTTAGACCATTTATTTTAAGGCTACCATGCTCCTGAATGTTGCCAAATTTGCTGAATTGTAAAAACACAGAAAACCAATTAAGCTCACTGTAATTAAATTTTTTGACCAGGCATGCACCTTATATGATTCTACCGTTCATGCATTTCTATTCATTTCTAAAGGACTCTTCGAGAGAAATCCATTAAAAAAAACATAAATCTTGAGATTAAGGCACAGTTGTTGAAGAGCCTTGTATCCTGATATATTCTTGAACCAAATGGCAGAAAATATCGAAGAAGATAGTGTTGATCAAGACCTTCTCATTGAGGCAGAAACAGCATGGGCTCAGCGTGAGTGGTCTATCCAACATGTCATATTCCCAGCCATGAGGCTTTTTATCAAGCCACCAAAAGTGATGGCAACAAATGGAACATTTGTGCAGGTAGTTCTCTCATCATTCGTTAAGATTCTTGTATTTAATCAACTTTTGGACTGGTTAGATTTTGATTCCATGATTTCATGTCCAGCATGAATTGCCACTTGACTTGCATTTCCAGTTGATTTCTTTTCTAGCATGACTTTTTCAAGTTACTATCCTGTCTTCTAAATTTGAATAGTAGTCATGTTCTGCTCATGGACTTGTTATTTCTGAAGATTCTTGTATTTAATCAACTTTTGGACTGGTTAGATTTTGATTCCATGATTTCATGTCCTGCATGAATTGCCACTTGACTTGCATTTCCAGTTGATATCTTTTCTAGCATAACTTTTTCAAGTTATTATCCTGTCTTCTAAATTTGAATAGTAGTCATGTTCCGTTCGTGGACTTGTTATTTCTGAATGGACAAATTTTTTAACATGATGGAAATTGGCTGTTTTATGAGTTTTCTTATGCTCATTGCCTAGGTTAAGCCTATCAAGCATGATCTCCCAGAATTACTCTATGATTAAGTAGCCAGAAATCTCTCTTATTATTGTTATGTGCTAAGATATTTATCTATGAAAACTGAAAAGAGAAGGGGGACAAGAAGGCTAGGAAATTAGCTGAGTGGGGTGGGAAGTCTCCATTAAGCTTTCTTAATGCCATGTTTTATCATTATTAAGTACTCTTTATTGGTCTTCTTGAACTTTATTCATGGCTCTTCAAAGAAGAACAGCTAGCCCTGTGATTGCTGCTGGCACAGAAAATTCCTGTGCTATTATTAGGTTAACTAGAAAAGCATACCAGCATCTATAAATATTTGATGCAAGGAGTATCTTGCCACAAAGCAATCACTAACCTTTATGATTAAAAAATTATCAATCTATAACCTTATATAGAACTTATGAAGCACCTGAAATGAGGTAGAAATAACATATATCATTTTTATGATTGTCAGGGTTTAGGATTACTTTTCCAAAGATAGCCTCTTTATTTAGCTATTATATTGCCTTTCTCCCATATCCATTGTAGTTGAGAACCCTTGCATTTGGAGTAGCCTTGATATTCATCGGGTTTGTTATACATTTTATGTATGATTAAAAACATTTATAGTTATTTTAGTATTTACTTTTTATTTAATTATTTTACTAGGTGACAATAATTTCTCTCCATCTCATTGATATCCCAACAATCCCTGCTTATTTGAGGTCCCAATATTCTACAATGGGATTATTTTGACTGCATATCAGCATATGTGACTGTCATCTGAACATATAACCAGTGTGCATTTAGAAACATAGAACTGAATGTTGGAATGCTCACTATGCTTTTGCAATCGAGTGTCATATGTAAGCCTGAATATGCAATCAAGTTGACATAAATGCAGCCTACCTCATTTATATTTGGGATCAACCATCTAGCATTTTAACAATTACTTTATATATAATTATTGAAGAGATTTGATGAATATCAATCATTAGTTGACTTACATTACTGTGAATAATAATTCATATATTATCTATTAGAACTTGAAGTCTAGAAACAACTTGCTTAGGAGAAGTGATTGTGATCTCCTTGGTGAATTAATACTACAGAATTGCTATTTGAGTCCTCCCAACAGATATCATCTTCTCTCTCCCTCATTTTGTATGAGAGTAAGTGAAAGTCTTTTGCAAGCAAACTCACTAATCATGTGATTTCTTTGAAATATGTTACTTCATTGTTCAACAAGAATGTCAATCACCCAGGAGAATGCGACATTAGAAGTAGATGCAGGCACTCCTTTCATTTTGAATTTTATGTTCACCTACTGTATATATTTCATTTGTTACTTTTTCTGAAATTCATTGAGCTTTCTAGAGTCTATTCGGATAATGCTCGAGTCTCCTTAATTCCCAACATGTATTTTGCCAGGTTGCGTCGCTGGAGAAACTCTACAAGATATTTGAAAGGTGTTAAGAACAGGTCTGCATCATGAAAACAGAGGACTAGAAACAGAAACACATGAAAGAGGCCAAATTGCAATTCCCCCCTTTTTGACTTTTGCCTTCCCTTCAAGAAATACTGCTTTTGTTGGGAGAAAAATATTTGCCAGGTATTCATTCCCTTCTTATTTCTTAGCTGGAAATATTCATTGTAATGAATTGTAATTCTAATTTTGCCCAAAACCTACTGACTTACCTTAAGATGGTAATGGTATTATGTTACAGATCTCAGAAGAAAATTAAAGGTAACAATCATTTGGGTAGTCAGTTGGAGAAATCTCTTTGGTACTTGCATTAAGTTGTCACCAGCTTAACTAATTTACCCCCATTTGATATTCTGCAAAGCATCTTCCAGTTGGGGTACCAAAAAAGAGTAAAACCATTATGTGGAGACATGCAATTCCAATAACTTTTTCATGCAATTTGGTGAAGATCATTTGGAATCTAAGCTGTTTCTTACCTATCAAATTTCCCAAGTAAATGTTGTTTATTCTTTTGCATTTATACCCCCATAATATTACTATTTACATATATTCTTGCATTTAAATATTATTTTCATATTTATTATATACTTCAAAACCCATCTCTCTCTCTCTCTCTCTCTCTCTCTCTCTCTCTCTCTTTGCTGCCACGTGGATGATACGGGTTCAAACTTTTACTCTACTTCGAGTCCCACGTGTCAACTGTTAGTCCAATCAAGCTACTCGCGGAGGAGGTTTTCTAAACGTCAACCTCTTAAGTGGCAGCTCATGATTGAAACTTTTCTTTCTTTGCATGAAAAACGTTTTCTCTCTGCTTGCCGCGTGCCCGTTCTCGTTTAGTTAATCTCCGCCGGATCTTCAGCGGCTCAGTTCTAATGGGACTCGGAAAAGGGACCCAAAAAAAAAAAAAAAATTATATATATATTTGAAATAAAAGCACGAAAGAAAGAAGCAAACGAGCGCGTCGCCAAAACTTTGGGAGCTCTCGAAAACGAGCGGGTCTCGGTTTTCTATTCCCCCCTTCTCGACTTCTCCACCGCCGTCGCCCCCTTCTCTCTCTCGCCCCTCTCTTCTCTTCTCGCTCTCTCCCTTCCTTCCGATAATGCTCTCAAGGTACACATCTTTCCTCTCTTGAATCGGTTCTCAATTCTTTGTTATGATTCTGCGATTCGAGAGTCGTATCTTTCTCTTTTATCTGTTTTTCTTTCGATGTGTTTTGTTTCTCTGATTTGAATGTGTTGTATCGACGATCATCGGCTCTTGATATTGTTGTCTATATAGGATCTTTGCGATATTGTTGTGATAATCGCTTGATATTCGTCAAGCGATTGGGGTTTTTCGCTGTTGTTTCGATTATTGGGCTCTAGGGCTTCGTTATGAGTCCTGTTTCATGTCGATTATGTGTTTTATTACAATTATGTCTTGGTGGTGTCGAAATGCAAATCGAAGTGTTTGAGGATTGATTAGTGGGATTAATGGATTCTTTTGCAGGTGTTGAGGCCCCGATTCAGCCAGTGATTAACACACCCTCAAATATGCCACTCTATAAACGGAAACCTTTCCAGTTGTTGGAACCACCTGAAGAATTGGATCACAATGAGCTTGTTTTTCAAGTTCGGTTTACAAAGGAAATATTTCGTGATTATGAGTATCCTTGATTTTAATTGTCTATTCTTCATCCTGTACAATAGTTAGCATTTTTTGTTGTTGTTATAGGTATCAATTCTGGTTTTATGGGAATATTTTGTGCAGTTGCTGGTGATTTGCTTAGTTTATTATGGAAAATATAATGCTGTCTCTTTACTTCTGGTTAGCATTATGGATTATGCTCTTAGCTGTTTACTCTTCAATTTTTGGTGTTTCCTTCATTCTGTATTAGGGAATATCTTGATAGATTAAATTTCTACCGGCAGAGAGTCTGGACATGTAAAGTTACTGGGAAAACTAATTTAACCTATGAGGAAGCTTTGGTTTCAGAACATCGTGCAGCAGAGAAAGTTCAGCAGTTCCCAGAGGAACTAATGGTTCCTGTCCTCCAAATGATCCAGTATAGTAAGATTTTGAACTCTTCTAGTTTTCCTCTGTATACTCTTTGAGTTGCACAACAAATTTTGAATATGTGGCTTGTTCTCAGCTTCTTCTGTTTGGGTTTAAAATGGAAGTTCACATGTTATTGTTTTGCTTTTTCTTTCTGTATAAAACCGCAGTTAATAGGGTCTTCCTTCAAGGTATTTTTCTATGTTTAAAAATGCTAGCAAGCCTATGAGGATGAAGATTTCTTTCTAGTTCTTTTTGGGATGAAAGAATTGGATTTTCTTCTTCCTTATCTATTATTTTTCTAGAACTACATAATCTTGCACTTCTTTCTAGTTAAGTTGCATCCCCTTTGTTATAGATCTAAACACACTGTGTCTTTTCCTGAACTTGGTCTTACTTATAGAACTGAATAACCACCTCTAGGTTGAGGCTTTATTGGCCTTCTTCTAACTTTTATGAACTCCTCATGCCTTTATTCTTTTGCTCATGGATCTCCTTTTCCAATGTTCTTTGTGATTGTCATAGAGCAGTGAGGTTTAAATTGGAATAATTATAAAATTATTACAACAATTTTAAATTGGATTTTTCTTTGGGATCTAAAATAATCATCATAAGTCAAGTCTAATTCTTAGATGATATGTTCCGTCCAGGAACCTGAATGTTCTACTGGGCTTGCCTTTTGATCTACTTCTAGCTTTTTTCCTTTTGCATCCATTTGATGCACTTTTCGTAATTTTGTTGACATTTATAATATTTTGTAGGTACACTCACATTGAGAGATCTTATTGATGAAATATATAGCAAGTTGCAGGAACAACTCTTTGTGGGTATTGAACTGTATGGAAGGAAAGAGCAATCTGTTTATGCATGTAAAATCTTAAAAATTTTGGGAGATGGAAGCAACACTCGATATGAGGTCGGTTGGCTTGATAAGGATAAGAAAGTAACGGACAATTCAGTTCTTAGTGCTGAAGATCTGATACGCAAGAAGTCACCATATAGTAGGTCTATTCTTAAAGCATTTATCAGGGAATCAACCAGGCAAAGCATTCCATGGGTGGTTCATGAGAAGCTTGCTAGGAAGTATGGGGTCTCAACTGTACCTCCTACAAAGTTGCAGAATAATGGGCATTTAAGCAGCTCTATGGACAGAAAAAGAGCTGGAACAAACAATATTATGGTAAAAGTGTTTTCTGAGCCTCTTATTCTTTTAAATTCAGACATGTTTTTCTGAAATTTACTTATTTACAGGATGCACAAAATGCGAAGAAAAAGAGGAAAACAAAAGGTGAGAATTTAAATTTGGATGTTGTCAGGAAAAATGTTCAGAGAGGTATACTGGTGAAAGTTAGAATGGTCAATTGTGATGTTGACTTGGATGTATGATTTTAATGTAAAGGTGACCGAAGGTTTAGTATGGTACATGCATGTGTTGCATATAATTGGTTGTATTAGTATGTTTCTAATGGCAATTGTTGCATATAATCTGTGATTCTTACTTGGATGTATTAGTATACTTCTAATGGCAATTGTTGCATATAATTGCAGAAGAAGAAAACCTGATAGCAGTTCCAATTAAGTATCCGATTGATGACCTTTTAGTGCAGCCAGCTTCAGATGATCCCATTTTTGTTGATCGCCCTCCACTCTGTACAGATTTTAAGGTGCCAATGGATTGTGTCGGGGATCTTCTGATGATCTGGAACTTCTGCTCTTCTTTCAGCAGGTTGCTGAATTTGTGGCCATTCTCTCTTGAAGATTTCGAAAATTCCATTTCCCACAAAGACAGTGATCTTATCCTTATCATGGAAACACATTCTGCACTACTCCGATTTCTTATAAAAGATGAAAGTGACTATTTTATGGCTGTTCAGAAAAAGAAACGCAAAACAAAGGTGACAATGGTTCTAGTTTGATGGATGTTTTTGTGGTGCAAGTTTTTCTCTTAACTGTGAATATTATTAACTAATTTACAAGATACACACAATGAGCTCTTTTTTTTTTTTTTGGGTTACAGATTACTCGAAGAAACTGGGCCGAGTATTTATGTGATTTCTTGGAAATGGGAGATCAAGCAGAATTATCTAGTCATTTGACAACTATAAAAAGGGGGCATTATGGTCTGCTGGATGCACATATAAAGCTGAGAATTTTACGGGAGCTGGTGGAAGAGGCTCTTGTGACAGATGCTATTAGAGAGAGGCTAAATGAGTGTCTTGAACAGCAGCAAGCACTTGCTGCCTCAAAACGGGAACAGGCTAGAAAGCAAAAAGAGGAGCAGCAGTTGAAAGGGGAAGAGGTCACCACTAAGGGAATGGACCAAATGCACTTGTTAGAAAATGGACAAACAAACTCACACAATTTGGATGCTCCAGAAAATGGGTATGCTTGTTTTTACCATCAAAACAGTTGGAGTAATACTGTACTACTTGAGACTTTGGTCATAGGACATGCAAATGTACCTTTTTTATTTTTTTCTGTAGAGCAACGAAAAAGGAAGATACCTCAAATTCAAGGGATGTTAAAAGGAGACCAAAATCGAATAAAGGCGGTTTTAAGGAGAAGGGAAACACTGCATCTGGTGCAGGAGAAAGTTTAAAGGTGCAAAAAAGAGGACTGACTAGAAGCAAAGAGTCTCAAGAGAAGACTTTTGAAGAACTACAGGTATCTCTCACTCAACCCATGTGTCCTTTTCTCATTCCAAGTAACTGAAGCTTGAACATCCATACCACAGCAACAACATCTTGAACGAGAGATAGAGAAATTGTCCATACGCAGTAGTTCGCTTGGTAAAGATAGAAACTACAACAGGTATTGGATGTTCCGGCGTGAAGGCAGGCTTTTTGTTGAGAGTTCGGACTCTAAGCAGTGGGGCTACTATAGCAGCAAAGAAGAGGTGAGTTCCATCCAATTGTTGAAGTTAAGATAATATGTGGGTTTATTTTTTGGTGTAATACCCAATTTAATCCCTTTATTATACCGAACCGGCCCTTTTGGTCCCTTTATTATAATTTGATCTTTTTTTGTCCTTATACTTTCATGATTGAGAAATTTTAATCCCTTCAGGGACCAAAAAGGCTTAAATATCATAAGGGATTGAAATTTCTCAATCGTGAAAGTATTGGGACCAAAAAAGATCAAATTATGATAAAGAGACCAAAAGGACTGGTTCGGTATAATAGGGGGACTAAATTGGGTATTAGATCTTATTTTTTCTATGAGGCTGACATGGGCTCCTCTAAATCTGAAACATACTTAGCTTGATGCTCTTTTGGGATCCTTAAACCCAAAAGGAGAGCGGGAGATGGCTCTTAAAAGACAGCTGGAAAAGTTATATACCCGGATAAGGTATGTCTGACTTGAGCTTATGGATGATGTTTCCTGAAATCAGTCCTTATGCATAGAATTTTTACCTGATCCTTTTTGTGTCATTTAATTTCTCAAGTTCTAAAAATCATTCTGGTTTATTTGATGTGTTTAGGAAAATTTTCTACTAACTGTGTCCTGTCTTGATGAAGATAAGTGTCTCATAGTTGACTGTACATGGCAGCAGGATTTATGAAATGACATGGCCTGGATGTTTCGTTGTTTGTTGATGATACATATATAAAATTTGCTACCTGAAAGTTTATGAATTTCAAAAATACATGCTTCTTTATGGTTTTATTCATAACTGTAGGATCTCATAGTTCCAGGAGATATGTAAGTTATTTAAGAGGGGGCAGGCTTCTGAATGACTTTTTAAACCGAAATATCTCTCTTATTTTTCCTGTAATCAAAGATTCAATGACATTATTTACCTTGTGCTAGAGCCTAACTGGTTACAGCCTGACCAAATAATGTTTTTTCCCGCCTAATATCTAATTTTTGCAAGCTCCCTAAAGAACAGTAGAAATAAGTGTGGAATCTGATAGCATTGCCTTTAAAGTGTAAGCTTCCATTGCCTATTTCTTGCTACTCACTGGGCTGACTAGGAATCAGAAAATTAATATACGAGGCTTTTATTCCACATGGTGCATGTGTATATGGAAGCTTACACTATTTTTTTACTTTTGTAAGAAGTAAAAAATTGCCTATTTCTTACTTATCACTAACACTATTTTTTTTAAAAAAAAAATTATTATTATTATTATTCTTATTTTGATAACATCAGTAGAGCTTTTAGTCTATTGCTAAACAGCTTAAACAGGTTTTTGGGTATCTGAGGGTTGGATTAAGTTGACAGCCTCACTATACTAGTTGACAATCACTTTGATTTTTTATCCGATTAGCTGCATTTTGGGTTTAAGCTGGTTGGCACAAAAATTTGATAGAAAGTTGGAATTTCCTTTTGTAAGAAAGGGACAACATAGAGCAGTGTAGATGTATAGTTAATCTGGAAACCTTATAATTCTGTCTGGTTGTTAGTTGACTGATAAGTCTTTCTCATCCTATTTGGCAAGGGGCAAGTCTTTTTTTCCTTGCAAAGAACAACCCCCCCAATGCATTAGCATGTCAACACTTGATCTTTTCATCTCTTGCAGCTCAGAAATTTGTTTTTGTAATAGTCCAATGAAAATTAGGAAGCTTTAACCCTCCCGGCTTGTTTAATTTGTTTTTGTAATAATTTAATGAAATTAGGAAGCTTTCACTCTCCCAGCTTGTTTACATGTCAAGTTCAAGCAGGCCCGGACCCTGATATCACAAATAACTATCATAAAAGCATGTCCTTGGTTTACTTTTCGGAACTTCTTACCAGTCTGATTGTCGAACTTCTTACCTGCCTTTATACTGATTATTTTGTTACCTTGAGTGCATTCTATTCCAAGCATTATCTTACTGTTTCAGCTAAACTCTTTTCTGCGTTCTCCATGATCTGATTCTGGTATTCTTCCATCATGTTTTCTGCAGCAATGCTTTACAGAAGAGATCAAAGGATGTTAATCAAAAGGTCCTGTTAGAAGAGGCTGTGCTTCGGAGATCTACTCGTGTTCGAGCCCAACCAAGGGATTCCCAAGCTACTGCATACCTCAAGTATGTCAACAAGTGGAAGGAGATTTGATCATCCTTGCATGCCCCATCAAACAGAGAAATCTGAGAGTAGGTAGATAAAATTGGCGATTCAAGAGCCTGTGAAGATGCCTCAAATTTTGTATGTGGTGGTAAGGTATGATAGCGGAGGCATCGTCTGTTTTTGTTGTCTTTCTCCTGCATCCATCCCTCTCGATGGGATTCTATTTTATATAAAGGATGAGTTTGTTTTATGATCTGCAACTGAAGGAGACGTTTTCTTACCAGCTGCTCCATGAATTAACCTCTTAACTATGTAGCCAAATCTTCTAATATTTTGTGTTTTTCAAAGTTTTATGTGGTTTATGTGATTGATACAAGCCAAACCAGAACATATCACCTCTGATGTCTTCTAAAAGTTAGACATTAATACGATAAATGAGTTATGATATACAAATTGAATGATTGAAATTATTAAATTCTTTTTGTGATCTTTAATACCATCTTGAAATAATTTGAATGGATATCATTTAGTAAGCCTTTTGTCTTTCCAGTTGGTCAATTACTTCAATCTAAATTGAATCATGGGTATATTATTTTATGAAGTTTGTATTTTAATCTTAATTCACCACTAATCTTAAAATATTAATTTTATCAATTAAATTTTAGCTGTTGCACTTTGTTGTAATGTTTATATATATATATATATATATATATATATAGAGAGAGAGAGAGAGAGAGAGAGAGAGAGAGAGAGAGAGGTGCCACAAATGCAGCTGGCCCACTCTAACATTTATATATATATATATATATATATATATATAATTTATGTGTCTATCTATGACATAGGGTTTAGGGGTATGAGTAATGATATACAAGTTTAATAATTTTATTGAAGTTTTGATATCCATTCAAGTTATCTCAAAATGATTGTTTTGCTGATTCTGAGAAAAATTTAATGATCTTCGATAAGCCTATTCGGATTGTATATTATTACTCTTATAGAATTTGTGCAAATTAATAACAACCAAAGAAAATATTTTGGATAGAATTGATCATGAATTAGTGAGACACTCTTCAAATGAAAAATTAAAATATAAAAATATATTATTACTTAAAAAATACTTTAAATTTCTTGAAAACAAAAGTTACACAGATTGACTATTTGGAAAATGTCAACTTCTGGTGGGAGAGTTCTTTAGTAAAATAAATTAAAATATTTATAAAAACTAAATATTATTGTGGTATTTTTAAATAAAATGATATATAGTTTTTTTATTTTTATAAAATTTACCCACAAAGACAACGAATTGTTTGGCGACTGGGATGGAGTGGGATGGGGATCTCATTCCGCTTAATCCTAGTATTTTCTCACTGGGATGGAGAGGGATCTATAAGCCCTTATCCCATTGGAGGAGTGAGGCTCGTCCCTTCAAAATGATGAGTTTTTATATTATTTAATTTTATGTTTTATATTAATTGAAATATTTAATTTTATTAAATTTGTGTATTTATAATAATTTTATAATTTAAAATAATGATTATATAAACTATTTTATAAATTAAAAGTAATATTTTGAAATATATAATAATTATATATTAATACTAAAAATAGGATAATATTGTTTTAGAATTAAAATTATTATTATCTATTATATAATAAATATAATTAATTATCTAATTATAAATATTTTATTTTATTTTATTTTTAAAATATTGTAACTTAAATTAAAATAATTATAATTATATAAAAATTTATTTTATCTATTTTTTATTTTACAAAACAAATTATATAAAAAAATCATCTCCTTCTTTCTGTCCTAAGGAACAACCAAAAATCTTTCCTATGTGCACCACTTGGTATTACAAGATCTTTCTTTTATTTTTTTTTAAATGTAAAAAAATAGCCACACGTGTCTGCGACAAGATCCACTCAAAACCAACCACAGGCCTCAAACACAAACCATGTCCTCTCTCCTCTCCCTTTCTCTGCAATTTCCTTTCCCTGTTCTGACTTCTCCAACCAGAACAAAATTTTCATTCTTTGGCTCTTGGAAATGGCTTGTGCATCTCAATCCATGATATCTGCAAGCAGCTATGCACTCCCTTCTTATACATCTTTTGGGAGGTCAAGAAGGATAAAGTCCAGGCCTTTCTCAGTCTTTGCTTCTTCAGATGATTCTGACTGCAATGTTGAAGAGTGTGCTCCTGATAAAGAGGTTTATTTACTTACTTGACATATCATCTTGTTAAATCTTTCTTTTTTTCTTTCTTTCTATAGTTATTATTTTATTATCAGCTGTATTTGTTGGATATGGAAAGCAGTTTCATTGAGAAGTTCAATTTTAAGGATTTCTTTTTTATTGTAATTGCAAGTGAATCAATATCACCTTCTCTACAACCACATCTGGTTGGGAGTTCTGGGAGGAGGTGGTGTGACTACAATGCTTTTGCTTTTGAGTGTTGATTGGGAGGTGATTGAGAATCATGTGCACCATATTTCTGATTTTTAAGGAATGCCTGAGATTATCCAAAGCCAATCTTATGGAGCTCCCTAGGGAGTATTCACAGAAGAATCACAGTTAATGGTGGATGCTTCTTAGAATGATGGCCAATTCTGTTGTCCACAGGATTTGAACAAATTGAGCTAGAGCTATCCAAGACCTTCTTCAGAAATATTCTGTTGTCATTTGCTATGTTTGTTTTTTCAACCATGAATTCACCTTTTTGCTAAAGAACATGTTGTGGTCTAGCTCAAGTGGGTGGAGGATTGAGCCTGTGAGAGTCTGTCTAGCTCTTTGTACTCCTTTAGTTCAGGCTCGTTCGTGATTCGTTGTAATTTTCATTTCATATTCAATTGTTTTGATGTATGCTTGAACCTTGTATGTAGTTTCACACACTATGTTAACTTCTTCTCTTCTCAGTAGGTACTGGTTTATTGATATTTTACTGGAAATGAAGGAAAAAAGGAAAAACTATGAATTGCAAAGCACTGAAAGCTTTTAGAATCAAATGCAAACCAATTTTTGGTAGTAGGATTGCTTTTATGTAAATGAATAAAAATCAAATTATTCACATATGAACTACAACTGTTCCAACTTCCAAGTTTATATTTGTCATATTTTCTTTCTGTTTGTGTCACGACTATGGTGGTGGAGTGAAGTTTTAAAGCTATTCAATTGTTATTCCTTAGCTCCCTCAGAACAATTCTTGATTGCGGGGCACCTTTGCTCCTCATTTGGTCTGTATTTGCAGTCCAACTAGGATAGATATCAAAAAGGCATACATGCGATGATGTAATTCTTGCAAAATCTGTATGAGGGTTGAGTGGTGATCATCAATTTTTGCAGGTTGGAAAGGTTAGCATGGAATGGTTGGCTGGTGAAAAGACTAAGGTAGCCGGGACTTTCCCGCCTCGGAAAAAGGGATGGACTGGTTATGTCGAGAAAGACACCGCTGGACAAACAAACATATACTCTGTTGAGGTCAGTTGTTATTACCTGTCTTTCTTTTGAGTTATATACCATCAAAAAATCATAGTCCATACTTTTGTAGATTTCAACAACTCAAATTCATACGATGGCGTAAAGAGCATTTTATCAGCATTTAAAGTCTTAACTTTCTTCATGTTTTTGATTTTCCAGTTACTGTCTATTATGTAAAGATAGAGACGTCTTGAATTTCTAATCATTTCTCTGCTGTGTTTGACATCGGAATATGATTCTCACCTTAATCATATTCCTCAGCCCGCAATCTATGTCGCTGAGAGTGCAATCAGTTCAGGTACATCAGGCACATCGTCAGAAGGATCAGGGAACACTGCTGCCATTGCTGCTGGATTGGCCCTCATCTCTATTGCTACAGCATCAACAATTCTACTCCAATTGAGTAAGAATACTCCACAAATTCAGACTTCAGATTACTCTGGACCACCCCTGAGCTACTACATCAACAAATTCAAGCCAAATGACACAGTAGAAGCATCAGTCCCTTCTGAGCCTCAAACTCTTACAGTTGAAGCTTCAGTTCCTCCCGAGTCTCAAACTTCTTCGACCATAGAGGCTTCCGCCTCTCCTGAGCCTCAAATATCTTCAGAGTTCCAATCCAACAGTAATGAAATGTCGGTTCCTGAAGTTCAAATGAAGTTGAATATGATTGTAGGAACTGATCAAATTTTAACCAGTGCTTCTTGAGCTACAATGACTTGATCTGTTTCCCATTTTGTGCTCAATAACACTCTTGTAATGCCATTGACATTTGGCTAGAAGTATACTTTTGTATCTTTCAGAGTATAAGATCCTTGCCTAATTCAATCCACATTATATAAATGTTCTTCATGTCTGAACTCTTACCTTCTGCCTATATTGCTCAAGACTTAAATAAGAAGTTCTTATTATATTCTAACCTTCATGATCTAAATTCATGGCCTTTAATCCAATTATGGATAGATAAAAAAATTAAATGTTAGATGGATTCATTCCAACTTTTTAAAAAAAAAACCAGCTAAATTCAATATATTTAATTAATCAACTTCACACACAAATCTTTTTGCAGATAACTTGCACATTAAAAAACAAAACTAGCAATAAATATCCAACCGGTTCCTGAGGATAAGAAACCAGTGGTACTAAAACTCTTTCATTCTCATTCAGAGCTCCCAACAACCACTTCAACAAACACCATCCTTCCCTCTCTCCTCTCAATCCAATGGCTTGCATGCCCAGTTGCATGCTTCTCAAGAACAAGACCAACACTCCTCTCAATCTCTTTGACTGGACCAAGAACAAGAAGCCAAGAGATCAAGAAAGCAAGCCACCTCCCAAATACCATGACATTGATCATCTACCTTTCCCTCCATCTCTTCTTTCAAAAACACACTTGAAAGGTAAATAAATCACTCTCTATGTCAATTTAGTAACATGATCTACTATGAAGTATGAACCATGCATGATCTTCTTTTCTTTAACATCATATATATAGAGGATGCATGGTGGCAGGTAGAGAGCTGAGATGCTGCTATAAAGCCACCATAAATGGATTCAGTGCCACTTCATTCCACAACTACTGTGACTTCAAAGGTCCTTGTGTCATAGTAGGCTACACCACCAACTCCTTCAAGTTTGGTGCATTCAACCCAGAAGGTTACAGAAGCACAGATGACTACTATGATACATTGGATGCATTCTTATTCTACTGGAGAGAGAGTACTGATACTGATCATGGAGATGAGCCAGTGATACTGCCTAAAATTGGAGGCAGTGGTGCTGCATTGTTTGATTATGCGAGAGGAGGACCGCAGTTTGGCGCTGATGGGCTGCTCATCGGACCACCTCTTTCGCCGGTGATGGGAGTGTTTACAGGGCCAGATGCAAGCTCTGGTGTTGGAGATCTTCGGCAGGCTAAGTCAAGGCTGGGACTGTCTTATGCTAAGAGGGAAGATGGCAAGGATTCTTTGTTTGGAGATGTTGCTAGAGCAACTCTTGTGGAAGTTCAAGTCTTTTGTAGCCCACAAATAGCAAGCATGTATTGACTATATAGGCTTGTTTGGATTGGTTTTTGAAAAAAACTTTTTTAAAGTTTGATAGAAGGACTTCTGAAAAAAATTCTTCTCATAATAAGTTAAGCATTTCTGTTATTTTTGTGTTTGGATAGATTAATCCGAAAGTAATTTTATAATAATAATAAATAGAAATAAATAATTACAATAATAATAAAGGGTGTTTAGTAATTGACACTTTTCAAAATAGCTTTAAAAATATTTGAGATGAGTGTTTTGGTAATTGATACTTTCTAAAACAACTTTTACAAAACATCTTTTTTCAGAAGCTACACATCACTAGCTTCTGAAAAAAGCAATTTTTCAGTGTTTTTTTTTACAGCTTCTGCTTTTCTTGAAAAGCTCATCCAAAGATATTATTTTGTCCCAAAAGCGCTTAACTTACTCTGGAAGCGCTTCTAGGGGGAAAAAAAACCAATCCAAAAGGCCTATATATTGATAATAGTTTGACAAGAGTTAATTAAATAAAAAAATTAAAAAAAAGCTATCTAAGATTTGCATACAAGTTACCAACGACCATAAAGGCCTATTGGTACCAGGGTTCCTTATTAAGTGATCGATAGTAAATCTGTGGAAGACCCAGGTTCGAACTCCCTCCCTTGCAAGGTGAGAGTTAGGTAAACGGATCTATACCGAGCCTCTGTGCTCTCGCACTGTCGAACCTGTACACATTCATGACGTCCTTCAGGGGATGCTTGTCACTTTAGTCAAAAAAAGATTTGCATACAAGTTAGATTTAATTATGACCACTTAATACAAAATTTCGTAACATGGAGATTTTTGTCTGATTTTTCTATTTAATTTTGGATCACTCACATCTAGAAATTTTCTTTTTAAGGACTAATATATTTTTGAACGAAATTAAAAGTACCGACCATATAGAACAAAGAGTGTATTTATTTAGATTAATCTTACCAATGAGGGAAAAATCATCTTACCTCTAACTAGTTAATTTGTGCTTCACTTTAATGTTAAAAAAGTAATAATAAGAAATTAAAGTCTTTTTGAGATTTTGTTAGCAAGGTATACAAGAAAATGAGCCAATAGAGACCGATAAACCATTAGAGAACCCTTTTTAACTTGAGTTGAGTTTAGTAGTTTTTTCATGCGTTAAAACTGTTGGGATTATGATATAAAATCACTATTTTGTAATAACTTATAATTTTGGCATAAATTTGTTATACCAAAGATATTTTAAGAAAGTTATATTTATGTATAAAAGGAGTATTTTGAATGAGAGACAAAGTCTTTTATTTAATTATGGTAAGGTTGATAGAGAAAAAAGTTTTTTTCTCTCTAGGGTTCTTTATTCTCTATTGTTCTTCGAGACTAGATCACAAGGTGTTAGGGTTCTTTTTAAGGTTTTGAAGAGGGGTTGTATTGTTGGGGTTGGAGTACGAGAGGTTGATGGCAGGAGCACACCATTATTTGTAGAGGAGGTCCCAACTCTCTCATTGTAATTTCTCATCTTAATAGCAGAATATTACTTATCGGCCTTGCAAGTGGACGTAGCCTTATTTGGGTAAACCACGTAAATCTTTATGTCTCTATTGTTTGGTGTTTGTTTGAATTCTCTTGGAACATTATCATAAACTTGTAACTACTATTGTCGATGTTAGATTAGTTTCTTCGTATTGGCATTAATGATTGTAGGGTGGCGATTCGAATACTTCCACATCGAAAACTTATTCTTGACATCTCTTCTAATAGCTATAAAAATCATATGAAGATCATTAGAGGATGTTTGGATGTGGGTTAAATGAAGCGAGAATAAAAAGATAAAGTAGAATGAGAATAAAACTATTCCTACTAGATTGTATTGAATTTGGTATTATTTAGTATATTGTATGGATTTATTCTTTCCCCATTTAGTTGTTTGGCAAGTTTATTGACACTTTTGTAAAGCATATGTTTGACATTAATAAAAGAGAGATAAGTTTGAACTTTGCCACAATATTAGAAAAGAGAAATGCCCTTATCTTATGTGTAGTGCGGTAAGAAGGTGTTCGGTCCTAGGTGATTTCAGACATGTCATTAACACGCCAGTGTATGACACTTTAGTAGCAACTTGGTTGGTGATTTTCGCTCTAATGATGTTATATTATATTATCATATCAACAACCCATGGAATATGAGAATCAGTAACATTTCATGGTGATCTTGTCATGGAAAGTTCAACATCATCTAAGGAGAAATCTTAGAGAAACTAAACTTGAGAGCAATCTAGGGTATGATTTATATTCATATTTGTGTTGGATTTGCCCCCGAAAGATGCATTGGTGGCCAAAAGTGCTTAAAGACACACCAATGATGTGGATACCTAGAGAGCTGATGTAACATTTCCCATTCAAATCTCTAGACAAGAGGTGAAACAGAATTAAGTTACTGGGAAACGGATCCAAAATGAAGAGAAACTACTTCCTTTAAGCAGCACGTGGCGTGGAAATGATGAGGAAACGAGTTTTAACAAAATGTGTGAGGACCAGCATACATGTCATCACAACACATGTGTTTGGTTTCCAAATAGAAGGTTCGAGGGCAAAGGGTATGAAGGCTATAAAAGGGGGAGGAGCATGTGATCGAGAGGCATCGAAGTTGATTGTTGAGAAGCCCAGACTCTCGAAGTGAGAGAACGGAGAACCGGAGATGGTGGAGGGTTGTTGGAGCTTATTGTTGTTTCTGCAGGGGGTTTCCTTAAAACCCTAGTTATCTTTCCGTTGTTTTGAATGTTGAGTTGTTTCTTTGGTGTACAGTAGTAGTTGTGATCGCTTAGATCATTTTAGTGGTGAACTTTTTTTATATGGTTGAATGTCTGATGATTTAGTGGACGAAATATGAGTAGATCTGTTTAATTGGTTAATAATATAGTACTGAGGAGTTGATATGTTACAGTTGACAACCTATTGCTCATTGTGGATGGAGTTGGAGCAAGAACTCCTGAGACGCATCATGAGAGAAGCCAACTCCTCTAGCCTCATTGTTAAGGCTAATATTGAGCCAAGAACATTTACCTGAATCCAAAACTATAAGCTCTTCTGTTGATTGTTAGAATTAAGGGCATAAAGTGAGTTGTGGAGATCCTATCAAAAGCCAGGAGCAGGAAACTAGTCCTTGTTAGAGGCGACACCATGGCAATACCAATCTTAGAGAACTACCAAAAAGGTTAAGCCTGGCAAGGTCGGCGATGTAAAAGAAAGAATCACAGTGCTTAATGTGTAGGTGAAGATCAAAGAGATAGGAGAGATCAATTGTGAGAAAGAGGAGTGATTTTTATTTTTTTTTTACGAGGAAGAACTTGAAGTGGTTGTACGGTGGTTGAGAAGATGGAGATGGTGTTCAAAAGGGTCATCACTAGCGGTGTTGAGAGGGTATGGGTCGTTGATACAATAACATCGAGGCCTGCATACATTTGTCTTTCCTACTCCCCAAGAACACAATGAGTTTTGGTTAATGGAATATAGGAATGCCACAATGAACAACTCACAGGAGTACAAAGAGATGCTAATTGCAACAGGATAAGAGATTGAGGGTGAAATAATTTGATGCTTTTCGGTTAATGGAATATAGGAATGCGACAACAAACAACTCAATAGAGTACAAAGGGATGCTAATTGTAACAAGAGAAAAAGGGATCGAGGGTGAAATAATTTGATGCTTTTGTCGAAAGGTGACAAAATCTGTTTTTTTTTTTTTTTTTGGTTTTTCCTGAGAGCTATTCGACAATTTAATACCACTCTAACAATATGAAAATTTGTTTGATGTGGTATATGCTAAAGGTGATAATAGCTTCGACAACTATGAGACATTGAATATTCTCAACTTGGACATTTTTTTTCTTTCTAATTTTTGTTATAAAATTTTCTAATTTACTTCTCAGTTTTCACCTATTTGGGTGCCATGTGAGCAATAAGCAGAAACCACTTTAAAATAAGCAAATATAGGTATTTTATGAAGAATAGAAGTAAAACGCAGGGGGTTTTCTGTTATTTTCCCTTCTCTATATAGCGTTCCAGGCATCATCATCCCCTTCCTTCTTGAACCATGCCCTCGTGAGGACCGTGGGGATGCTTAAACCCTCCGCGATTTCCCATCCCTCTGCCAAAGAGAAACAAAGGAACCCTAGAAAAGCAGAAGAAGCGAAACCCTAATCCCAATCGAAACCTCAATTCCCCTCCGATGGCTCCCATCACCAACTACGAGCTCCATGCCCAGCGCCTCGTCGATCCGGAGCTTTGTATATCTCTCCTCTTCTTCCTCTCTGTATTTATTTGAATCATTTCTTGATTTTAGGGTTTATGGTTTTGTTCTCTCTCGCAGCGGTGCAGGCGCGGCTGCAGATGGTGATGGAGGTCCGGGATAGCTTGGAGATCGCGCACACCTCCGAGTATCTGAACTTCCTCAAGTGTTACTTCCGGGCGTTCACCGCCGTGCTGACCCAGCTCACCATGCCGCAGCCATGCGAGAACCCGGAGCACAAGCTCCGCAACGTGGTGGTGGAGATCCTGAATCGGCTCCCCCATAGCGAGGTCCTCCGCCCCTTCGTTCAGGACCTCCTCAAACTCTCCCTCCAGGTCCTCACCCACGACAACGAGGACAACGCCCTCATCTCCATCCGTATCATCTTCGATCTCCTTCGCAACTTCCGTCCCACTGTTGAATCCGAGGTCCAGCCCTTCCTGGACTTCGTTTGCTCCATTTACCGTAATTTCCCGGCCACTGTCTCCTATTTCTTCTCCTCCTCCGCTCCGCCCCCTCCTCCCAACCCGCCCAACCCCAGCTCCGGTACTATGGACGACGCTCTAGACCCCGGTGGACCTGTTGGGCACTCGGGGTCTGGACAGCTTAATCCGAGCAACCGATCGTTCAAGATTGTGACGGAGAGCCCTCTCGTTGTTATGTTCCTCTTTCAGCTCTACCACAAGCTCGTCCAAACAAACATCCCTTACCTTCTACCTCTCATGGTGGCGGCCATCTCTCTTCCTGGTCCTGACAAGGTGCCCTCGCATCTGAAGACTCAGTACATGGAGCTCAAGGGTGCCCAGGTGAAGACCCTCTCTTTCTTGACCTACCTGCTGAAGAGTTGCACTGACTATATCAGGCCGCACGAGGAGAACATTTGTAAGAGCATTGTGAACTTGCTTGTGACTTGCCCTGATGCTGTTTCTATTAGAAAGGTGAGAGCTTGGTTTTGACTGATGACAACCTCCAAGCATGTTTGGTTTCAAGAGATTGCTAATGGCCTTCACTTGATTTCAGGAATTGCTGATAGCCTTGAAGCATGTTCTTAGCACTGATTTCAAGCAAGGGCTTTTCCCTTTGATTGACACTTTGTTGGATGAGAGGTAGTTCTACCTGGCATTGGATGGCTTTTAATGTTTTGTGTGCTTATTTGGTTCTTGTTGTATCTTTGTTGATCAGGGTTTTGATTGGCACGGGTCGTGTATGTATTGAGACTCTGAGGCCATTGGCTTATAGTCTTCTTGCAGAGATTGTACATTATGTTCGAGGGGACCTTTCATTATCTCAGGTTTGTTTTTGTTCTGTTTGTGTGCTTATACATTCGTTGCTTTTTGTTCTGTGTTTCGATTTCAAATGGGAATTCATCCTGATGCCATTGCTGATAACAAGGTCTACTTCTAAGATTTATACATGCAATGTGCTCTTGTTAGTTCCCTTCTTTAGTTGGGCAGGAAAAGGATTTCAACTTCCCTTAACCTAATCCTCAATGTTTTTTCCTTGGACCATCAAATTGATGGCACTATGAAGCTTGGTAATATCATGAGGTATTCTGTATTGTTTGAATGTAGTTTTCTTTTAATGTAAGGTCTGAGCCCAAAGGTTTGGACATTTGATTTCATGGGATACTCCACATGCTGAAATTCCATCATTTAGATAGTATTCAAAAATCATTTTAAGCCAAAAAAAATCAGTTCTATTGTGCATAATATTCTTGCTGTTGTTGCATTTTATTCATTACTCATCTAAGTGTATTGTTGATAACCATTTTTTCGATTTCATTCTCATGCTTGTTGTCTTAGGTGTGCTTTGAAACACCATCATCATACTGGTTATCATTTCTTTTTTAGATATTCAATGGGCTGAAATGAAATGCAGGTATCTAATTGTGACATGTCCCCTATATTGCGAATAGAAAAGTAAAGAAGAAACAGAAGAGAAGAATTAAGAAATTGTGGAAGATGCATACTCAACAAATATCAGAATAAAGAGAGACAGATAAATTCCAAAATTGAATGGCAAATTACAAAAAAAAAAAAAAAAAAGCTTATCACTTTATAGCTTTTTCTTGGTTGTTATTTTATTTTATGATCGTGATAACAAAACTCTAAACCCCATAGGTAAAGGAATTAGATATTTAAACCATTGAGAAGTGTACCCAAAATGTAATAGTTGATAGTCATTCTTATTGCTCATGTTTGATAGGGGGTTATCCCCAAGGGATAACCCCAACACAATTCCCTATGAAAAAAATTTTCCCGCCAAAATCATTAATTAAGATTTAAACATAAAACCCACCAATGAATAGTCAACACATCACCATCTTATCATTAATACCTTTACTTTAAAATTTCCCTCCAAAAAATTCAAAAATTTTCAAAAGTTATTCCTTATTCCCAAGTGGAATAACCCCCTATCAAACACAAGCATTAGGTTTTACTAAGGAGACAGTTTTATTGACTGTTTGGTTCTTATTCCTGATACCCCATAATGTGATTTTCAATTTTTCTTTTGAGGAACAGGGTGTGTATCTTTGGGTTATCTTTTATTTTGCAATGAAGTTGAAGTCTAGGTCTTTTTAAACTTTTTTTCCTACTCTTCTACACTTATTTCCTCAATTTCACTGTAGTATTGAGCATTGCCTGCATACTCTAGATTCTATCATATGAGTTCTTCCATGCTAATATTTTATTTTATTTTTTGTGTGAGGCAGTTATCGCGAATTATTTATTTGTTTTCAAGAAACATGCATGATTCGTCATTAACACTTGTCATCCATACAACCTGCGCTCGTCTGATGCTAAATCTGGTAGGCAATCAACTTCTTTTGAAGGATCACAGTACACGTTTCATTCTAAGGTTCAAGATTACATGATGTTTTCATGATCTTTTACCTTGTTGTGGTTGGCAATGGGGATTAGGTGGAGCCTATATATGAGAAAGGCACAGACCAACCAAGTATGGATGAAGCCCGAGTATTGCTGGTATGAATCCTGAAGGACTTGCATGTTGATGTGTTGTTTCCCCTTTCTGGTCTAAACCATTTCCACTGCTTGTGGTCTCTTGTGTTATATCATTTTTTTTAATGTGATTGAATTGATTAGGGCTTTTGTTCTTTTTCTTTTTCTTTTTTTCTTTTGTTTTGAACTTTCAGGGGCGCATCCTAGATACTTTTGTAGGAAAGTTTGGCACATTCAAACGTATCATCCCACAGGTCTGTTCTTTGACTTTCTGATCCATTTAATTCCCTCTTTCATCATGTTTATGTTGTGTTGTATACTTGTATACTACTATTATTCATTCTAGACTGGTTTTTTCAGTAACATGAGGAAATTATACACATGACTCTCACCCAATCTTATGGCACCAGCTATTAATTCTTATTCTTTCCTGTTAATATTTTAAATGTCAAATTTTTCTATTAGCCTATTTCTTGGTCAATATTGTGCACATTCTATCATCGTAATGGGTGGATGCTTATTACTTGAAATCGGGGAGGAGTTATGATTAGCTTAGCAAAAGAATCCATTTAAAGATTTTCATTTGTAATCATTATGAATGGCTGGCGTAAGGTGCCTATGTTGGAATTGTGCCTTATGGAATTTTTGAACAAATCCGTCCTTTTTTGCCCTGCTATCTTGTATGTTCACTTTCTATGATCTTATATTCATGTGGGAAATAATAATACTCTGACCATACAGAAAGAAGGGGAAATTGGTATGATCGTGTTCTGAAATTTTATTTACTTTCAGCTTTACATTTAGCTGCAGTATGGGATTAAGGCTTAGTTGTTGTTGTTGTTGTTGTTGTTTACATTTAGCTACAAATTTGCCAAATCTACATGTGCATATTGATATATGTGATTCTATATATTTTTGTGATTTGCGATTCCTTTGCATGTAATATAGCACCGTATAGTAATTTTCCATTTTGAAGGACATAAAGCTGATGTTATTTATGTTTTAAATGGACAAAGAAACCTTATCTGAGTAAGGAATCCAACTTCTTATCATCTAAATGTGTTTTTTTAAAGAGTTACCCTGTACAGGAGAGAAAGTATGACTGTTTGTCCTGCTTGTTGGTGTCAAATGTTATTTTAGTCAGGTTTTCTATTTGTTTGTAACTTTGTGTGATTAATTATCCAAGTGTTTTATTCTTGTTAAGTAGTATTTTTTCCAAAACCTCTTTATGCTCATGTACTATTTCTTGTTGATATTTGCTCAAACTTGATGCTGTTTAATATCATGACATCTGCTGCTGCTTTTTGTTTCATTTCTTGATTGGTAATTATTTCTGGGTTTAGTCTACAAAGATTGTTTTACATATTGTCAATCTTTCATAACATTTGAACTGACAAATGGTGCTCATCTGGCATAGTTATTGGAGGAAAGTGAGGAAGGGAAAGAGCGACCTCTTTTGAGGTTGAAACTTGAGGTTCCGATTCAGGTTTATAATTCATTTCTTCCCTTTTTTTTTATGACTCATCTTTGTTTGTGAAACCCACTTTTTTGTTCTGAAAGGTTCACTTTTCTTTGTTGCTAGTTGCTTGCATCTATTCTTTATATTTATATGAATTCGATTGCAATATGCAAATATATGCCAGATATGAACTATGATGCTACTGGAGGAAGATATTATCTGTCAATTTACATTGGATATTCTTTATATATTGTAATTAAAATTCCAATGCATTTTATGTTGGTCCAAGTGGTTGGGAAACCATCCAATGGTTGAAGTTCTCAATTAATTTTTTTATTTTTTATTTTTTGCTTTTATTTTGGAAAACATTTTTCATTTTATGTTTATTTGAAACTATTTTCCATTATGAGAATTAATAATTTTATTCAATGTTAGAAAATAGGTGCTCCATAGGCCCCTAGATGGTTTGGACATGTGCGTCGTAGACCCCTAGATGCCCCGGTTTGAAAATGTGATAGTTTAGTAATAGAAGCTAAAAAAAAAGGGTAGGCCGAGGATTATGTGGAGAGAGATAATGTCAAAGGACCTACGTTTATTAGATATTGATCTAGATCTTGTCTTTGACATAGCTACATGAAGACAAAGAATTCATATAGCCGACCCCATCTAATATGGGATTAAGGCTTAGTTGTTGTTGTTGTTGTTAGAAAATAGGTGCTGTAAAGAAAGGAAGAGGGGCTAAGATAGAGTGGGTGAGGTAGATAAAGAAATGTGGGGCGGTGAGATAGGGAGGTAGTTTGTGTTGAAATAGGGAGAGAAAAAAGTGATAAGGTAAAACGAATGGTTGGTGAAGTATGGAGAATAAGGGTTATGATTCAGGTTTAGAAATAAATAAATAAAAAAGATCAGGAAATACTAGAAAGATAATGGAAAATAATAGAGTACATTGGCCAAAGGTTTGCAGTTAAGATGAAGAAAATTGAAGAAAGTTTGTTGACAAAAATGAGGTGAAGAAATGATTACAAGGAGAAGGTAATGGATTATATGCTGTGGTCTGTCTCTTTAGGTGTCTGAAGCATGGCAAGTAGATTCACTGTGACAAGAAACTGTTCATATAAATTATATATTGCTCATTTGTTTTTTAGACTGGTTTTTTAAATGCTTTTGAATAGCTAGAAATACTCTAAAATGTTTGGAGATGAGATGAGTAGTGAAGTGAAATGGCTTCTTAATGATTTGTTATGATGTACTTTTAAAGTATTGATCTTAATGGTCTCAAAATCTGACAGCACAAGTGGGGGTGGGGGGGTGGGGGATAGCTCAATGTGCGAGCTGCCTCACATGAAAAATAAATCCGAGCAAGTTTAGGAATTTTGCCACCCCTTACCATGAGCATTGCCAACACTCATAACATTTCATTCTTCTCAACCAGTTTATTTGACCCAAATTGTTTTTTTTTCCTAGCCTCAAACTTTGGTTGTACATTTGACTTCATTTGATGTGAATCAGAATTTATCATTGTCGCACTTCAAATCTAGCCACTCTCTAGCTAACTCGCCATTCATTGCTTAATGATCAAGACTTGCTTTTGCTTCAGAAGAAAATGTTCCTCAGTGTTATGAGTGATAGTGGGACATAGTCATCATCACCTCAATGATTTTTATTTGCCTGACAAAGCTTACTTAGGAGGTTAAAGTTTGCTATGCCCTTTGTCTGCCTTCCTTATTTCTGGTAATTTCTTATTATTCTCCACCAAGTTCAATGTAGATTCTCTACTCCACATTCTCATTCTCTAATTTGGTTCCACCATGATCTATGTTTACATAAACTGATTGGTGGATTAGTTGTATTTCTGTTGGGTGTTTACTTGAGTGGAGACATCCATACGTTTTATGATGGTAATTTTATATCATTTTTATTATCTAAAGAATAATGGTTTTATTGCTCATATTCTTAATCATTGTTTTTTTTTTCAACAGGCTGCTCTTAATTTACAACCCCCTTTGGAGTACTCTAAGGAAGTCAATGATTACAAAAATTTAATCAAGACCTTAGTAATGGGTAATGTGATGTTGTTTTTCGAATATGCTTAGTTTGAAATTCAACTTTCATTTCTGACAAATTTTAACTTTTTCTATCAGTTAGTATCTCTTGGTATGAGATTTCTTTCTTTTATTAATTAGGCATTCATATTGATTTGATCTTAAACTAAAACTTTAGGGTATGCTTGCTAGCCTCATCTTCCACTATATCACTTAAAATGGTTTCTTTGTGTTTTTCTTTTCTTTTTCTTTTCTGAAAAACATGTTTCCAACCCATTTTGAAAAATGGTTCAACCCAATGTTCCTCTCTTTTTGATTTTCATAGTTTTTTAGAATGTTTTTAAAAAATCATTCTTACTTTCTCCAAAAACTTTCAGAAGCTTCAGCTTTATAGGCATTCATGGGATTTGTTGATAGTATTATGTAAAAATTTTAATACTATATATTTATTCTGTTTATAGTTTAAATTAATATATCTTTATTTTCCAAGAAGGGGTCCTTGGCGCAACGGTAAAATTGTTTCCTTATGACCTGGAGGTCACATGTTTGAGTTGTGGAAACACCCTCTTGCTTTAAAAGCAGGGTAAGGCTACATATAATAGACCCAAGTGGTCCGACCCTTCCCCGGACCCCGCACAATGCGGGAACTTTGTAGCACTGAGCTGCCTTTTTTTATTTTCCAAACTTTATCCTAAATAAGATTACATATTTAAAATCTATTTCTATTTTATTGCTAAAGTATATTTTATAATTCATATGGTCAAATTTTACATTATATTTATCTTAGATAAATCTTTACTATTTAATTTCAACTAACCATAAAAATGTGGAATATATGACATCACTAGTTTTAATATTGTTATTATTATTATACTATTTATTATTATTATTATTATTGTTATTGTTATTGTTATTGACATTTGAATATCAGAAATAAATAAATATATTACTTCTTTACCCTAAAAAAATCATTATTGAGTATATAATAAATACCAATTATAAGGGAAGATTATAAATACCCAAACAAAGATTGTTGGCTTGTTTGTTGTTATTTTAGAAGAATGATGTGTTGACAAACTTGCTTGTAAAAAAAAAAATATTTTACTCTGTTCATTTCGAAAACTATTTTTTAGATTGATTGAAATGAATATGTTTCTTGAAGCCAAAAAACTTAATATAAAACAAAAAATGTTTTATAAATATGTAAACAAGAAATGAGATTTTCAAAAAGTTTTAAAAAATGGGTCCTTTGTGATTGATCTTTAAGTATCTAGTGTCCCTGTTGAAGTGTGGTGCCTGGTTGATAGTGTTTGGAGTTTTTCTATTAAATTGAGCCTATTATGAGTATTTTCAATAATCTTGCGTAACTCTGTACATTTTGTTTCACTTCTCTTTTTAAACATTCATATCAGTTAATTTGTTTATTTATTATTTTTATATGTGACACTTTGCTAACCAGTCGTTCAGTGTTGTCCTATTTTGTTATACGGTGGTGCATGGTTGATTCTATTTGTGACTTATGCTCTTAAATTTTTATCAAAATATAATGTTTTCTCTAGTTGTTAGAATTGCTTATCAACTCTATGGATATCCATCAGACTAGATTTTAATCTACCAGCTTTTTACTCTATGCTTCTATTCCCACATATGATATCCCTATCCTCTTCTGCATCCCTCATTAACTTTGTCTACTTTAGATGTGATAGTCTTTTATCCCCAATGCCAAACATAGGAGGAAACGGCAAAGAATTGGGTTTTGGTAGGAAATTTAACTATATGTTTTTAATTGTTTGTTTTCTTGCAATTAATTATTTATCTATTTTTATTCTTGAACATCGTGAATTGTTGAAGTTCTAAATCTTGATTCGAGTTATCGGTTCCCTCATGTCCTTTATTTTCTAAAGATCCCGTGCTGATTTGGTTTTTATTTAAAGTATTTGGTGTTTTGTGTGACTGTTCAGGATGTTAAATAGCATTTTTCAATCTGTAGCCACACTATAAACTTAGTTTCTTCCATTACGGCATCTTGAATATGGTTTGAACTAAAATTTGCTTGGTCATCCAGGGCTTACTGTGAGAAGCATTTAGTAGCATGAGAATTGGTTGATAATCAAATTGTATTTTTCCACCAATGACCAAGTAGTCTATTGGTATTTTGGTCCCCGCAAGACTTCCACGACCAAGAGGTCTCGGGTTCGATTCACGAGTGAGGGCACATTTTTGGGAGTGTGAGCAATGGTTGTGGCGGGTGGTTCCAACGCCCATGTGTACGCGGGCCTCGCCCTCATGTCTGCTCCGCCGAGGCTTGTGCATGCCCTTGGTTTCTTAGCGGCTTGTCGCTCATATTACCAAAAAAAAAAATTGTATTTTTCCAATTTGATCTGATTTGGTTGCTTTCCTAATATTATATACAGATTATACTGGTGGGAAATCTATTGTGCATTATTTTCTTGATGGAGGCCCAACCAACTCTTCATAGCATATGTTTAAGGAGAAAATAGTTATGTTTTAACAACTAAATGAGGAATTTAAAATTATTTTGAATAGCTTTTGTAATGATGGAGTTTGCCCCAGTTTGGTGTGCTTTCTTTTTTATTTTTATTTTTTTAAATGAGCCTTAAGAAGTTCTGAAAACAAGTTAACCCAAAGTTCTGATGGGAGCTTATACATAATGCTGTTTCTTTTGAGCTTTTGCATGGCTAGAAGAGCTTTTGGCATGTAATGTGAACAATTAGAAAGGACTGGTTTTACTTGATAGAGTTTATAGAAATTTTTTTTATGGAGTTTATTAAAAGATTTAAGTAATTTTTGGATATTTAAATTATTTGAGATGGGAGATTCTCTAATTAATGCTATAGTTCAATTCCAGTAATCATGGGAAGTATTTGAACCTTTCCAACAGTTTTTAACATATTCATTGACTTGTTCTTCTTTGGGCATTAATTATTTATTCATATCTGATAAATTCTATGGAAATTTGCTACAGGAATGAAAACAATTATTTGGAGCATCACTAATGCCCATGCTCCACGTTCTCAGGTTTGCATGTATCTATTTTCTCAGTACAGCGGTAGCCTTCTTTTTGGTACTCATGCTGCCATGTTATATAGGTCTCACCGTCTACCCATGGTGCACATCCGCAAATGCAAGTCTCTCCATCATCTAATTCAGCACTTCCTCAAGTTTTCAAAGGAATGAGAGAAGACGAAGTATTGTTTTTGATTTCATGAAATTTTCCTATCACAACATGTTTGCGTGATCTTAATCTAGTCATTCGTCTTTTTTGTAGGTTCGAAAAGCCTCTGGTGTTTTGAAGAGTGGTGTCCATTGTTTAGCTCTCTTCAAAGAGAAGGATGAGGAGAGGGAAATGTTGCAATGTTTTTCACAAATCTTAGTCATAATGGAAGCTCGTGATCTTATGGACATGTTCTCTTTGTGTATGCCAGAACTGTTTGAGTGCATGATTACAAACACACAGTTACTTCATATATTTTCCACCCTTTTGCAAGCTCAAAAGGTCCTTCGGCCCTTCACTGATGTTTTGGTCAATTATCTTGTGAGCAACAAACTGGACACACTGAAGCAGCCAGACACCCCGGCAGCAAAACTTGTTTTACAGCTTTTCCGATTTGTTTTTGTTGCTGTTGCTAAGGCTCCTACTGAATGCGAAAGAGTATTGCAGCCTCATGTACATGTTATCATGGATGTTTGCATGAAAAGTGCTACTGAAGTTGACAGGCCTCTTGGTTACATGCATCTCCTTCGCAATATGTTCCGCTCACTAAATGGGGCAAAATTTGATAACTTATTACGGGATCTGATACCATCTTTGCAACCTTGTCTCAATTTGTTGCTTGCTATGATTGAAGGTCCTACAACTGAAGATATGAAAGACCTTTTGATAGAGCTTTGCCTTACTTTACCTGCACGGTTAAGTTCCCTGCTTCCTCACCTTCCCCGTCTTATGAAACCTCTTGTGCTTGCTTTGAAGGGAAGTGATGATCTTGTGAGTTTAGGGCTTCGAACACTTGAATTTTGGATTGACAGTCTGAATCCTGATTTCCTGGAGCCTAGTATGGCGAATGTCATGTCGGAGGTTATACTTGGTTTATGGTCTCATTTGAGGCCCCCACCATACCCATGGGGTACCAAAGCATTACAACTACTTGGTAAATTGGGGGGCCGTAACAGACGCTTTCTTAAGGAACCCCTTACACTTGAATGTAAGGAGAACCCTGAGCATGGGCTTCGTTTAATTCTTACTTTTGAGCCTGCTACACCATTTCTAGTACCTATGGATCGCTGCATACATCTTGCTGTAGCTTCAGTTATGCAAACCAATGTCGGCATGGATGATTTTTATAGGAAACAGGCTCTTAAATTCCTTCGTATATGTTTAGTTTCTGTGCTAAATTTTCGAGGAAATATTGATGAGAGTGGAATATCTCATGGTCTTCTTGCAACTCTGTTAGTTTCACCTGTGGATCCTTCACTTCGTTGTATAGAAACATCAGATATGAAGGTCAGTGTTGATAATTACTAGCAATAAGGATCTAGAACTTAGCAACGTTTGTGAGTTCAATGTGCATTGTTTGTTTCTTCTCGATATCTTATGCCATTATTTCTCTTATCATCTTTATCTTGATCTTTGCCCATTTATTTAGTTATACTATAAATCTGAAAAATACCATATACTAGTGATCTTGTCTATTTTCTACTGTTTTTTGTTACAATGGAGAATCAGTTCATTGCTGTATATAACTTTGAGCAACGTTACTATTCTGGTTCACATTTTGACTTCCTCAGTCATGTTTTATTATTCAGTCTCTTTGTTGAACAGAATTTTTGAATGGATAGGGATTAGCTTATTTTTCCTATGTTCTCAAAATTCTTGCTCTGTAATAAATAAACTCTAATGTTTGATTTCACCTTTTCAACTTTTTGCACTTTAATTTATTATCAGCTTGCTTTACTGGTTCAAAGTGTTTTGTGTACCCCTGCTGCTGTAGATTTAAGTATCCTGTGCCTAAAATTGATCTAATACCTTCAATCTCACATTTGTATGGATTTCACCAAGAATATGTTCTGTTGACAGGTTGATTTGGGTGTGAAAACAAAAACTCAACTTATGGCTGAAAAATCTATCTTTAAGACTCTACTAGCAACCATTATTGCTACTAGTATGGATCCTGAGCTCCAAGAACCAAAAGATGAGTTTGTAATTGATATCTGTCGTCATTTTGCCATGCTTTTCCATGTTGATTATTTATCATGTACTTCTTCCTTTGGAATGGGGCAACATTCTACTTCCATGTATTCATCAAGTGGTAGTTTGTGTTCCAGATCAAGAAGTAATACTTCTAATTTAAAAGAGTTGGATCCATTGATATTTTTGGATGCTTTAGTGGATGTGCTTGCTGATGAGAACAGGCACCATGCAAAGGCTGCTCTTACGGCTCTGAATTTCTTTTCTGAAGCACTTCTTCTCCTTGCACAAACAAAGCAGACAGGTGTAATAGCATCTAGAAGTGGTCCTGGTACTCCAATGGTGGTGTCTAGCCCTTCTCTGAATCCTGTATATTCACCACCACCAGGAATCCGTATCCCCGTCTTTGAGCAGCTCTTGCCTCGTCTATTACATTGTTGCTATGGAAGTACATGGCAAGCTCAAATTGGTGGTGTCATGGGGCTTGGTGCTCTAGTTGGGAAAATCTCTGTTGAGACATTGTGTATTTTCCAAGTGAGGATAGTACGTGGTTTGATCTTTGTCTTGAAAAGGTTGCCAATGCATGCTCATAAAGAACAGGAGGAGACAAGCCAGGTTCTCACACAGATTCTTCGTGTTGTAAATAATATTGACGAAGCAAACAATGAGTCTCGTAGGCAAAGTTTTCAGGGAGTTGTTGAATTTCTTGCTATAGAGCTGTTTAATTCAAATGCTTCTATTATAGTAAGAAAGAATGTGCAGTCATGCTTGGCACTTTTAGCTAGTAGGACTGGCAGTGAAGTTTCTGAGTTGCTCGAGCCGCTTTACCAACCTTTGCTTCAACCTCTGATAATGCGGCCACTGAGGACAAAAAATGTTGAACAACAGGTACCAAAGATTTTTGCTCATTGAGCTTCTATTAAATGCTTAATTCCTTTTCTATGGAATGATTGAATTTGATCTATTGTTTACACAGGTGGGAACAGTTTCTGCCTTGAACTTCTGCCTGGCATTGAGACCACCACTTCTTAAATTGACACCTGAGCTAGTCAATTTCTTGCAAGAAGCTCTGCAGATTGCCGAGGCCGATGAAACTGTCTGGGTTTCAAAGTTGAACAACAAAGTGGTTACAACATTAAACAAACTTCGGACAGCATGCATTGAGTTACTTTGTACTGCAATGGCTTGGGCAGATCTTAAAACAACAAATCACACTGAATTACGCGCAAAAATTATATCTATGTTTTTCAAGTCTTTGACATGTCGAACCCCAGAGATTGTTGCTGTTGCAAAGGAAGGGCTTCGACAGGTATTTTTGTATAATTTTCTACCAACAGTGTTTGAATGTGCATTTCATAATTTTGCATGATTTATATATGTGGATTAAGTTATCTTAATAGTTAACTTATGGGTCCTAAGGTGGTTTCCTTACTTCTTTATCTTAGGTCATTCAGCAACAAAGAATGCCCAAGGATCTTTTGCAAAGCAGCCTGAGGCCAATCTTAGTTAACTTAGCACATACAAAAAGTCTTAACATGCCATTGTTACAAGGGTTGGCCCGGCTTCTTGAACTTTTGTCTAACTGGTTTAATGTCACATTGGGTGTAAAATTGTTAGACCACCTGAAGAAATGGCTGGAACCTGAGAAACTTGCACAATGTCAGAAATCTTGGAAGAATGGGGATGAACCAAAGGTTGCAGCAGGTGTGTTTTATATATCATTTTTTCATTTTAAGTGCAATTACTTCCAATTATATAACTTATCTGAATCCCTGTCTTATGCAGCCATGATTGAGCTTTTTCATCTACTCCCTCCAGCGGCTGGGAAATTCTTGGATGATTTGGTGACTATAATAATTGATCTGGAAGGAGCACTCCCCCAAGGACAGTTTTATAGTGAAATTAACAGTCCCTATCGACTACCCCTGACAAAATTCTTAAACCGTTATGCCACAGATTCTGTAGATTACTTTCTTGCTCGGTTAAATCATCCAAAATATTTTAGAAGGTAAATTTGTGATGGTTCAATTAGAACCTACCAATGAAATTGAGGTAAAATCATTATTATTAATAAACTATTTTTTTATTTTTAGGTTTATGTATATTATCTGTTCGGATGCTGGGCAGCCATTGCGAGAAGAACTTGCAAAGTCACCACAAAAAATACTTGCAAATGCTTTTCCCCAATTTTTCCCACAATCTGATGGATCTAATGCTCAATCGTCTTCTTCAATGATTGATGAAGGTCATAGTGGTTCAATTTCTGACAGTTTTGCTGGTCAGCCTGCTAACTTGGTTGCTTGTTCTGATGCTTATTTTCATGGGCTCTACCTTATCCGTACTTTGGTTAAACTTATGCCCGAATGGTTGCATGGCAATCGTATTGTGCTGGACACATTATTACTCGTTTGGAAGTCACCTGCAAGGATTGCTCGCTTGCAAAATGAACAAGAACTAAGCTTACTTCAAGTAAGTCATGTTGCTTTTGAACTTTTATTTAATATTACAAGTATGAATGGCAATTCACTATGTCTTTCATTCTTCAAATCTAATATTGTTTCAGAACTGATACCTAATAGCTGAAATGAGATTTGCTGTTTTTGTGAGTATTCTTATACTTTGATAATATGAACATGGAATCATTGATGTTCTTGTTCTGATATGAGCATTAATTGATATAAAAGCACATGTTTGCATGCCATATATGTTCCAGTGAATTCATTTGACATCTGACTTAGCAAGCACCTTGTTTTTTCAGCCTGGAATGAAACAGAGGTGTAAGGAGAATGGAATGAATTTCAATAAAATAGTCATTCCTATTCTAGTGTTTGATTGCAGACATGATATAACACTACAATGACATGCCCATTCCATTTCCATGTTTGAGTTACATTTATGATATATTAAGCTAACACTATTTTTTTAAAAATATAAAATAATATAATTTTTAATGTATTTATAAAGGTGCAATACCCAAATTAGTCCTTCTATTATACCGAATCGGCCCTTTTGGTCATTCTATTATAATTTGATCTCTGGGGGTCCCTCTACTTTCATGAGTGAGAAATGTCATTCCTTAAAGGCATATTTAAATGCATGTTTAGTCCCTAAAGTCGAAGAAGGGAGGAACTGATAGTTCTAAATTGTGAAAGTAGAGAGACCCCAGTGCTCAAATTATAATAGAGGGACTAATTTGGGTATTAGACCTATTTATAAATTAGTGTAAAATATGTATATCCTCACAAAGATGTTTAAGGTTTTTTAGTTTAAAATTATGTTTTTACCTTCTCTTTTTTTGGACCCTTTGTATGTATACCCTTATAAAATTGCATATTTATAAACTTCATTAAAATTATAATTGTATGCCTATCTTTTTAAATGGCTAAAATGTGTGTAGTCCTATCATAACTAATAGATTCCTAATTCATTGCATTTCAATACAAATATATGCATTTATTAAAGAATAGGTATAACATTTACAATGTGGAATGCAATTTGCATTTTGGTTTAGAGGGAATATTTTAAAATGAGTTGACCAAAGTTTGACTAAATTATTATTAATTGTGACAAATAGAACCTAACCCTTGTGATTTAAGTGAGGCACATATGCATGTACTTACACATTTTAGACAGAAATATATGCTAATTCCAATAAAATTTATCTAAAGAAGCATATATGGAAACAAAACCCAATTTTTTTTGGTATTGTGAAAAGATATTGTTTTCTATAGTCATATCAAATTTTAACTGGGCATATACGAAATTAAACTCTTCAAATTGGCTATATATGTATGAGGCATAATTATAATGTGTGTGTTTTGAATGGGTATTATATATAACTATAAATTTTAGAATGGTATATTTGCAATGGAGTTACTTTAAAGGACTGATGCATGTGAAATAATTGGGTTAGATGGGCATAACTGCATATATATGGGCTTTACTATGAGATACATGCAATTACCAATTGTAGAGGGTTATATATCTGCTGAGCTATTTTAAAATGTTTTAGACAAAAACTGCTATTTGTATTGTTTCTCTCTTTAAGCCAGACTACTGAACATAGACCTATAGAAAGGAAATGCTTCCTTTCTACCTCCAACCGGTGGAAAAAGTATTAAGGAAAAATAGAACACACATTTTTTGGAATCCTAGAGTTAAATTTTCTTCTTTTGCCCTCATGTAAATACTACAAATGAAGATTAGTATTTCATGGGTGCTCCCTTTATGCCAGGGAGATCTTGCACCCTTATTGAATTGATTGCATGGTGGAGGTTTTGACTTTTTTTTGTTGCCATTTATCTTTTGGAGCAAACTTGAAATCTAAAGCTTTGAATGTATGACATGATTAAGTAATAGCAAATGCTCGAAACTGATCTGTTCGGCTGTTTGTGGGTTGTAGTAATCTCAAATGAGTAGAAAATGATGTAGCATTCTATTTGGTTTTCCCTGTCAGAGCCCTTGTCTTCTAGTTATTTTGGTTGTTGGATCATCAAAACTGTGTTCTGTTATAGGATGTTATGTCTGAAAAGTTTTGAGAATGGACACCCAGATATCTTCTAACTTGTGTCAAAACTCAAATCTAATGAAACAAAAATTTGTTAGATTAATCAGCAATTTTATGGAATTCTGTCTTCAGTCCAGTTTGTCTTTCTTTAACCCTATTTAGCTTCCCTTCCTACAATACAGTGTATAGATTTTGTGAAGAAGCTTTGGCTCACATATGGAAACTAATTGATTTCCTAAGATCCACTCCTTAATCTTTTACAGTAAACAAGGGAAGGACAATAGTTTATTTTAGGATAGTTTTATTTCAAAATGCAAGAAATTGTTTAAATTTGGTTATTTACAAAACTTGTGAAGATTGATTTGGTTCTACTTTCCCTAATAGAAGACTAGTTTAGCCTACTCACAGAAGGGATCATTTTCTCTTATTAAGCATTGGTCATTGTTCTCAATCACCTGTCTTTCAAGGTTGACCCATTATCACTCAGCATATTACTACCATATCCACTATGATATCACTCAAAGCTGTCGTATATGATTCATTTGTTGGATGTCTAAAATGCATTACCTATACTAGTTTGCACTTTGCTACTCTTAAGTCAAGTTGGCATGTATACTATATTTAGAACCGTAAGGTGTACTGTTTCTCTTGTTATCATATTGTCCAATCTCCCAGACCACTGATTATTGAAACTTGAACTTCATTGCTCAACACAATGAACCATCCTTGTCATGTCTTGCATAATTTGGTATATAATACATTTACTATTTATCAAAGATTTGCTTTTTTAATTGGGATTTACTCTATTGCTCTTTCAAGCATTCATCTCTGTGGTGTTCTTGTAATGCTCACTTAGCATCTAATGAAGGTAAAATTGATTCTTAACCTTGTCCTTCTATAATTTCTTTAATTGGATTGTGGTAAAAGAAAACATTTTTAGTTTTATGATCTTTGCATAAGTGGCCTTAATATTATGGATTAGATTGTTCTTTTATTCAAACTTGTTATGATTAGAAGATGGAAATTTTATAGTTTAATTGTATCGTGATATATGAAATTCCTGAATCTGAAGGAGATTGTCAATTATTATTGTATATTTAACTGTTTCTATTATTTATTTAAACTCTTGTTATTTTACCTAAATTTTGCAGGTAAAGGAAAGCAAATGGCTTGTCAAATGCTTTCTTAATTATTTAAGGCATGACAAATCAGAAGTTGGTGCTCTCTTTGATATGCTGTCAATTTTCTTGTACCAAAGCCGTATTGACTATACTTTTTTAAGAGAGTTTTATGTTATTGAGGTACAATTTTCAATTTTAACATAATGTTATTTTGTTATTTTCATTAAGTTTATATGATCTCTCAGTTAACTAACATTGTTTTTTCTTTTCTTACTCAATGGAATCAGGTTGCTGAAGGATATGCTCCAAATTTGAAGAAAACAATTCTCATGCATTTTTTGAACATATTCCAGGCAAAACAATTTGGCCAAGCTCATTTGGTTATTGCGATGCAAATACTGATACTTCCAATGCTTGCACATTCTTTCCAAAATGACCAAAGTTGGGAAGTTGTTGATCCTAGTATTATAAAAACAATTGTTGACAAGCTTCTTGATCCTCCTGAAGAGGTGGTGCTCTAACCTTTCTGTTCTTGTTAACATGTATTACACAAAGATCCGGTTGGAAATAATTTTTGAGGGATCCTTAGAAAGTACTTATTTGCAGGTTAGTGCTGAATATGATGAACCATTGAGGATAGAACTTCTACAGCTTGCCACATTACTACTGAAGTATTTACAAAGCGATCTTGTACATCACCGTAAGAGCTTATAAAATTTGGTTGGAACCATCTCAAGCGTGAGGACAATTCCAGCAAGCAGTGGGCATTTGTCAATGTCTGCCACTTTCTTGAGGCTTATCAAGCCCCTGAGAAAATTATCCTCCAAGTAAACCTCAAGCACTTGACGTACAATTATTTGAAGATTCAACTTGAATTGGTTTCTATAGCATCTATTATTTTCGCTTTCTTCTCCAGCTGTGTCTGATAGACATAGTATATTTCTTTAGTTATCGTTGTTTTCATGTTCCTTGGTTATTTGTCTCCTCTCTTTTGTTTGCTCTTTAATCCATTGAGATTGTAATATGTAGGACCGGTACCAACAGTTCATCATGTCTTGAATCATTTTATTCAAACTATGTTGTCCTAAACCTCTATCACCTAACTCTCTTTGAGAATATAATCAATTGGTTATCGTTTAGACCCTTGAATGTTTTAAACTTAGCCCAATGAAATTTAGATTAGGAAAAATGATATTTTTCCTAGTCTAGTCACTTTGAAATCACTAGCCACTGATTCAATAACGTATAGTGCTTTGATGGTGAAATTTGATATTTGATAAATTAAATTGGAGGAAGTGAAATGCAGCTTTGTTTATTCAGTTTGCATTTATTAGTGGGAGGAGTTCAATTATTTCCCAGTTTCAGATTATAACTTAGTTGTCTGGATTAGATTTTGCTCTTCATCATTGAACTCTGATGGTCTTCTAGCAGATTTAGGAAAATAGGTTAGCTAGAGTGGAAAATGAGATGTGTTGACATGCACTATGACTTGAGCTTTGCACGGTGGATATTCCCATGCAACCTTACACGTGCGGTAGGGATCATGAGTGAGAGGAGTTGGGGAGGGAATACAAAGATGATCATGGAGGAAAAATGGAGAACAACAACGCAGAAGGGCAAGGCTGCTATAAATATATTAATTAAACTTGGTTTATTGATGGAAAATAGGCTATCTATCTGGTCAAAGAACTAACAATAAACAAGTTTGGATAACTTTGGGATTCAACTCATTTCTTGTACTGGCATTTAAATTTGACAGGAGCCTAACTGTTTATCCTTGGATATGGCGTTTTCTATTAACCTTACAATATCATTTTTAATGTATGACACTGCTAAATAAGCTCATCATCAAACAGAAAATCATTGTTTGGGTTATTGCAGTATCTCTTCTTTGTGAAGTTGTTCTTTTGTTGGTAGATTATTTTACTGTGATTTTAAACTTGACTCTCTGTTTTGTTCTTTGGCATCTTTTCTTTTTCAGTTAAGATGGATTGAGGAGATGGTGTTTGTTTCCCTGTGAAATCATGATATTACATATTTACACATGAAGGTTTTCTCTTGTGCAGGTATTTATCGCTCTTTTGAGAACCTATCAACCAGAAAATAAGTTGCTAGTTAAACAAGCTCTTGATATTTTAATGCCTGCATTACCCCGAAGGTTACCTCCTGGGGATACTCGTATACCGATTTGGATTCGTTATACCAAGAAAATTCTTGTTGAGGAGGGGCATTCAATCCCGAATATGATTCACATCTTTCAGCTTATTGTAAGGCATTCAGATCTCTTCTATAGCTGCAGGGCCCAGTTTGTTCCTCAAATGGTTAACTCTTTGAGTAGATTGGGACTTCCATATAACACAACTGCTGAAAATAGGCGCCTTGCCATTGAACTTGCTGGATTAGTTGTTGCCTGGGAGCGCCAGAGGCAAAATGAAATGAAAGTAGTACAAGATACAGATGGACACAGTCAGATTAATGATGTTTTTAATCAGAACTCTACTGCTGGTGATCTGAAGCGCCCACCAGACCCTTCTGCATTCCCTGATGATCTGAGCAAGCGGGTAAAGGTTGAGCCTGGGCTGCAATCTCTTTGTGTTATGTCACCTGGTGGGGCATCCATCCCCAACATTGAAACACCAGGTTCTGTTGGCCAACCAGATGAGGAGTATAAACCGAATGCTGCCATGGAAGAGATGATAATCACATTCCTTATCAGGGTGAGAAATTTCAAAATTTATTATTACACCATCTTCTTGTTGGCATTTAAACTCTTTTTATGTGTTATCAGATACATGTTAATGTTTGTTTTATGTATATATCACATGCTGTCATTTGATGTTGCTTTGCTTGCGTATGAGGAGTGGTTTGTAGAGCTTTTGATTACTCTTTGACTGCTGTTGATCCCTGGAAGGGGGAAATGAGAGAATTGCATCTAGAGGAGATTTCTAGCTGCGTGCATTTGTTTGTCAATTAATGCAAAATAGATGTCTCTGCAACATGGATGCCAATATACAACCACTTGACATAAATGCTTGCTTAGTTCTTTAGTTTTTATCAAGCAATCTCTTGAATCATTGAAGAATTCTTTATTAATGAATTAACCTTTTTTGTGTTGAAAACAAGGCTCCCAAAGAGAGCTATTGTGATGGAAGGAATGATATACTTATGAGATGTATATTTTACAATAGTATTTGATGTAATATATTGGTCCTAGATGCCTCCTGATACCAAATACTAGGTTTTGATCTAGGGTGATACTGAAACCAACATATGCTGAAAAACTACTGTGTTTTTTTTATTTTCTTTTCATACATTAGATTACCGATTGTTTGTGGTTAATAAAGGATGTTTAGTGCCATGACAAGGTTCATAAATATAGTGAGATCAATATTTCAAAATAATATTCATTGAAATAAAATTTGAATTATTGGCCATGCTACCAGGTTGAGTTTTCTGATGATGTGCTGGATTTTCAAATTATCGGCCATGTAGTGTCTGGTTCTCTTTGGTTGCTTCTTTAACAAGTTGGAAATGGTTTTTGTTTGTGCAAGGAAAGGCACTTACTGCTGTAGGTTTTACTTACATGAATGATGAGGCTTTATTACAACCTTCACATTTTATGCCTGATATTCAATACTTAGAGAATTGGTTTATAAACTAATATATAAAAGAACTCACTGGGATTAGGGAAGCTTGAGACTAAGTTGTCCAAATCTTTCAATAAGCTCATCCCCTTACTGTCGTGCAAAATTGGATCATATCTTTAATGCTTCTATCTTTCACTGTTCATATAATGTAAACACTTCTTTAAGTGTCTGAGTTAAATTTTGAATATATTTTTATAGAAGATATCTTAGGTGCCATGGGCTTACTTTGGAGCTAGTGTACATAATAATGCTTGCTATTATGACTGCAATTGTTGTCTCAGAAAGAATCATTAGTTGTGGTTTTACTATTTGTATTTTTTATGCTATCCGGTTTCATTTATCTACATTTGAATCAAGCAAAGGATAATCTCTAGAACATTAGAACGGATTAGCTGTTGGTCTTCTATTGTCTGTTTTGTTTGGCAAGGATAATAATAAATTGTTCTATCTAATCAACTGTCTAACATTATGCCACAGTGACAAATATTCATAGTGTAATTAACATACTGAAGTAATTTGTTCTCTATTTTGCAATGTTCTATCAAAAAATTGTCCAAGATGTTTCTCTCACTAAATAGCTCCATGTCAAGAAAACAATGTGGATGTCTAAGACATTTTTGACCTGTTTGATTTTTCCTATCCCCTATTGTAAAAGCAGGTTGCGCTGGTAATAGAGCCCAAGGATAAGGAAGCAAGTTCAATGTACAAGCAAGCTTTAGAGCTTCTTACACAAGCTTTGGAAGTCTGGCCAAATGCCAATGTTAAGTTTAACTATCTGGAGAAATTGCTGAGCAATATTCAGCCTTCTCAATCAAAAGATCCTGCAACAGCTCTTGCACAAGGCCTTGATGTCATGAACAAGGTCTTGGAGAAGCAGGCACAGTTGTTCATTCGGAACAACATTAATCATATCTCTCAAGTAGGCCCACTTTCTATTTCATTCATCTGTAGTATCAATTCAATTTTACTGATTATATATTCTATGTTTCCTGCAGATTCTGGAGCCTTGTTTTAACAGTAAAATGTTGGATGCTGGAAAGTCCCTTTGCTCCTTACTAAAAATGGTTTTCATTGCTTTTCCTCGGGAAGCACCTAGCACACCTCATGATGTGAAGATTTTGTATCAAAGGGTTGAAGATCTCATACAAAAACATCTTGCTGCTGTTACAGCATCTCAGATATCTCTTGAGCTTAGCTCTGCCAACTCAGTGATTAGCTTTGCACTCTTTGTTGTTAAAACTCTTACTGAGGTGCATAAAAATTTCATCGACCCTTTCATTGTTCCATTGGTTCGTGTCCTACAACGATTGCGGGATATGGCTTCCTCAAGCTCTCAAATCCGACAGGTGTGACATCCTTCATTCCACCTCAAGCTCTGGTCATAGATGCAGATCTTTGAAGTTTGCAGAGATTTTCTAAATATTTATTCTTGTGTCACTTTGCTACCGTCCTCTTTACTCCTTTTTATTCTGTTTTTATGATGAAGTTTTCTAATCTCAGGGACAAAGATCCGATTTAGATTCATCTATCAGTGCACGTGCTGTTGCTGATTCTGGTTCCATCATATCTAACATGAAATGTGTCTTAAAACTTATCAGTGAAAAGGTCATGCAGTCCCCTGAATCTAAAAGATTAATAGGCCAGATACTGCACACCTTACTTTCAGAGAAGGGTACTGATCCCAGTGTGCTTTTATGCATACTCGATACAGTAAAGAGCTGGATTGAGGAGGATTTTAGGCACATTGCATCTGGCGCTTCAACTGCAGCTCTCAGTCCCAAAGAGATAGTTTCCTATCTCCAGAAGCTTTCACTTGTTGATCAGAAGAATTTTTCACCATCTACGTTAGAAGAATGGGATGCAAAATATCTACAACTTCTTTATGGAATCTGTGCAGACTCAAGCAGGTGCTGTGTTTTTATTTTTATTTTTTAATTTTTTGCTGCACTAACTGGGTGTGTATATATATATATAAAGACACTGTCGCTTCATCTGCTTATTTTTATGCTCACCAGATATCCATTGGCCATTCGTCAAGAAGTATTCCAGAAAGTTGAAAGGCAGTACATGCTTGGCCTAAGAGCGAAGGATCCTGAAGTCAGGCACCGTTTCTTCTCTCTTTACCATGAATCCCTTGGAAAAACACTATTTGCAAGGCTTCAATATATCATCCAAATCCAGGATTGGGAAGCAGTAAGTGATGTTTTCTGGCTGAAGCAGTGCCTTGATCTTCTACTAGCTCTCTTGGTAGAGAATGAACCTATTGCACTGGCCCCTAATTCTGCAAGAGTTTTTCCAATTAAACCAAAAGAAGTTCCAGAAAATCCTGGAGTTCTACAGCCGGTTGTTGATGCTCCCGAAAGTTCAGAAAGTGTTCCCCTTACATTTGATCAGCTTGTGAATAGACACACACAGTTTTTGACTGAGATGAACAAACTTCAGGTCAGTTTGGTTATTTTGTTTCTTTTGAGTAGTCTGCAGAATATTTTTCTTGACATTGTTGCTTTGACTTTAAGAGTGTTACCTGTTATGTTATTACTTTTCTCTGACAGGTGGCTGATCTAGTGCTTGCTTTGAGTGAACTAGCCTATACAGATGCTAATGTTGCATACCATATGTGGGTGTTAGTCTTCCCAATTGTGTGGGTTACTTTACATAAAGAGGAACAGGTGGCACTCGCCAAGCCAATGATAGCCCTTCTGTCAAAAGATTACCATAAAAAGCAGCAGGGTAGCAGACCTAATGTGGTGCAAGCAATACTGGAAGGGCTTCACTTAAGTCACCCCCAACCTCGGATGCCAAGTGAACTCATCAAGTATATCGGGAAGACCTATAATGCATGGCATATTTCATTAGCTCTGTTAGAGAGTCATGTTATGTTGTTCATGAATGAAGCAAAATGTTCAGAGTCACTAGCTGAGCTTTATCGACTGCTTAATGAAGAAGATATGAGATGTGGATTGTTGAAAAAAAGGTCAATGACTGCAGAAACAAGAGCTGGACTTTCATTAGCCCAGCACGGTTATTGGCAGCAGGCCCAGAGCTTATTTTATCAGGCAATGATCAAGACAACTCAGGGAACTTACAGCAATGCAGTACCCAAGGCTGAGATGTATCTTTGGGAAGAACAATGGCTTTATTGTGCTAGCCAGTTGAGTCAGTGGGATGTTTTAGCTGATTATGGCAAAAGCGTGGACAACTATGAAATTCTTCTTGACTGTCTTTGGAAGGTTCCTGATTGGGCATATATGAAGGATAATGTGATTCCCAAGGCACAAGTGGAAGAAACACCAAAACTTAGGTGTAGTGCAAGCCTTTTTGCTCTTCATGATAGGAATGCCAATGGTGTTGGGGACGCTGAGAATCTTGTGGTTAAAGGTGTTGAATTGGCATTAGAACAGTGGTGGCAATTGCGGAAATGTCTGTACAATCTCGAACTCCCCTTCTACAGTTATTCCAGCAACTTGTGGAGGTCCAAGAATCAGCCAGAATACTAATGGATATTGCTAATGGAAACAAGCAAACATCTGGAAATTCTGCTGCAGTTCAAAATGTGTATGTAGAACTCAAGGATATTTTGGAGACATGGAGGCTCAGAACTCCTAATGAATGGGACAATTTATCTGTTTGGTATGATTTATTCCAGTGGAGAAATGAAATGTACAATGTCGTGATAGATGCATTCAAGGACTATGCTTCCAACGAGCCCACAGCTTCATCATCTTGGCTACCGAGACAAAGCTTGGAATGTCAATAAGCTTGCACACATAGCCAGAAAACAAGGTCTACATGATGTTTGTGTAACCATACTGGATAAAATGTATGGCCACTCTACTATGGAAGTGCAGGTAATGTTTGTAGAGAAATTGTAATATTTAATTTTTCCCTTGTATCCTTCTTATGATTTTGATATCCTTATTCTTAATGTGTATATACAGGAAGCGTTTGTGAAGATAAGAGAACAAGCAAAGGCGTATTTGGAAATGAAAGGGGAGCTTACAAGTGGTCTTACTTTGATCAACAATACTAATCTTGAATATTTTCCCGCTAAACATAAAGCAGAAATCTTTCGGCTTAAAGGAGATTTCTTGTTGAAGTTGAATGACTGTGAGAATGCCAACATCGCATATTCTACTGCAATAAACCTTTTAAAACATTTACCCAAGGGATGGATAAGTTGGGGAAACTATTGTGATCTGGTATATGAGATTCTAGCCTTTACATATTAATTTTGGTGTTTTTTTTTTTTTGGTGAAACTGACAAATCTATTTTTGTTAGATATACAAAGAGACACATGATGAATTATGGTTGGAATATGCTGTAAGCTGCTTCTTTCAAGGAATCAAATATGGGGTTTCAAACTCTAGGAGTCATCTAGCTCGGATCCTTTACCTTCTTAGCTTTGACACTCCTGATAAACCTGTTGGAAGAACATTTGATAAATATTTGGACCAGATACCGCATTGGGTTTGGCTTTCTTGGATACCACAGCTGCTGCTCTCTTTGCAAAGAAATGAAGCACCACACTGCAAGCATGTGCTGCTAAAAATTGCTACTGTTTATCCACAGGTAGATGTAACAAGAATTTTTATATTTGTGAATGACGTTGACCTAGTGAATATCAATTGGCATTTATTTTTGCTTTTGGATGATCTAATGCAGGCCTTATATTATTGGTTGCGCACATTTCTCATGGAGCGTCGTGATGTTGCCGCTAAATCTGAACTTGGAAGAAATATAGCATTAGCTCAGCAGCGCATGCAGCAGACCATCTCTGGGCCTGCTGCTGGTACTCATAATATGGTTGATGGAGGTGCCAGGCCTTCAAATCATCCAGGGGCTTCTGAAGGTCAGATTCATCAAGGTACCCAGTCTAGTGGTGTTGGTGGATCTCATGAGGTGGGGAATTCTCAAACCCATGAATCTGAAAGGGGCACTACTGTGGAAAGCAGTGGCAATAGTGGACATGAACAACCTCCACAGAGTTCTTCAGCCATTTCAGAAAATGCCCAAATTGGATCGAGTAATGCTGCACTTAGTTGGGTGGCATCTGCTGCCAGTGGATTTGATGCTGCTAAGGATATAATGGAGGCTCTTAGGAGTAAGCATCCAAATTTGGCTAGTGAACTTGAGGTAAAGCGTTACATTTCAAGATTGATTTATTCTTGGCTTTCATTGTTTTCAATTTTGCAAGGAGCCATGGCTCTAACCATCACTAGTGTGGTAGAAGATGCATAAAATAAAAACTTTTATGTGGTGTTTGATTTTAGTGGGGGTTAAGTTGGGTTTTGGGGTTTAAGGTTTGATGTTCTTTTTAAAAATTTATTTAAAACCCAGTAACTAAGTTTACTAGATTTGACTTAATTGATACTAATTTGATTGAATAGTTAATTACATTTATACTGTTACAATTAATGTTTTTGTTATTTATTAATATTCTACTAATTTTTTAAATACTAGTATGAGCAGATAATCAAATTTTGTAAAAAGCACTATTTATTCTTCGGTGTTTGGTGGAGATGGTGGGATAACACAGGATTACACAGGATTATACGGTGTTTTCACCAAAGCTATGCCATCTCTTGAGACATGTACCTATATGTTCAAAAATCTCAACCAAGCTATAGAGTCTTATTAGGTCTTCTTTAGGCTTCTTGTTTCAAGCTATTGTGGACAGAGTTGAGACCTTGAGCTCCACAAGAAACCATTTGAATTTGCTTACTTCTTAGTTGAGTTTGCTGTTTGTTGTCTTTGGATTTTCATTTTAATACATAAAAATATGACATCTTGTGTTTGTAATAATGACCAATACCATATATATATATATATATATATATATATATATATATATATATATGATAGAATCGGTAGGCGCACAATGACTGGGTGATTCTATCACTCTCCAATATATAGTTATATATAGATTTATATATATCTAATAATTTATATGTACTATATAGATATATATAGATTTATGTATATATTATATATAATATATATATCTGAGAGTGATATGATGCGGTAGTATGTAACCTTTGTATATAAGTCGATTAAATGCTCATTTTAAGCGAAACTGCGGATGTTTAAGGATTTTAGTATGGATGGAAAGAGCGTTGAAAAATAAAAGCTAGCGTATTAATTTTTAAATACAATTTGGGAAGATGTAGGGTCTTTATCTTAAAGGGTGAAATTACGAAGCGGTGCTTACATAGAATTTTCACGTTAAGGATGAAGACCTACAGCAATTGTATGACATCTTGAAACATTTTCGATGTTAACTTCCATCCATATGATTATACTTTCAAACGTCTTTCAAGTGGCCAAATGGGAAGCGGCAAGTAAATGAGCGGTGTTCCAGGCAGCCTTATCGATATATATATATATATATATATATATATATATATATATATGAGTCATGATATAGTGCGATGCGGCGCTTACATCCTTTGTCTGTCTGATGCGTCTCTTTTTGGCCTTTACTTACGGTGTTTTGAGGAAATTGGCCGTATGGATGGAAAAGAACATCAAAAATAAGGTAGCGTATCAATTTTCATACTGATTTGGGAACTTTGCGAGGTCTTACGTTAAGCGGGTGAAAATTTCACCCGTTAAGATGAAGACCCAACCTTACCTTATCATGATTATATATATATATATATATATATATATATCTGAAGCGATTGATCCGGTAGAACATTTTGATAGTGTCATTTCTTGATTACGTATTTGGATTTGACCCTGGAGGCGTGTTTTGAAATCCGGCCGTATGTATGGGAAGATCATTGAAAATAAAATTTGGCACACTTAATTTTTTAAATACTGATTTGGGAAGCTTTGTGGGATCTTAAATGCTTAGCGGATCAAAATTTATAGGAATCTGAGCGGTCAGAATTTCCAACCGTTAAGTGGGAGGACATGCGGTTCTGAGGTGTATGAAAATTGAGGGGTAGCTTATTTTTAGCAGTCTTCCATCCATATCAAAAAATCCTTGAAACGTAATCAGGGGGTCAAGCTGCGGCGGATTGAAGCGATGTAATTGACCCGGCCGCATGTTATCAGAACTCTATATATATATATATATATCACTGTTTTATGATGATAAGATAATTTAATAATTAGTTTTATATATATTTTATATAATATACATAAATCTATATATATCTATATAGTATATATAAATTATTAGATATATATAAATCTATATATAGTGATAGAATCAGCTGGCGCATATGCGGCGGTTGGTCTATCACCACCTATATATATATATATATATATATATATATAAGATTTCTGATATGTTCTTCTGTCAAGCGCCATGGGATAGTAATGCAACTATTTTTCCTAGAATTATTGCTTGATAAATTTATCTTTATAGTCTGTATGTGGTTATTATGTGAACTAAAGCGAATTAAGGAATACCATGATAATTGAATCATGAGAAACAAATCAAGATTGATATTACTATCTTGAACAAGCTTGGTTCATAGTTAAGCAGTGAATATTGAAATTGAATTCGATAGGTCTTCGGTGAGACTCCATGAACCAGATTACATAGAGCAGCAGAAATATGAAGCTTGATTCCAAGTATTGCCATGTTCCTTTGAGATATTGAACTAAGTTGATACTTCAAAACTCAACAGGTTTCACTTGTTTTTGTTGATACTTTAATGATGATGTCCGAAATGGCTTCTATAAGAGATTGTGTTACGTGTGAGTTTATGTTCTTACAGTTTACTTACTGACTGATTTTTCTGCCTTAGATGGCTTAAGGTGATATGGATGGGGCGGTAAGAGTTCATTATTGTGTATAAAAGATGCTTAGAGTTTGTATTATAGGCTATACAAGGATTGCAGATTAACAATTGTAGATCTTTCTAACATGTTAATTTGAAGAAGTTCTCTGATTTTGCATTTTCAAACTTTGTGCAGGCCTTCCTATCTGAAATAGGTTCAAGATTTGTCACTCTGCCAGAAGAGCGACTTCTAGCAGTGGTTAATGCACTTCTACACCGTTGTTACAAGTATCCGACTGCCACTACTGCTGAAGTTCCTCAGTCACTTAAGAAGGAGCTGTCAGGTGTTTACATGGGGCTTGTTTTCAGCAGATGCTGTTAACAAGCATGTTGATTTTGTGAGAGAGTATAAAGCAAGACTTTGAGCGTGATCTAGATCCTGAGAGCACTGCAACGTTTCCAGCTACACTTTCTGATTTGACTGAACGGTTGAAGCACTGGAAGAATGTTCTCCAGAGCAATGTTGAGGACAGATTTCCCCCTGTCTTAAAACTTGAGGAAGAAAGTAAAGTATTGCGTGATTTCCATGCCGTCGATGTGGAGATTCCTGGACAATATTTTACTGACCAGGTTAATTATAATCTATTTAACATCATGTCACGTTTTAGTCTTAATTAAATTTGCTTTTTTTTATTGCATTTTCTTTTAATATGACATTTTATTCTTATTTTTTTTTTCGGCATTTCAGGAAGTAGCACCTGATCATACAGTAAAATTAGATAGGGTTGGAGCAGATATTCCAACTGTGCGGAGGCATGGCACCACTTCCAGTCCTGACACTGATAGGCTCTGATGGTTCCCAAGCGGCATTTCAATGTTCAGACTTCATTAACACCAAATGCAAGAAGTGATGAGCAGAGTACTTCAGCTTTTAGGTGTGTTGAATAAAATGTTTGATAAGCACAAAGAATCTAGGCGTCGTCATTTGACCATCCATACTCCTATAATAATACCAGTTTGGTCACAGGTGAAGTTCTCTTCTTCTTTTGGTTAAGCTAGCCGTATATGTTAAATGAAATGAGTTTTAATTTATTATTACTGGGTATATGACACCCCAGTTTATATAGTTATTGCAAATTACCCTCTACTTTATCTCTACAATTTATGTTCTGGGAGCATTGGATTCCATAAAACCACTTGCTGTGGTTTATTAGTTCAGAGGGCAATTCTGATCATTAATCTAATTGTTATGAATTTCCAGTTTTGTTTATGTTATTTATGGACTGTGGATGTTAGGGTTTTGGGATTCTCTGTATTTCAAGGTTTTGGATCTGTTGTAGTGTCTCTTTCACAAAGATCAAACTCCAACCATTCTGTATACCCTATTCTTTTCTGCTTCTCTGATTACATCCTGATAGAAATCAACACATTGATTCCCTTGTTCATTCTATCAATCTACTTTTCAACATTAGAGTAAAGGTTTTATTGAATAAGGTTTGGGGAGTTGGAGGTTGGTTTTAGTTTGGTGGAGATCAACGTCAGAGATAAAGGCAGGTTGTTTATGGAGAAAGAGATGATAAACAAAATTGGCTAGTTATGTTGGGTCATAATTGGAAGGGAGAAATGCAATAAAGGACATTTGAATTGCATTATTAGATATTAATGTGAGAAGATAATATCAGCAGAATGTATCTTTAGAGGTTCATAAATTTATTTGAAGGGTTTTTGTTGCAGCGTGTTTTGACATGGCAAGGTTATTTTTATATTGCCTGGTTATAATATGAGGTTATCAATAAGGAAAACAATGAAGGTGTTTACATATCTCTAAGTGAACTAATTCTCTTAAAGTTTTGCCTTTCTTACAGGTGCGAATGGTTGAGGATGATCTGATGTATAGCACATTCCTTGTAGGGTCTATGAGATCAATTGTGCACGGCACAATCGGGAGGCAGATATTCCTATTAATCATTTTAAGGAGCAACTCAATCAGGCTATCTCAGGACAGGTTTCACCTGGAAGCAGTAAGTGGAACTCCATTATGCAAGCATATAATGACATAATAAAAACTGTTAATGACAATATCTTTTCCCAATACATGTACAAAACTCTTCCAACTGGCAATCTTCTCTGGACATTCAAGAAACAATTTGCCATCCAGCTTGCACTGTCCTGCTTTATGTCATACATGCTACAGATTGGGGCAGATCTCCAAATAAAATTCTGTTTGCTAAGAACACTGGCAAGATATTCCAAATTGACTTCCATCCAGGTAATTTTATTTTATTTTTTTCTGCAACTTTTGAATGTCATGAAACCATACGTGATTGTTGGTTCTGTCAAATGCTTACACCTCCTTTTTGTGCAGCCTATGAGTGCAAATGGAATGATTGAGTTCAATGAACCTGTCCCTTTTAGGCTTACTAGAAATATGCAAGCATTCTTTTCACATTTTGGGGTCGAAGGGCTTATTGTGTCTGCCATGTGTGCTGCTGCACAGTCTGTAGTTTCTCCTAAAGTAAGTCATTCTCACTCCCTTGTGTGATTATTTTGACATTCTTACCATCAAATTCTCTGGTAAACAATAAAATTGGGCCGTCTGTTGCTCCTGAAGTAAGGCCCACTGATTCTGGATTTGTTTGCTGTTGATGTTATGTTTACTATGTAGAATTGACATGGACAAATATATTTTTTCAGCAAACTCATCATATATGGCATCAGCTGGCTATGTTTTTCCGAGATGAGCTGCTATCATGGTCATGGCGAAGGCCACTTGGAATGCCTTCATCTACAATTGCAGCCAGTGGAATCGGCCAATTGGACTTTGAACAGAAGGTGACCACCAATGTGGAGCATGTTATTGGCCGAATCAAAGGAATATCACCTCAGTACTTCACTGAAGAGGTATCTCTCCCTTTTCACCAGACATAGTAGTTTCTATGAATATAATGATGTGCCTCTTTTTTTTTTCTGGTATTTGAAATGGGAGAATGTAAAAGCTTTACTAATAATAAGATGGCGATTTGCAGGAGGAAAGCACCACCGACCCACCACAGTCAGTACAAAGAGGAGTAACAGATCTAGTTGAAGCTGCATTGTCCCCTAGGAACTTATGCATGATGGATCAACATGGCATCCTTGGTTCTGACAGCCACTCCCATTTGTCAGTTTATTGGGAGATTGATTGACCAATCATTTTGTACAAAGAGTAGTATTACATCTGGACTGGTTGGAAACTGTCCATTTGCCCCATGAATATGATGGACCCGAGATGTCCATTTTGTGCATAATATGTGCATATTTATACTCTTGCAATCTTTACCAGCTTGTGTTAGATATAATTTTCTACTCAATTGTGCAAAGCCTTGTGGATTTCTGGAAATTCTTCTGTCTATGCTCTCCCCGTTGAATCGAGCTTTGCGTGCCGAGCTTCGAATAACTGATTAATATACAAGGCTTGAGCTTGAGTTTTATTCACGAGGCGGGTTTGAGCATGTCAATATTTTGCTTTCGGCTTTCGGCTCATTTACACCCCTAGTGACAAGTCATTGTATGTTCTGGTAGATGCATTGTATATAAAATTATTAAAATATTTAATTAAATGTTATTTATGATTAGATAAATTAAATAATTTTTATCATCCAAAATTATTATGTTTTTGCAGTATTAATTATTTGGCTCTATATAATTTAGAATATTACTATTTTAAATTAGAGTAATTTAAAGTAATTATAATTAAATATTTTATTAACCTTTTATGTTTATATTATTTAGCATATGATAATATATGATATAATTCATTTAATATTCATTGTTAAATATAACCTAATGAAGCATGTAAAGTTATATCATATAGAAGAAGAAGAAGAAGAAGAAGACCAACAACAATCAAGTCTTAATCTCATATTAGATCGGTCAACTAAATGTCTAATATCTTTTAGGTTAACTTAGGCGTTATTTATATCAAATGTAATCTTGCATTTTTATTTCTATCATTATTTTTATCTTTTATTATTAAATTATTATATTTTCAAACCGGGACACATGGGGTTACATGATGCGTGTGTCTAGCCAATGCTTAAGCGCTTTTTATCTTATTTTATTGGTGCAATATATGTTCATTTTTAATCTTGTCCACACCACTCATTTATTTTAAATTTTCATTTTTGTCAAATTTATTTTATAAATATGTTGAACCCTATAAACTAATATAATATTATATTTTAAATTTTGATTAATATTAATATTTAATTATTAGTACTTAATAAAAGTTATGATATAAAAAAAACAAAAAATTTTAAGCTCCCTCCTATCTCTATGATCAAAAAACCAAACACATTATTAGAAAAATAGAAATATTAATATAAAATTTAAAACATTGAAGGAAGTCGATATGTCCGAGTGGTTAAGGAGACAGACTCGAAATCTGTTGGGCTCTGCCTGCGCAGGTTCGAATCCTGCTGTCGACGTTTTTCTCTTCAATATTTTCTTATGTAGATTTTTATTTATTTTCAAAGACATAAACAGGTTATTATTATTATTATTATTTATTTTTAACTTCTAAATAAAGTTCAAGAATATGAAAGTAAATCAAATAGTATTTAAAACTAAAAATTTGATGAAATAGAAAATTGTTATAAAAATAGAGAATTTAAATTTTAAAACAATGATACAATGTTCATGAAAAGTAACAAATCATGATTATTTTAAAACAGAAAAAGGAATAATAAAATTTTCTTTTTGCATTTTGATATGAAACAATTATTTGTGAATTTTTAGCAGAATAAAACAAATTATGATTTTGAGGGATACAATAACTTGAAATAGACTACGTTTATTTTGAGTATATAATAAGTAATTAATATGAAGTTTTGTTCTTTTCAAGCATTAAAAGGGAGCATTTACTTAACTTAACAATGAAAAGACCATAATACCCCTTCATTTCTGTGCTCCTGGTTTGATCTCGTGAGGGTATTTCCGTCTCGTAATCTCCATCATTAACCCTCAACCAGAAGCATTCTCCAACCAAAACCCTCGTCTCCTCAGATCCAAATCAAGGGGTCTCCTCCCAATTTCCTCACCAGGCTTCTCCAAACCCTCGCCGATGGTGAACGGCGGCGCCCAGAACCGCAGCCGGAGGTGGATGGCGCCGGAAGGGTGCCGCGGATGGACCTTTTCCAGCTGGCGGCTCGCTGGCGGTCAGGGGCCGGAGTGGGACGCGTTCTTGGTGGAGCTGGATCGTGAGCAGGTCCCATCTCAGCTCAACACCTTCAACAGCTCTGGCCTCTTCCATGTTATGTCGCAGGACAAGCTTTCGGTAGCGTACATCGGCAGCCAGCAGCACGGGCACGACGTCGGCGTCGTGCAAGCTGACTTGTCCCGCACCCACCCGTCGGGTGGCTTACTACTTCGAGATGACGGTCAAGGCGCCGGTCTCAGAGGCCAGACTTCCATCGGCTTCACACATCAGCAGTTCAAGATGCGCCGGCAACCTGGGTGAGAGATGATCAATGATTAATTGTCGCTTCTCTCTTTTTATCATTTTGTGGCTTGTGAACTCCGTTAGGAATTTCATTTTGTGCGTTTTCTTGCTTTGGAAATCCGGCATTGTTCCACTAAAATCAGTATCTTTGCTTCATTGATCAATTTTGCTGTACCTTGGTGACTAAAGTTCAGGAACAGTCTATCGTGTATAATCAAAGAAAGTTCATAAGATGTGTGTTTTTTATGTATATTAGAAGTTGTACTGTTTTTTTTTATTTTGTTTCTCTCCTTTAACTCTTCTCAATGGCCAATTATATTTGATGGGTATCAAGATAAGAATATTTGTAAACTAGGCTATCTTTAAGGCATGTCTCTCTTTAAAGTGAAGTAGAATTAGATCCTTGTCCTTTGTTTCTTTTTCTTTTCCATCTATTTTGTGTGGATCCTTCTTTTCTTTCTGAACAAAGGGAGACAATGCTAGAATGTAGGGATTAATTTGTTTGTATTTCAGTTTTAAAATTAGTTTCTTTTGGATGAAATTAACTTCACATGGTTGTTTTAGCTTACGTTTTTTTTAAATTATATGATACTAAACCCGTTCATTTGCTTACTTTAATGTAGCTATCTTTAAGATATGTCTCTTTAAAGTGAAGTAGAATTCTTCCTTTGTTTTTGTTACCTTTCTATCTATTTTTGTGTGGATCCTCCTTTTCTTCTGAACAAAAGGGCAGACAATACTAGAATGTAGGGATTAATTTGTTTTTGTTTCAGTTTTGAAATTAGTTTCTTTATGATGAAGTACTTCACATGGTTGTTTTCCTTCTTTTTTTTAAAAAAATTTATAGATACTAAACCCTGTTCATTTGCTTACTTTAATGTGAGAATTACCCCTTGAACACCACAACATTTTTGTATTTCAGTTGGGAGGCTAATAGTTGTGGTTACCATGGGGATGATAGGGCATCTTTATAGTGGACAAGGGAAAGGGGATCCGTTAGGTCAACATATAGTGCTGGGGATACAGTAGGCGCTGGAATCAATTATATATCACAAGAGTTCTTTTTCACGTAAGTTAGCTTGGTGTTTGAATTTGAACATACTTTGGAAAATACTTGCTAGGCAGTCATATGAGTTGGAAAATGGTGGTAGAGCGTGATGGATAACCTTTTTTCTTATAACCTTCAAGTTGGGAATTTATCTCCTTATTTCCAAGTTTCATGCTATCAAGACTGTGAGCATATACCTCTAGAGATGAAATAAAAATGATAACACACAAGGTTTTGATATTTTCATATCTCAGCTTGAAATTTTAGATCTCAACTAGGCTTCACTGGATACTATATAGCATGCTAGTTGATTTGTGAAGGTCAATTATTTTATGTACCACACTGTTTTATCTTTTTTGCCACATATTTCCCTAATTTTGACACTTGCCATGCAGTAAAATGGAAAAGTTGTTGGGACTGTCTCCAAGGAAATAAAGGTCCCCTTTACCCAACAATTTGCTGTTCATAGTCAGAATGAAGAGTATGCATTACCTCCTCTTAATAGTCATTTTTCTCTTCTATCAATTTTAGTAAACATTCCTCTGGGTTTATCAGCATTTTTCCTCTTCACATTTCTGTGGTGGAACATAATTTGAGAATTTGGACTACTGTAAGTGCTCCTTTATTCTGTGCAACAAATATCTGCATTGTAGTTTTGAAAATAGTCATTTGTGAAAGATACCACGATGAGTACATGATAAAGACATTAGCATGTTAAAGTACTACAAAAGAAGTGTTCTTACCAGATTAATTTCAAAACTTGATGTTGAATCACCATGTGCTTTCATTTATTATTTATTTTTCAGTTAGTTGCAAAGTCTATCTTCTTCTTTGGGTGTGAAAATTTTGCTGACTTTTTGACATTAATGCATTAGGGTCACTGTGAACTTTGGGAACCAGCCATTTCTTTTTGACATTGAGGTAATTTTGATTTCCTTATTGATCAAGATAGACTTATTAGTATGTTGAAGAGGTTGACTGTTCAAGCATTATCCTGACTATTACTTCTTCATAGTAGATTCTGAGTAGGTATGTTTTTGTTGAATAACTTTGTAGCATTACACTTTTTATTTTTTCTTTTAATTTGAACATAAGACTTGATCTATATATATATATATATTGCTGCATCATCGTATTGCTTTTGATGATTATTCTCAATTTAATTTACTAGTTCATGTATAAAAATCAGTTAAACTTGTTGCTTTTTGAATAAATTCTTTGAAGTGTATTAATGTATCATGTGTTTCATGTAATTAGCAATGTAAACCCCTTCTTTTCTGATATTCTCATTCATAAAGGAAGTTTGATTGTGCCTTTCAATCTGAACATGGAATTTCTTAGTAGATTATTTTGCAATTCCTTTGTAGCTGATAAGTGTTCATGTGACCAGTCTTTTGTACGCCATAAGAGGAAGCGGTTAAAACAGCAGCTAATAATTGAGAAGTTACCTTTGCCAGCTAATGTTGGTCATGGGGTATGTATCTTATCAACCTGGTGTTTTTGCTTAGTTTACATCCTCTAGAGTCATTCTTAAAATCTTTATTATCATGTTGAACTGACTATTAGTGTATGTTTGATGCATTATATATCTTGGATGCTCTTTCTGTATGTTCATATCCTATTTTATGGTGATGCCATTTGTTCTATTGTAGCAAATATATGATTTTGTTTTTAGCACAAGAAGGGTCAGAGAAAGATGCACAAGTATGCACATTTGAAACTAGAAACTTGTGTGTCACTGGTGTATTTCTTCTAGGACATACCCACTCTTTTAGGTTGCCTTCAAGATCTACCTAGTATCAATATATAAAATATTATTTAAATTCCTTCTCCATAATGCTCAAATTCTGATTTGACATTTTTCTAGGTAATTGATATCAAGTTAAACCATTTTCTCCTTGAAACTAGTTAACTTTAATGACAACTCAATGCATGATTATCATTCCAGAGGCTCCAAAGATACTATTATCATATACTTAATGATGTTTTCTGATAAAACTCCTTCATATCCTTTAGGATCAAGACATTATTTTGTGAGCATTGACTAACTCCTTCCTCATAATTGGACTTCCCCTCCTTGTTCACACTCTTGTATGGGTGAACAAGGCTTCTTCTCTCTGTGTATGTTTTTGTGATATTATACCTTTTACCTACCAAGAAAGCAGAGAATCTGTATAGACAACAATTTTGTACCATATCCCATATGTTTGATTAGGTGTAGCAGTCAAGGCGTGGAAAGCCTTTAGCTCTCTTCTATTATATTTTTTGTGGAACAAGCATTATTCTAAAGTGATTTGTATGTAAATTATAGTTAGAGGTGTTCATCCAACCCGACAAATCCAAGGAACTGAACTGAACTGTAAATTTTAATTTGGTTTGGTTTTGGGTTCTAATTTTGTAAACTGATTATATTCAGTCTGGCTTCAGTTTGGAGGGCTAAAACCTGAACCAAATTTAACCAAACCAAAATATTTTAAAATGATAAAACATATAATAAAGTATTATATAATATGTTAATGTTAATTTCCAATCTCCCATCCTCCATCTGTTTGGCCATCTGATTGATCTTCATACTCTCCAATCTCAATCTCATTCCCTTTCTCAACTCTTGCCTTCTCTTCTTTTCAAATACCCAATCTCAATCCGCCACCACATCTCTGCTGATCAGCAGTTACCATCGTGAGGTCTGACACCACGATGATGTCTAAACCGCCATTATTTAAGCTGTCGCTAGCCACTTCCAAGCTACCAATCTAGGACATCATCTTCAACACCAGGTCACCAGATCACTAACGATGCCCTGAAATTTCTAACTCTTTTGAAACCGTAAATTTGCAAACCAAATGAAAAACCAAACCAGACCAAATCAATTCCAGTTTGGTTCTGTTGGAAAAAAAAAAAAAAAAAACAATTTGGCTCAGGTTGAAATATCACCAAAACCATATCCAAAACCAAATAAAACCATGATATCCCTGATTATAATCTACATTCACATTATTAAATCTAGCGCAACACCAACATGGGATAAAGAAAAGAAAAATAAAGTCAAAACTATTAGTTGATAATTATATTATATCAAATGAAAAAAACTTGGCTGCCACTCACCCACACAATATAGACATTATTTATTATTTTTGTTTTAAGGATTTTCATTTTAGTGTGTTATAAAACTTGGTTGAGGCATACTATCTATTGTTAAAATGATCTGAAATTAACTCCAGTTTGTCTATATGATCAATGCAGCTGCCAAAGCTGTTACCATGCCATGAAGTCCATTTTAGTAGTTTCTTTGGGCTTGATGTCATCAAAACCTTTTTATCTGCAAACTTATGCACTTTCCTTGATTAAAATTGCCATGGCAGTTGCCAAATGCTTCTTAGAACAATAATCGTTTTTTATTAAATTTGTTTGTTGGATTCATGTAGCTGTCGTTTTAATGATCTCTACTAGGGAAAATCACACTTAGCCTATTTGTGTTTTGGGGGTTGGTTTACGTCTACATGTTAAAATTTTCAACTGCTTCATGGACACTCCAATGTTTGACTTCAGTTGGGTAAACTTTTCACAAAAGAAAACACAAGTAGGCAATGTAGGCTACCTGCAAATCATTGGTAGATTTAGTGTAATTTTTCTGGAGAAGTTAAGTAAGGGAGCCTTGGCCCAGCGGTAAAGTTGTTGCCATGTGATGGGAGGTCACGGGTTTGGAGTCATGGAAACAACCTGTGCAAAAAGCGGGGGTAAAGGAGCTGCGTACAATGAACCAGTGGTCCGACCCCTTCCCGAATCCACACGCACATGCGGGAGCTTTGTTGCACGGGCTGCCCTTTTTTTTCTGGAGAAGTTATTCTATATACTGGTTTGTAGTTCACTAAAATGGTATCTCTGTTAACAAGTGGTCATTTTAAAATCCTAATAAGAAAGCTTACATAAGATTATGAGGCATCTTTAGGATTTCATGTTGGCAACTTAATACATGTATTTAAATTCAAGCCTAATTTGCACATTTATCAACATGGTTTACATTAAGGAAATTCGCCACACATGTCTATCCTTGGTGAACATTAAATTTTGTTATTCTGGTTTTGGGAAGTTTCATATTACACTTTGGAGTGCATATCTCTATTTTCTCACAATTAGATAAATGATATTATCTTATTTTATACATAATAGATTTACTTGGATGTCTTCTATTATGAAGTAAGGTTATCCGCAGGATCATTGCAATCAGGGCCAATCTGTAATTTTTTCTTTGTTTTGCAGCTGCCTCCTAATATGCTTACTGGGGTGTAACTTTCATGTCTTCTCTCTCCAGGATTGTTAGGCTCCTATTTGCTTCATTATGGATATCAAGATACACTAGATTCATTTGAACGTACATGGCAAGTGAAATGCACTTGCCCTCCCATTCCTATATGGCGGGGATAATGGCTGTCAATGAACAAGGAAGATATGTAATGCACTTAACCAACTCCATATAGAGAAAATCTTAAAACGTCAGGTATAGTGAAAGACATTCTAAGTTTGTGAAGCTATATTTATAGAATCCTATAAATTGATTGGTTGTTTTCTATAGAGAAAGGTATTTTACTTTGGGTACAAGGTAACACTCTGTGTAAGCTGCTGTAATTATCCTATATAGTACTTTTTTGTGAACTTGTGAAATGGTGAGTGGAAACTTGCGTCTGTACCATAGCATGTTTTTGAATTTGTTGTATGACATTCTTTACATGTGTGGAGCTCAAGTTCTTTATGTTGACTGATTTTTAAAAGGCAATCAACTTAAGAAAACAATAAATAAATAAAAGAATCATATTTACAATTCTAGGAAGTTGGTTTATCTGAAGGTTTTTATTTGAATGCCAATCAAATTTAAACGGTGTTCTATAATTTCCAATTCTAGAATTTTTTCTTATCCATGTAATATTTGCCTATCTCTTAAAATATATTTGCTGTGATCATCCCTAAGAACTAGGAGAGAAGCTTGAGGTATTAGTTTGCTTTAAAATTAAAAGGCTTCACTTTTCTACAAAACTTTTACATTTTATGTGTTGCTTGTCAGAGAGAGAAATTCCCTCCCTTTCCAGATTCAATCCAAAGCTTGTTCCAATTTGCTCTAAGGTTTGGAATTACGGATCATAAAGGAATGGACTGTTAAAATATAACATGCAGGAATCATTGAAATCCCACTCACACCTTTTTTAACAAGGGCAGCTACTTCCATTCTCTTCATATTTTGTTTCTTGATGCAACTATGATAATCTTATATGTTAAGAGTCTTTTGCATTTTGCTGTGTCGGTATGGTGACATGGTACATGCAATTTGTAAACATTGAAGTTAGTCTTATTGTTTTGTTTATGCTTTTATATTTTACTTCTTGGTAGCATCTTCTATCACTAGGAATGTTTAGAACTTTAGAGTTATTTTTCTTTGTTAAGTTATGGCATCTTTTTGTTTCAAATTTTGTCATTTGTTTATTTCTAATTGTAGGCTCATCCAAGGAATAGGGGAAATGATTAGGCATTTTCATAAAACTTAAAGATAGGTATCCTCAGGGTGTTGAAGGTATGTCTATTGTCACTCCCACTTACCCACTTATTTATATGAACTTTTACCTCCAGAGTTGATTCTTCTTTTCTATTTTCATAATAGTTTTTCCTATATTTAAATCCACTGTAGGAAATGAGTGGAGCTGCATGTTTGATACATTGTGGAGCTGTAGCCCTATGAGTTGAATTGATTATCATAATTGTTAAACATAAACTTCTAATGAAGTATTTTTTACAAGATCCTACTAATCTTCCTTATTCAACTATATTTGGTTGCTTATCATGTACTTCAAAGAAACATCTCCACTTTGGGATTTAATAGAAGGAGTACCTACTTTTTGAAAGAAAGAAGAAAATTGGCATGTCGTAGAGCAATGCCAATTTTTACATAATCACTCAAAAGGAGAAATGGTGAATGTATCAAATTAGAAATTCTTAAGCTGGTGTCCATACCTTGTTCCATTAGTATAATAATTTTTCTTCTGTGGGATTATCTAAGAAAGAGATAGTCATATAAGATGCAATTGTAGGGGTTTTAGTTGATGAGGATTTCTCATTCAAGGTAATCTTTGTATATCTTTATTAGTTTGTGAAAACAAAGGGAACTCTATAAAATATTTTTCATGTTGATAACCATCTCTCTGCAGTACCTGAAACTTTATGAAATATTTGCAGCTTGTAGATAGCCTTATCTCTGTAATTTTACCTAATACAGAGTATATGTAGAAAAGGTTATAGAAAGAAGTGCAACAAAAAGAAGTGTGAAAAAGTCACAAACTGTCACATAGTATGTCGCGATAGTTATGTCATAACACCTTAAACTTGAATTGTAAGCCTTATTCATCAATACAAGATTGATTTTAAAGATTTACATGTACAAGCAGCATAATCAATTAACTTTTTGATGTCTCAAACCTGTAATTTCATTTAATAAAACTAGACACCAATAAATAAATAAATAAATAAAATCAGCAATCTACTCCACTTCCTTATTTTCTTTTTTCCCCTTTCGTCTACTTTCTTTTGCTACATTAATATTAGTCTCATGGGGTTAAAGCCATGAAGTTTTGTGAAAGCTTAACCATTTTCCTGAACGGTGACTCATTGTTTAATCAGGACATTCTTTCTTTAGGACAAAGAGAAGAAGGAAAATGTGTAGAAGCTGTAGATAGACGGAGATAGAACTGAGAGGCAGACATTCTCTTTTACATTTGGAAAACTGTAGTTTGAGATTCTTCTTGTGAGGCATCCATTTCCTAGCTGGTCTTTTCCATCTTCTCTGGTAATTTTCAATTTCTTTTGCTGCATTTGATGATGAATTACTCTTAGGCATCCCACATTTCTAATGAAAATTAAACAATTCGTGTCACTTTACTGTAGCTCTGGCCTAACTTTGGTGCAGTTGTCTAGTGTTGCTTACAAAACATATCCTACACATGATGCCATATATCAAGGTTATTTATCCTGCAGGCAGGCACTATGATCTTGTTTTACAAACTTGCTGCCTTGTCCCTAGTGTTCTGCGTGCGGGCTTATTTAGCTTATGTATGTCGGTTCATTATCTAGTTGTTTTTTTTTTTTTTTTTTAAATTTTTCTGCTTGTAGCCTATATATGACAATCTCTTTACTGACAACCGAGCCTTGCCAAGGAACTCAGGATTAAAACAAGGGGTCAATCTGGTATTTGCAGGACTGACATGTCAGTGGTCTGTTTCTTACACTGCATTCCCAGGTTTCGCCGGATACATTCGGAATTATTTGCAATTTTATCTTGTATTCCCTTTTTCAAATATATACTTTCTCTATCCAGTGTAATCATGCTTTTTTCATTTTTTTTTTGAAATGTATTGTTTTATATATATACCATTGCATATAATATTGTTAAGTCATATTTGGTCATTTACCCTAGTTTGGTATGCTGCTGACACCAGTACTTATTATCTCAGTGGTCAATAATAAGTAGATACAACACTTCGCGAAAACACATATGGCAGAATAGGCGGTTTGCTTTTTTGCTACAGAGAGATGGTATCTCATCTCTATTCTCTTTATTAAGGATATGTTGCGTTTGTGTTTGTATTTTTTGAGTGACTAGCATATCAAACTTGCAGATTGAGTTAGATTGATTTAGTAGTAACTTTCATTCCAATGATGCTTAGTTCAGGTGCCTACAACTTTACTAATAGAAATAACTTTGAGTCCAAAATATTGGGATTTCCAAGATTTATGGTTGGGCCGAGGTATGTATAATCACCTCTATTAGTCGTGGCCATTGTGGTATTTTGTGATTTCAAGAGATGTTTCATTGTGCCGAGAAGATGGTGATATTTTGTCGCAATCTTGTCATATCAGTTTAGGAAATAATCTCTTGGGATCATCATACATCTTATAAACGTAGAAATTATGACTTAGGAACTATGCTCGTCAAGCATGACTCATTTTAGTGATCACTCAAGGTCAAATGTTTTATGGAGGCTTGTGTTTTGGGTGTTTCTCTTCAGCTATATTTTAGCATATGTGTTTAGATTTAGGTTTCTTACAAATAAAAGGTTGTATTTGGCTAGATTTTAGTAATTATAAGGTTAGTTGTTGGATCACCGATGGGTCAGTCACTACCTAGATGCCTGCTTTGTCTTTTTTGCAACTATTATCTCATATATTGATCATCCAACACCAAAGTACTCAGAAGCCTTAAATCACATATTTAGCCTGATCATTGAGGTTCTATTCTTTGACAATATTGGCAATAATCCTTTCTCTTTGCCTTTGTGTTATACCTTTTATTGCAATGTTCCTACCAAATCAAGGATTTATTTGTGTCTAAAGAACATGGAATATGGGTTCTTCACCAGTCCTGTTGAATGGGAGGATGTGTAATTCTACTTGCTGCATCCAAGGAAAGTGATCTGGTTCATGTCTATTTTATTTGCTGAAGTATTACCTTTTTGGTTGTCATAGAACCTGACTAGTTATTGGTTGGTAGCCTTGAAATGTGAAATTGTGTTATAATTGTGAGCATGCCCATATTGTACCTTTTATTGTCAGACTTGTTTTCCTTGTTAACTTCCTTTGTAAGGACTTGTTTTCCTTGTTAACTTTGTTTCTTTGTTTGTTTTCCATAGGTTAACAACTTGGAGGCCGCTGTCAATTATGCTCGTGCTGAACTGGCTAAATTTTCCACTGACAAATCATTCACACACCTGCTTGAGGTACCATGCAGAAATTAATGTTTTTTGTTTTCAAGATTTACCAACTGAAGTCTTATATGCATCTGAACCTGTAAAGACTAAATTGCAGATGGTGTTTATCATAACAATGTCAAAAGTCTGTTGAAATGCCAAGTGACTAATTCTCATAATTATAAAGAGCTATAAATCTACTATTATTTCAATGTGGTCTCGAATTTCAAGTGGTGCAGCCATTTTATTTCTGAAATGGCAAGTGGATTATATGGTTATAATTAGTCTGATAATGTATCTTCACCCTGCCGAGAGTCACTAAAATAGTGAAATATCTTACTGATGCCATAAAGATGGTGCCACTCAATGCTTCAAAGGAGACAAATTCATCCTAAAATGCCTTTTATGTGCTTCTGCTGGGTTCTTATGCGATCTATTTTAGTATTTTCGGTTATCTTTGTATGGGCAGCTTGTACTAGTATGTGCTCATTGCCCATTAATGGCTGCTATGGTTTTACATGTTAGGGGAGTAAAAGTGGGATGGATTGGCATAAACCTAAACTTTTGCGGGTGATTGTTGCAACTGATGCCAGTAAACCTTTCTCTTTGAAGTAGGCAGATCCATTGTAGCAGAAGACAAATTCATTAGGCTACTGTAAAGTTGAAACAAACTGGTCCAAACTTGAGATTTTTTAGCCTACTAGGTGGATATCTGTGAATTGCCTTTAGGTGTGTGATATCAGGTTATAGACATGAAATACCTGCATTTGAAGGTAACTCTTTTGCAGATATTTGGAAATTGTTGCTTGTGCAAGTCATGCTTACAGCTTCTTCCCCTCATCTAATCTGCCATTCTGTCAATTCCTTGTGGTGGAAATGACAAATAAATTACTATAGCACTCATTCTTCAGAACTGTAGCCTTTTTTGCTTTTGGCTAACAGAACTTCTGATTTTCTAACTCAAGCATGTGGCCTTCATTTAATTCTTTTCTCGTCTGTAGGAGATCGTTGGACTTCTGGCATACGGTGATCCATCGAATTCTTGTGTCGGTTATCTCCTTGACGCCGCCCATCGAGAATTTGTTACTGATGCTGTGAATGCGGTTATCCTTTCTACCAACCCGGACATCAAAGATTCAGAGAGCATTTTGCAGTCTCACCTCGAGAAGTTACTGAGGCAGCTAACCGTATGCTGCTTAGAAAAAAGAACAGTAAATGCAGATCAAGGGGAAGCCTTCTATCTCCACAGAGAATTACAAAGCAGCGGAGTGGGCAACCGCGGTTAGACACCATCCTTATTGCTCCAGGCATTTACATTGCTTC
>CM048820.1:7333326-7748093 GCA_026586065.1 Dioscorea zingiberensis | reverse complement strand
TTGCCATCTAGCCACCTAAAGCATCACAAACAGAGGTCAGGTATAAATATTATCAAACTGCAAACTTGGAAGAACATATGGAGCTTCAGAGCATGGCATACAATTCAGTTAACTGATCCAATTGCTTTATTTCTGACGGTATTGTACCATTCAAGTCCTTTCCAGACAAAGCACTGTTAAGATAAGGTAGATGTCAAAAGTTAGCAAATTTCCCAGCTTCTACCCATGCAAGCTTTTGTAGATAAGTAGGTCTTAGGAGATTACATTTTTGTGATTCTTGGTGGTGTACTGTTGCTGCACTTCACCCATTCCCAGTTAACAGGAGTGCAAGGATCACCATCTTCATACTCCCATTCACCATTGTGAGACATGGACCGAAATACATCCAAGATGACAGCTTCAAGGCAGAATGATAACTGCCGGTCAGCTCACATAAAGAAACTACTACTATATTACTATCATCCATGAAATAAAATCATGTTACCATCTTGAGTATCAGTCTTTGGGAAAATCTTCACATATTTGCTAACTTCAATTGCATTCAAGAGAGGGCCACGAGTCGAATCCTGTGTCTTCGATAATAAGAATGAAAGAAACGAAATCGGTGAAGAACATTCATGTAGCTAGGCTGCGTAGAGAGTGTAACTACCATTGGCATTCTCAGCAATGGTGAGCGATAACGGTAACGTATCAAAACATAAGGTTGCTTCAGAGTAAATTTTCTAATCCTCATTAACAACTTAAATCTTCAATCTCAGCAAAATATGCATAAGCTCTACAGCATTTGCAGGGAAACACTCAAGAGTTTAGCCTATAGGTGAACCTACCCTTTGTTCAAGCGACAGCAGTTTGCATAGCTTTAACGGGTGGATACTCACGTAAGTGGGTATTTATCATCTCAGTACAAGTATTAATTCTTTTTGTTCCTTATCAGCCATCCCTACAAGATAGTTCTGCCTTCTAGATAAATCAGATTCCCATGTTAGATCATGGAGGTCATCTGGATACCTGTTCCAAAAATAAAATAATATCTCAGCCAGAAGCCTGTAACTTCAAAACATAACTGTGGCTTTTAACACTTATCATCTTAATTATCAGGTTGTATATCTTTGGGATATTAGACTAGTGATCTATATTAGATCATCATGAGTTCGTATTCACTAGAGGTGCTCCACAGTTTTCAAGAATTATAGGAAATTAGGCAATAGCATAAAGGTTAAAGACAAGCAAAAACGCTTATAGGGTCACTGCTCAGAGCACCAAAATTTACTCTTGCGGCAACCCCAGCGAAGAGTACTCAATATATTATTCTGTTTCATATAATGAAAGTTTCAAGGGCCGCAACTCAAAGGGTTGTTATGAAAGGGTAGCCTGTGGATGCACTGCTTATCATACTTGAATAGAAGAGCAGATGGTGCCCTGATGATCAGCTCTTCGACATAAATCGGAGAAGCATCTTTAATTTGTGATGTCGACCATTGTGTAGAGTCCATGTAGAAACTGAAACGTAGGGTATGCCATTGTCATCCCAGAATCAGAATCTCCATAAAGAAATGTTGCTCAGACCAATGTATCTTCTCCCTTTCTGTGGTGCTTGGTACTAACAATATTTCATGTTATCTTCTGCTGGAAAATATCTACTTAAACTTATATGGCTGTCCAGTTTCATTCAATGCTGGCAACTCTGCTGTCTTTCCATTGTCTCTATAAAGTTCGCATCTGATTATCCAACTCCAATCCAGTACTTCGGATCAGTATAGTTATATCGCACCTCCACAATCTATGCTTACAAAATCTGCACAGAAGTTTTCCAAATGAATGTTAAAAGGAGAATATCACTCATCATGCTTGAAACTAAATGACAACTAAAAGTGTAGATTCTAGAAAGTTTCAAAAAGTAGCTACCATTTAAAAATGCAAAAGCAAGCGATAAGAAAGAGAGGCACTAACTTTATGACTAAAATACACAATTCTACATCAGCTGAAACTGATCAAATAGAACTCTTTTTATAATTTTAACAGCACCTAACTGAAAATTGGCAGATACATTAAAGAACATAGTGGATTACATATTATCTGAAATATGACAACTTGCTGATAAACGTAAGGATGTAAGAGATCTATACATAAGTTTTGGAAGTAGTAGCAATTGGTCGAAAGTGAGCTCCTTCCAATCATCATGTTCTGAAGTGGAGCCCTTCTAATCATCAACTGAATCTCAAAGTTGAGCCCTTCAATTTACTTTGTAAGGGCAAAGTCTACCTTCCCTATCTTCATTTAAAGATGTAGATCAAAATTGCCAGACACTAATGTCATGCAAAGGGATAAAATATAAAATAAATTGTTTTTAATCACTCTCTAATACCATTTCTCAATCAGTGCTGATAATATTTTTCCATTCAAATTTTAACCTCTAGAGCTTCTTATTAGTTGAGAAGTAGGAGGTCTCTAGCAGACAAGCCTACGAACCAAATCAAGGACTTTTAGCATTACTTGTAGAATCACAAGGGGAAAAAAAGTAGAGCTAGGCTCAATTATTTGCTCTACCACAATCAAATCATCTTTCCAACATTATAAAATTGGAAACAATTCCTTTCTCAACCATAAAAAGGAACAGACCTGCCCTAATAGATGAAGACTTCTTGTAACCATCTATTGAGACTAGAATAAGGAACTCATGTATCAAGAAACATGAATGACAAGGAATTGAGAACCATACCTCCAACTTGGCTACAAACTGAAGCAACAAAGGATAGAACCAAAACCAAAACCAAAACAGAGTAGAAGAAACCCATGCCAAAAAGAGCACAACACACTGTCACTTGTGAGGCTTGCTTGTTTGCTACACATGAAATGCTTCATATAAAGATTCAGAAAAAAGAATACTTACAAATCATCTTCAACACATATGGTTGAGTGTCCACTCTGCTTGCCACTTCAGTCCCCTTTATACTCAGAATCTACTTTCTCCTAGACTGTTACCTTCTCTGAAAAGTATGAGAAGTATATGGATAGGTAGGTGATCAATACCACTGGTTGTATGAACAGGTATGAACAAGAGAACAACTTTGGCTATCCAAAAGTTAGAAAGAGGAATAAAGAGAGTGTTGATGTAGCATTTATGCCACTTTTCTTCTTTTATCTCTTTCTATCCTATTCCTAGTCATGTCCCTGAGAAACAACTGGTAGGATCTGATTCATCCACCTTGGTGTACCATTTGATTGCTTCTCAAAAACAACAGATATGGGACATGCCCTAAAGAACCTAAACTCTTCCACTTAGAGACAACCTTAAAATCCAAAGTTGAAGAGCAACAAAATAAATTTGGAAAAGCTTCATGGAAGGCCAAAGTTTAGGGCATATGGGCCTCTGTTGTCAGGAACTGTAGGGCTAAAAGAAGAAGAAGAAATCAACATACAATTCCATGATAGGATAATTTTTCTTGCAAACCAGGGTTACAGTAATTGAAGAATTTCATGAAATTTATAAATATGACACATTTCCTAAGAACAGAAACTGATTCCAATCCCAAGTCATTGTACAATCACAGCAAACACCAACAAAGAGAGAAATTAAGGAAAGCTTAAAAGTAACTGCAGCAAAGATATAACTGGTGTTTCTTACCTTTGATGCACTACTCTACTACTTCAATGGTGGTCTGACATCAAAACCCAAACAAAGAAAACTCCTTTTCTCCTCCTTTTCAAGTTTTAGGATTTTTAAAAAAAAAAAAACCTGAAAATAAGACCCCAAAAATATTTCCTAAATATAAAATAAGCTGGAAATGAAAATCACATTAAAAATATAAACTTACGACACATCTTTGCTGATCAATACCAATATTCATTTCCTTATTGCCATGATTGTTCTTAAATATATTTCAAGGATATTCCGGATTCATTGATTCATCACAAACACCATAACAACATACCAAAAGAAATTAATATACCTTTATTATCACTGATTACCACTTATTTCCAACCTGTATGATCTTCCACCAGTTAAAGATAAGCAGTAATTAGCAACAACAAACAGGGTACAACACATCACTAAAATTAAGTTAAAAAAAAAAAAAAACACACACACACACACACACACACAAAAACTCAAACAACGGAAGAAGGAACAGTGTCTGCAGAGGCAGCAGAAACTTGATTGTGAGCATCCTCCATGGCTTTCTTCATCTTTCTCACCCACATCACCAAGCTCTCCAAGTAATCCCACAAGTGCAACGCTACATACATTCCAATCCCTGCAATGATCCCGTTCGATATCGAGTACGTTAATGGCATCAAAAGCATCGTCAAGAACGCCGGCACTCCCTCCTTGGCATCTCCCCACTCTATATCTTTCACCATCTTCATCATCATCATCCCCACCACCACCATGGACGACCCAACCGGCCCACGGCGGCATCGCTCCGCAGCACCGGCGTGAAGAACAGCGCCGCTGTGAAGAACAGCGCCACCACCACCGCCGTGATCCCCGTCCTGCCACCTTCTCTCATCCCGGCCGTTGACTCTACAAAGGTGGTCACGGTTGTCGCTCCCAGAGCTGAACTCACGACGGTCGAGCCGGCGTCCACCATGAACGCTCTGTACTCACCTTCAAACCCTCCGTTGTCGTCGGTGAACCCGCCAGAGCTCCGCCATGGAATACATGAGACCGGTGGTGTCTAGCACGTCGACGTAGAGCAAGGGTGATGAGCGCCACCCAGACCTCGCTCCTGTTGAAGTCTTTGAAGCTGATGATCCCCGCCGTGCTCTTGATCGTATGGAAATCGAACACTCGTTTGAAGTAATCGTAGTTGGCGTCGCCGAGAGGAGTGTTTGGGAACATGGTGACGCTGGTGTTGCGGAACCAGGAGACCAAGGTGACGACGACGATGCCGTAGATCATGCTACCTTTGACGTTGCGCGCGAGGCCGATGGTGGTGATGAGGAAGCCGCCGGCGCCGAGCCAGAACGTGGGGCTGCGCATGGTGCCGTCAAGGCAGGCGCCGGTGAGGGGGTCGGAGCGGGAGCAGGCGGTGAGGGTGACGAGAGTGGAGGGCTGGGGCCGACGAGGCCGAGGCCTTGGTGGGGTTGGAGCCCGACGAAGGCGAGGAAGAGAAGCCGATGCCGGCGGCGGAGGCGAGGCGGATGGAGCGGGGGATCAGGCGGGCGAGCTTCGAGCGGAGGCCGAGGACGGAGAGAGCGAGAAAGAGACAGCCTTCGAGCATCACCGCCGCCAATGCGGTCGCGTAGGGGACGGAGCCGGAGCCATGGACGCCGACCATGTTATAAGTGAAGTAGGCGTTGGTCCCCATCGCCGGAGCTAAGGCGAAAGGGAGGTTAGCAAAGGTGCCCATGGCCAGGCTTCCGACGATTGCCGGAACGATGGTGGCGACGACGAGGTCGCTCTTGGTTCAGGGAAAGACAAGCTTGGTAGCCGGGATTAGAGTTAAACTTTGCACTCAGGGCCGCCGGGTGGGGAGCAGTCGGAGACGGAGCAGGGGCCGCCGGAGTCGGTGAGGACGGAGGAGTTGACTGATATGATATAAGCCATGGTGAGAAAGGTGGCGGTGCCGGCACGGAGCTCGTTGGTGAAGGAGGTCTTGCGGGCGTCGATCTTGAAGTAGCGGCCGGCGGCGCTGTTTGCGACGGCGCGGTTGACGGCGGTCTCGGCTCGCCGCCATGAATCGGAGAGCTTTCTCCACGTGCTTCTACTCATCTCGCTGAGCTTCGTGCATGGACCTCCGCCCATTGTTTGTCTTCTTCTTTGTGTATCTAAAATGGAGACTGAGATACGTGATCAATATATAGAGAAGTGAGATCTTGAACCAGGAGTAAATTACCATCAAGTTTCTGGTTTTAGTGAATGGGTATTCACGGGATAATGAATCAATGATGGGCATAAGAGTAAAATAGTCATTATGTCTGGATTACTCATAAGATTTCCTATTTTAGTTTATACTAGGAAATGGCATTGTTCAGGATTTAAAAAATAAATAAATTGTGAGTATATATTAATTTAATTAACTCGGTCTTAATTTCAATAAATCTAAAATTAATGTTAGAAAATCAAACATAAATGAGTTTAATTAAGTAAATGCAAACCATAAATTTCAAAAAAAATATAAAATTAAAAAATTAAAAATACCTATATTTTTCAACTGCTTTTGTTCAGTGAATATCATGTTTATGTTCATTGATCTATATGAGAATTCTCAAAAGATAAATAATTAATTATATCAAAAATTAATTTATTTTCACAAAATGTTTGTTTTATTAGTTTCATTATTTATATTATTTTATAATTCAAATTATTTGTAATCATCTCTTTAGAAATATATTTAGATATTTTTTAAAATCAAAAAATTTTCAAATATGATTTTTCTCATAATTTAGATTTTTTTAAATTAAAATTATGTATACTCCTGATGGGTGTTGTGTGCACGGATGTTTCTGTGAGGAGGATTTGTGTGTTGGGTGGGGACCATGTTGGTGGGCCCGAATAGTGGGCCCAGGTGACTGCTATTTTTCAGATGGGACAGTTTCTGTTTTTTTTTCTGACCCAAATGTATAATCGATTATAAACGGGCCAGCCCGACGGGCTCACGTTTTCTTGACCCGATATTGACTTTTGGAAGAAAAAAAATTCAAATAGACCATTTTTTACAAGGTTTATATTATATATATTGTTGATGCCGATGATCCCTACATCCTTGGGATTGGAAAACGATGAGCTTCAACTAGCTCGAACGGAAATCAATCAAAGATGGCTCTTAATGTTGTCTTTAGAGACAACTTGTTCTCTCCAGATTATGATCCTACAAGGAAGGTTCATAGATTATCCCTAGACTCTCATTAGAGGTGTAGACGAAAAGAAAGAGTTTTTCAAAAAGAGTATAAGAGAAGAAAGCAAGGAAAGAGAGAGAGAGAGAGAGTTTCTCCATGAGCATGAGAGTTGATTGAATATCTAGAGTCCGTTCGATGTCTCTTTGAACCTTTTTTATACCTTGGAGTCTTCTAAGCTTGCTCATAGTTCTTTAGTGCATGAGTAAAGCCTTCCTTAACCATTAATTAGTTACTCGGTTGTTTATTATAGATCTTTGATCTTAACTTTCAGGATTGTGCCATGTGTATGGTCAAATTTTCACTATAACATATATTTTTAAAAATAAAATAAGACGGTGAGTTTAGATATAAGACAAATGATTTTTTATAAATTTTAGACTCTATATTTAGTTATAATTAAACATTTATGTCTATTGAGAATTATTTCAACTTATTAATACAAAACCATGATAACTTGTATTTTAGTTCTAAATGAATAGATTTTCTATTTTTATTTATTTATTTATTTATTTTGATAAGTCAGAAGACTTTCAGAGGGAGCATGCCAAGTGACCTTGTAGATTTATTAAAGACCCTTAACTCCTCACCGCAAGATACGTGAGGGACTCAGAACCCAGGCTTTGTCTTTCCTACTACTGCTGAAGTTCTGCAAACTATTCTCCCTATTTACAGGGCGGAACTTGAACCTGAGATAGTATACTCAATCAAGCGAATCACCCAACATACAGGATCTGAGATACCGCTAGACCAATAGTTCTTTGGTATTTAGAAATTATTTGACTCGTCGGGCTTGATTTCAAGCCAGCCCGAGACTCAAGAAATAGAGTTCTTTGGACTTAGAAAGAGAAAGAGAGAGAGAGAGAGAGAGAGAGAGTACTTGTTTGAAAGATTTATAGTACAAGCAATGCTATCAATTCCACAGAGTGTAGGCTGCTCACATAGATATGCACTCCTGTTAGATCATATCTATTGATAGATATTGGAAGTTGGTGTTCTGTCTTTATATATATATACATATTATTTACAAGTGTTTCTATTTGAGATTATTGAATGCATGTTAAACATTCTCAACAGACACAAATGTTTGAGTCCTTGTCCCCCTTGATCCATTGGCAATTTATTCACACCATGAAGCTTCAATTCACTAATGTTAGAGTCCGTATAAACATTTATTGTCCTCAATGCATCACTTGGATTTATTCCCAGTCAGGTGTATTGATGGACATGAGACGGAAATCATCTTATATATATATATATATATAACCTCGTTACTTGTGAGGATTCTGTAAACTTTAGAGGACATAAAAATAATAAAATTAGCATAGTACCTGCATGCCTGCAAGCCCAGTTCATTATCTTATTCATGCAAAGAAGCAGAGAAGCTCATCTTCACAGCACGCGCAGGATGAATGGCCATAATTTTAAGTGTTTCAAGTACTGAAACTCTGAGAATTTATATTCTTTTGAGAACAAAAGAAAGATCAAAGTTACTGCTAGTGAGTAGCAGTTGTGTTGTAGGATTTGGCATATCATATGTTCTTATATTATATATATAGATAGATAGATAGATGGAGAGGTGTGTTGATTAAATGACCAGAATCCAAGGTTGTCAAAGTGGAATAATTGGATAGAGTGATTTGGGACATGGTTAATGAAATATATATGATTCATATGATTTCAGAATAGTGAGAGTTGGAGTTGGGGTTCAAACTCTGAGAGAGGAGAACTGGTAGTGACTGCATGTTAGTTTGTTCTTTCATCAAAGAAGATTAAGCTTTCTCTTCTTTTGAGGAGGGGGGGAGGGGATGCTGTTTTTTAGGGTTTTGGGAGAGGGTTAGGGCTTATGGGACAATCATGACTTCTTATACCATGGTATCTCTCTCTATCATGAAAGTTTAAACACCACTGTCTTGGAATTGCATGTGAGTGCTCCTTTCTGCAAGTTTTTATGCCAACAAATCATTTTTTTTCTTTTCTTTTTCTTTACTTTTACCAAATTTTTTTTTTTCATTTTTGTGAAGCATAAGTTAGGGTTACTAGTAAATTTGATTTTGATTACTGTGTAATTTCATTAATTACCAGAGTTATCTTTGCATATAAATATTTATGGAAAAAAATTAAAAATTACTTACCACTAGTCACATTTTTACACAATATGAAGGGGAATTTTGGCGCAACGGTAAAATTGTCATCATAATTATCAGAATTGGACCGAATATTGAACCGTTTAAGATCGTGGGTCATCAGTTCATCGATTCAACGTCGGGTTAATTGGGTCAATGTCGGGTCAATATAAATATTAATAAAAAAATTATTATAAATAATTTAGAAAAAAATATTATAAAAACCATTTAAAATAAAAATTAAAAAGTACTATTTTAAATAGTATTTTATTCTTAACATATTATTTTAATAATAAAATAATAGAAGAACTAGAAATCGTTAAAAACGGACCGATTCCATGTTTTAATAACACTGGTTGTCACTACATGACCTAAAGGTCACGGATTTGAGTCATGAAAACAACCTCTAGCAAAAAAACAGAGTAAAATTATGTATAATAGACCCAAGTAATCGGACCCTTCCTCGGACCCGTGCATAGCGAGCAAGAACTTTAGTAGCACCGGGCTGCCCTTTAGTATATACACAATATCATTGTTTATAGGGGCATGAGTGTAAATACACAAGCATTTCTGAGAAAAAGGGAAGCAATTGTTGTTGATGCCCCAGGAAACATGTCCATTTTGCTTATATAATTCCAATGTTTGATGTGAAATAAACTAAATGGATAGATAAATAAAGAGGCATCACTGAATTCATGAAACATTTATGGTCAATCATTTATGATGAAGCAGATAGACATGTACTCAACAATGCATTCAATTTAGATCCTTGAATGTGGTTTTAAGATCAACCAGGTTCTACTATGGCTTCATTGAATTTGTCTCAGAAGTGCTTGCAATTATCGTAGCTTCCCGGCAATTTCATTAATCTGGAAGAAAGCAAACCAGATGAATCAAATGAACTTCATAGAAAAATAAGCTACAATGTACCTAAGAATCCATTTATTTTCTGCAGATATAGGATTATCAAAGCTACTCAAGAATGACAATAAATTTTGCTGAACATACAATTGGACTAAGTTAACAGTACATGATCTCAAAGTCTAATTCTTATTAAACTGCACTTTTTGTACAACTTTAATTCCATCAGGACATGAACAATCAATTAGATTTGTAGCATGACATTAAACCAAGGGGGGACAGTTGGTTACATGAAGTCTTGGATCCTTTTTTCCTTATGAAGAGCCAAGTCTCAGAATAGGCAATGAGCTTCTCAGAAATTGTAAAGTTGCAGTAATTATAATGAAGGTAGTGGAAAGCATTCTGACAATTGGCAGTACTGTACAGGAAATGATGCTTTACTGTAGGCTGGAGATTCTGCAGCAAATCTAATTTCAGTTTATCTGCAACCATTTATTGGAGTATCTTAGTTGCAAGACATGCGATGTTTCTGTGGTAGAAATAAGTTTCTTAAATTCAACAAAAAACGATTCCACTTTATCTACAAGCAATAAACCATACTCTTTTGAGCAACAAATGAATTCCATGCAATGTTTCTTTTGAATATACTGCAGAACTAAGCTTCCTAATTCACAACTTGAGAGAACTGGGAAATAACATATGAATCAAATGATGCTATTAAGCTTCTTACTGCAAGATGTACCCCAACAAGTGAATACTATTAAGCTTCAACAATGCTGAGTAGAAGAAATCCAGACCAAATGGTACCATTGTTTGCATCAGTGTATAAATGGGTAAGATCATGGTGTATGCAGTAGGAAATATGTTGGACAAGCATCTTTCCACTCACTTTTGAAACTGTTTTGAAAGAGAACTATTCACTGAAGTACATATGCAGGATGAGTCAATGGCATATATTTGGGGGTTTGAAGTCTGGCTGGAGGTATTAGATGAGTCCATCACTACGTATTATAGATTATTATTAGTATGTTCATTAATATCTATTTGTGAAGGCCTCTATCAAACCTTGTAAAACTCCCTTTAAATGAGCAGATCAGGGATTTTATATGATAAACCACTGGATCAGAGGGCTTTTCTACAGCTGAAGATACATATATTGTGAAGAAGTTAGCATATAGGATATAAAAAAAAGTTTCTGGAAGCCTAACATTTAGAAAGAGAAAGGAAAATTGAAGCAGCAGAACAGAGTAACATGGCTCAAAGAATAGGATTAAAGTAGATCTCTGCAAGGGAACCACTTGATTGAGAAGTCTTTTACAATGGATCACATGAAGGCAATAAAGAACATGCTAGGAATTGTTTTCTTAATTTAATTTAACAAAATGCTTTGCTATGTTAACAAAAAGAACAAATGGACAATGTTCAGTATTTGTTTCATCAAAGAGCTTGAAAACAGAGTAGAGTTTAAGCCAATATGTGTCGCCTTTAGAAATGTTTAAAATTTTGAACTTATGTACTAACTGTTGAAAATTTGTTTCCTGATGTGTAGACAGTCTTTGGAAAAGGAAAGAACAAATTGGAATGAATGGTAGTGGACAAGAAGCCTTTACAAAGTAAAAAAGGACAAACTAGAAGTAATGATTAAGCTAAATTTCAAAAAAAGAACACGAGTAAAGAAGACCAGGCTTTGAAGATTAAGCAAAAGGGGACCCAAACGAGATGCAACAATTTCAACATAACCAATTCTGCTTAAGCAAAGGTTCTCTTGTCAGATATTATTCAAAGGGAATTATCTAACCATTCAATTGTTTTTCTAACAAGATATTTTTCCACTAAGTAACATCAGGGCAGTTTGTCTAGGCATACAAAATGGTCAGCAAGGGTTCAGAAGTAGATTTTGCTCCCATGGATGAAAAAATGCAATCCAATTGTGATTTTAACAGAAGATGGTTGCACATTACATAATTTCACAAAGTTAAATCTGAAGTCTGCCATAGCAAAAAATGCCTTGTGACTTATCCATACAGAAAACTTAGGAAGTTCCAAGTTGGCGAACAAGTACATCACATAAGCAAAATATTAAGTAATTCTTCGGTAATTCTCAATGTAAGAGTTATTATTTCTTAGTCAGTGATGAAAGTAGATAGATTATTGATGAACCAGTGCATATATCCACCATCCTTGCTAAGGTATCATTACCAATCAAACAAGAAGTAACTCCATGATGTAGGAAGTAGAGATGCCAACTTATTATACAGCAAAATACAATTGGGTGGATTAAATAAGTAATTCTTCGGTAATTCTCAATGTAAGAGTTTATTATTTCTTAGCCAGTGATGAAAGTAGATAGATTATTGATGAACCAATGCACATATCCACTATCCTTGCTAAGGTATCATTACCAATCAAACAAGAAGTAACCACATGATGTAGGAAGTAGAGATGCCAACTTATTATACAGCAAAATACAATTGGGTGGATTAAAATACATCGGAAAGAAACATACAAAATTTTGCTTGTGTTGAAGCTGGACAGCCAATGCAAAGTAGTAGATGGCTTCCACACCAATGGTTTGAACAATGAGTTATTGTGTCACTGTAGACAATTTGAACAGTGAAAATGGACAGGAGGAGGATCTTTTGGCCAAGTTAATGTCAGGAGTGAAAATGTCAAAGAATCTACCTTACAATAATCGTGTTAATAAATATAATTTAGTATGTACTAGAATACATTGATACTTCAGGACTACAATATATAGGATTCAGAAGTAAATTGTGCAATCCTAGCTTGACTGTGGAAAGTTAAAGTAAATGCACAATAAATCATACCATTAAACCAAGTCAGTACTCTCTGCAAGTTTATCTCTGGAAGCTGGACTTGGTTCAACCAAGAAATGATCTGTCTGATGTCCACTTGATTTTTCCAACTGAGAATTAAAACACCAAATTGAAATGCATAAGCTGTCAGTTGCGCTTGTTGAGTAGTGAACTAACAGGACGTCTTGGTGTTTGGCTACTTTTTCTAGCAGAATGCATTGGTCCATCTGTTAATGTAGGTGTCAGAGGTGGCAATGAGTTTGACCCAGGACCTAATGTAGATTTATTTCTTCTTCCAAGTTTTGGAGAGCGGGGCTGTGTTAGTGGAACCTGCATTGATCATCATTTATCAACTTAACGACAATATCTATGAATTTCTCATAAAGTATAAAGATAAAGTTATAAATAAAATAAATCTTTCAGAGGAAGAAAATCAAGCAATGAGCACAAGTTAAACAGAAACCATTAATACTTTAGCTGATGGAAAAAGGATTATATTCAAGCTAGAAAAGGGGGGGAAAAAAAGGCATCGTATATCTTATGTTAGATTGATGTGAGAGCCATGGTTGCAAGGCAAAGAATACCATATATCTGAAAAAATAAAAGCTTCAATCTGGTTCTTAGGGAGAGACACCTTGCAGCTTTCAATTAATGTTATTGTTTGCTTTTCTCACTACTTTCACCACAAGTTTGATTTTTTTTTTCCACTATACAGTTTTAACCCATAGTTTAAAATTCAAGCTGCCTACTAATTAAAGAAACATGGAAAACTCACATGCCAATTAATAAAAAAAATGCCAGAATATTATGTGTTGATGATTGGAGTATGTATTTGTCAAAGTAAACCAAAATTACAGCAGATACCTTGGCAATAGCTCCCAAACCTATGGCCATGAAAGCAGAAATCATAACAAAATGACAAATAACTAATATGAAAGCAATGCATACATTAAATGGCAAATAACTAATTTGAAAGCAATGCATGCAAGACATGAGAAGAAGATGCAAATGCCAAAATGATCAATCCAAAGGCAAAATGATCCTACTGGTTAAACCAAATGGAAAAACAGAAAGATGATAGTGATGTCGGAAAATAGGACTTGTACTGAGATGCTCCTGACTTGAAAAAGTAGAGCCTACATTATACCTTAGATTCTTAAAGCTAAACCAAATTATGGACCTAGAAAAGGTAGCTGCTAACTGAGCCACATTGGTAAGGTGAGCATTAAAATAAAAATATATGGACATATAGATAAAGATGTTGATAAGTTTTGAAAAAATTGTTGAAAGGAAATCACAAAGCAGAAGCACCAACAAAGGATAAAACATAACCATATGACTTTTAGTAAAGATTCGAAGCTCACATAGAATAGTATTTTGTGCATTTCTAATAGAAAGAAATCATTTTTAAGTACAAGACAAAGCTCAATTATGTCCATAAGTGGGCATAATACAGAAGATATATTAATATAGAATGCGACCTTCTAGTATAATAGAAGTTTCTTTATTACATTAGTGAGAGGGAGGAAGAAAGGACACCCAAAACAGGTGAGACATAGAAACAGCAAAGAGGATGCAGGAAAGCAACATAAATGAGATGACAATACTTATATTGAGCAGTAATGATGCAAGGAACTACTACCAGTCATATAAGTAATTAGTCCTAGTTTGGCTGAGTTAGTAGTTAATTAGGCCGAAGTCCAGACCGACCCTCAAATCTAGCCCACATGTCACTTGTTCATGTGATTGCTCCCACAAAAGTAGCAGATGTCCAATGAACCTCATGATGCCCAACAAAAGATTGGAGATGAAGTGCCCTAGTTGTAAAATAAAGATAAAGGCTACACAACCTGTCAAAGATAAAGATTCTCTAGAAGCATATATAGAAAGGCTGTTTTCTTGTGAAAGTCATCATCTAATACAATTGTAGCATTCAACTCAAAGTTGAGAATCTTAGGATTATAATAACTAGTGCTATTCCTATAATAATTCTAATGAATTAAGCATTTATCATATCTCAAATTTAGATTTCTTTGAGGATGGCAAGGGATATTGAAGCTAACAAAGCTGGGGATAAAGCTGCAACTCAGAATTAGCTTATAGTTCTTGAATTAGTTATAGGTGCATAGCTTAATAATGTGTTGACCAGTAACTACTTATGACAAAATATTTCATAATGCTAGGCTGATAAAGATGGTAACTAGACTCCAGATTGACATTTTCAAAGAATTAGCTTATTATTCTTGAATTAGTTATAGGCACATAGCTTAATAATGTGTTGGCTAGTAACTACTTATGACAAAATATTTCACAATGCTAGGCTGATAAAGATGGTAACTAGACTCCAGATTGACATTTTCAGAGAATAGGTATTTGAGAAAAGTAATATTATCGGGAAGCTCCATATTATTCATATGTTGGTCTCTGAGGTTGAAATGACTCAATAAAGTAAACTTTGTAAAAAGGTGCAACCCATAATCTAATTGGTGCAGACCAAGTTGTAACTTCTATACCATTTTAGACCAAGTGCTGACTCTCAAATCTGGAAAGAAATAGGACAAACTTACTACCCTCTTTATCTCATTATTATTGGTTCAAAGTTTCGAGAGAAATCTAGCATTGGTGTCCCCTTATAGCAAAGCCTTTGCCGTAGTTTCACACCTACACCTTCCGTTTTTTCCTGCAGAAATAAGAGGGGAATATTAAATATCTAAATAGCTCAAGATTTTGGGAAAGCATCAAAACACAAATAACAATATCATATAGAAAAACGGTCATGATAACAATCGATGCATATTACAGATAAACCAAGATAAGGTCCAAGAAAAAGTTTGCAAGGAAAGAGGAACTACCATAGGTTTTCTTTGTATTTGTATTTTTTTTGCTTCATTTGAGCAGAAGTTTTCTTCCAAACTAGGAAAAGACTGCAATTAACAGGAACATGTATATATTAGTTGGGAAAATGATAAAAAAAAAATCAACAATCTCAGATGCAAAGTAATGAATCATAAATATCTGATATTAATTATCAAACGATGACTTGCCTCCTTGCGTTTTTCAGCCCTGTCATCAGCTTGACAGGTAGCAGAAGTTGTGGTCAACATTCTTGATCTGTTCCCTCCAATGCTTAAAAGCTTAGAACAACTGATACATTTATAGACATTCAAAACAAATCAATGTCCCTATCCATTATGTGAAAATTTGTTATTATAATTTGTTAGGAAAATAGTTACTGCAGTGTAGTTTATGCTCATTACTAACTTGCTTGTAAGGTTTTGCAAATCCACATCCATTTTTCTTCTGCCTGAAAGTGTATTTCCTGGTGAAGTTCTAGCCCTGAAATATAAATCGGTATGCCTGATGTTATGAGCAATTAAATAAACTGGTCCTTTAAATAGTTATTTTGATACTAGAAGAACTCTTTAAATATCTGAAGACCATTTTTCTTATACTGAAAATTTATACTGCTCAAAATATCTCAGAAACAAAACAAATCAAATACCTTCCATTTTCTTGGGTTACAAGAGAAAGCTTTGACACACTATTACCTGATGGCTGCAAAATGAAATTAAAACATACCTTAGCAAAGCAACCAAGCATCATTCAAGCATATATTTTCAGAAGTAGGTATAGAAGCACCTTCATCGATGTATTGCGAGGACGCAAAGGATGATGAGAAGCCTTGGAGGAGCTGGTGGTGGCTTCAAATTGCCGAACCTTCTCAAGAATTGATGGGGCTTTAGTTGAGAAAGGTTTGGGAACTCCCTTGGAACATTCAGAAAAGTTCACTGACCTATGCAAAGATTTTGCATTTAATCTCTTTCTTTCAGTAGAACCCCTTCCACTGTTATTTGTGGGAGTACACTTATTTTCTTTTGCACAATCCACAGCCGAAGGTATACGTTTCACTGAGGTAGGTGAGAGCTTTGGTGCCGGGCAAGTTGCAAACCTGGATAACCTACCAAGATTTGGTGACTTTGATGAAGAGATTCTGGGCTTCTTCTCTGCTGAATCTCCAAGACTCACACAGTTCCGCAACAAAACTTTCCTGGAAGAATAAAACCATCACGATAATTGAAAAGTCTGGCGCATTGCAATCTAAGAACATTAATCATCTCACTAAGCAAGCCAAACAGAATAATACCTTCAATGGAGTAATCTCTGAAACCTTGATTAGATTTCCTATATCTTCAACAACATCTGATTGTTGAGTTACAGATGTAAACCCAGTGAAAACTTCATCTTTGGTCTCCTCAGGGCTTCGGTTCTCCTCCATTCCATGATCTCCCTCTAAACCACAATTTTCATCAACAAGATTTGGCCTTTCATGACTCGGCATTCCTCCAAACTCCTCATCTGCATTCCCATACACCTCACCTGTTGATCCTGCAGCCACGGCGGCTGTTCCTTCTTGATTTTCACTGCTTTCATCAACGGATTCTTCCAAAGATCCAGCTTTCTTCAGAGCCGCTTTCTTCTTGTAATGCGCTTCGAAGAAGGCCTTCTTCTGAGCAACCGACCCCGGCCTGGAGTACCTCTCAACCTCCTCCAAATACCGATTATGGCGGAACGATGACCATCTCCCCCAATCCAAAGACTCCGACATGAACCTCCCAAAGGACACCGATCCCCCAAACGCAAGAGCCGTGCTCACCTGCATCATCGATCAAGAGTTCAAATCCATCCATTTTCATCTCATCTCTCCCTAAAAACACAGCATAAAACGAATACCTCTCTATCGCCATCAACGCCCTGCATTCGAAGACAAGAAGAATCCCCCATCGGTTTCTTGGTTTCAAATTCGAAGTTGGCTGCCAATTCGCAGCAAAAAGGAAACCCTCTACCTTTCTCTCTCTGGAGCTGTGTGTGGCTTTGGGGGCGCGTGAACTGTTATGCAGAGGGAGAGAGGGAGAGAGGGAGAGAGGGAGAGGGAGACGGAGAGAGGGAGGTGAAAATATTCAAATTTTCAAACGGCTCAATCCCAACGTCTATTTTTAGCTTTCCTTTTTTTTTTTTTTTTTTTTAATCATCTGGTTGTCACATTAATCAAGCAAATGGCCCGCCATCGTCATCATTGTTACTTATTAGGGTTGAAAATTATTATATTGCCTTAAATTATTTTTTTTTCTCATTTTAATTCATATTTTTAAGATTCTTTAATTAATATATAAAATTAACATTAATTTCAAAGTTTTATTTTTTGGCAAATCTAGATCCTTACTAATCAACATCTATACAATAACCCTATAAAAGCAACTTAAACCCCTGATCATTCATTCATCTCTGATTTGAGAACATGATTTCATCATTTACAGTCCAACAAAGCACCACTGGTTTATATTTAAAGAACATGATTTCATTTCATTTATAAATAAAATAAGAAACATGGTGATTACCATTATACAACTTTCCAGTCACAACCCATCTAATGCTACAAAAATGTTCATTTTCTGACTATTTATGCATTATACATCATAAATACTTCACCATATATGGTCCCTCGAGTTCATATCCCAGTTTGCGGTAATAATGGCGTGTTCCGACACCTGAAATTACAGCTAATTTTGTAGATCGGTGCTCTCTTCGAGCAATCCTTTCTGCTTCTTCCATTAGAAGTGTTCCATAACCCTGCAAACAAGCAAATATTGACGCATTAGAACCAACTTCACATGCAGAATACAACACATGGGCATGGAAAGAAGATATCCAGGCCAGTGAAGTGGCTAGATTCAAGAGACAGGTTAGTTCCTTAAGCGGAATCGAAAAGACATTCATCAACATATAGAACCCAAAATACATGATAAACATTTTGTTTCAATCAAAATTTAGAAAAAATGTAATCGCACCACTTATGGATTTAGCAAAAAAAAGTGATGAATTGAATCTAAAATTACATAAGTCTTTGTGCTTTATATATATATATATATATATACTCAAAATAGCATAATATCGGAAAACTTGTCAAGTGACAAGTAATGCCACACAAGGATTACCAAATGTGAAACAACTATTTCTTGCATTTCAATTTGTTTTTATCTAATAACTCACTAGTTCGGCTTATATGAGGCAAAGGATGATGTCATTGTCAACTAAATAGTTAAAGCGCTCTGATAGAACTTGTATTACTCATTTGCTTAATTCATGGCACAACACAACCTTATTGGTTTGCATGTTGACAACTTCTGTTTACCGTATTGGTTTGCATAGCCACCTTCAAAAGGCTAAACAACAAAACCAAGGACAAGTATTTATCCTAACACTATAATAGTTATTCCTATTAAGTAGTTTCCAAGAACGCATTACTAGGATATGCTAATAGCCAAGCTGATATGAATCTAGGATTGAGTAGAAAAGTTACTTGGTGTTGTAGCTTGTCAGCATCGCGTCCATGCACTGGGACTGCAGTTCCATATACATGGAGTTCACGAACAATAGAGCACCTTCCCATGAGCTCGGGGCATGTTGTGTTACGGCCACACTTACGCAAACGTAGCAATCCAACAAGTATGTCCTGATACATGTACAACAGTTTAGCTGTCATGAAAGTAAATGGTCCGCTGCTGCATAATATTTGGAAAGCAGAATAAACTGCATTTAGTTTGGCACTAACACTGTTATCATATAGACAATTATCTCAAAGGAAAACATGTAAAAAGTTGAGCATATTAAACATGAATATACAGCCAACATGAGTTCTATCTATGAGTAAATCTTGAACACATTCTTTTCCCTTTCTTGAAATAGATATATTATCACCATTTTTGACATATCAAAACTCCACAAGAAAAATAGCTTTGTATGTGTGGTGTTCTGCAATAGGTGCACATATATTGTGCATATGCAAGTGAGAAAGTGATAGCTAACAAGTGAATGCTATTCCAAGCGCCAAACAACTGTTGTTCATCAAATATTTATCATTTACGTAGTTCTTAACAACCATGTGCTTCAAACAACACATCACACTGTTCTATATAATTTGAGTTCTCATATATCTTAACATTTTAAAATTTAATTTGTTTTCAATGAGATTATTTTATAGTGAAACATCACTATAACAGTTTGAACCAGATTATTGATATTTAAGCTAAACAACTTAGAATTTCAAGTATTTTAGAAGATGACTAGAAGCATAATCCAATTGTGCTTTTGTGCTTGCAGTAATGTACTGAAAAATATTGTAGCATTAAAGAATTTCATACCTGGCGTGTATCTTCATAGGACAGAAAGGTTTCCCAACCTTCATTTGCTACATAATCGCGTCTCACAAGCTCAACTTCTTCTGGCTTAATCTTGTGGTGAATGTCCTGAACATGATTTCCAAATATTTCAAGAGATAAGTAATGTACATACTTCAAGACATTAAACTTTAATAGACCTGGATTCCTGCTTCACGTGTTCTCACATCCCGGCATTTCAAACCCAAATCTTCCATCCGAGCCAAGGCAAGCTCTCTAAGGTTCCCCTTTTCAACTCCAGAAGTAACTAGGGGCATAGGAATATCTCTTTGGACTCGATACACACGTGTCCAAGGAGGTACCATCGCTAAAATCCTTGCAACAATGTCCACTAAGAGTTCTGGCGGATAATTTCTATACCTAAGGCAAAGAATAACTCAAATGTTAGATCCTTAGTAATGATAATCAGTGTGAAGTTACTAAGCCGAGTGAAATCAAATATAATCAATTAGTGTGACAGGTAACAGAGCACTGAAATTCTATCAGGGTTAGTTTTTATGTTTCTGTAGAAACATAGTTCTATCAGCACCAAAATGGGCACCTAAAAGTAAAAAAACCACATATGTGCATATCCATGATTATACATCACATAATGGAACTACTGAAACAAAAACAAAAACAAAAAAAAAAACAAATGCAGGTTTTAGGTAACTAACATGGCAAGATTCATCAACTTCATGCCAATATCTTACCTGCCAGTTTTCCATAGCTCATAAAGACCAGTTCCACGAATGACAAGCGTAGGATAGATTTTGAGACCATCTGCCCAAATGATGGGCTCTCAAAAATTCCTTAAAACTTTCCAAATCCCTCTCTACACCAACATTCGGGAGATCAGGCATCATGTGAGCAACAACCTATCACAGAAGGATGGGGAGCAACAAAGCGGAAGTTTGTATTAAATTATAATCAAAACTGAATTAACCCGAGCGCATTTCTAAAAAGAATTATGGCCCTGACAGTGAATGCTATTGGTAGAAACAAACACAAAAGGTGCAGTGTCAATCACCAAATATGTGTTACTTTCTAAAAAAATTGAGCATAATTTCAGTCCAACAAGAAATCTACAGAAATAAATATCTAGGTAATGATTAGTAAATGTAGTTCAATTTTTTTTCAAGTAAGGAAAACATATTATATCCTGAAAGTTTATGATAGCAGATGCAGTTTACAGCCCTTTTCGAACTATTGAGAAGAGTAACAGAAAAAAAAAGCTCTCTCTTCTTTTTGAAGATAATATATTTATGAAAATCCTATCTATACAGCAAAATAACATCTCAGAGTTCATTTCCCTGCAAGAAGCTAATATCCAAAATTTACATTATGAAATATGGAGGTAGATGGTTGATCAGAAAGCCAAATCAATTCAAACAGTCAGAACCATAAGTTAAAGGTATTTGCAAACCTTAAACCCAGCATCCTTTGCTAAACAAAAGCAATCAGCTACAGCAGCTACTGTGTGGCCTCTATTTGTGTCACGGGCAACATCTTCATAAGTACTTTGGACTCCAATCTCCAATCGTGTACAACCATAAGATAGCATTTGTCGTAAATGTGGTCCTAAACAGTAATCAGGTCGCCTGATTATCACCGGAAGTAAAACAATATGTCAGCATGGTTAAGGTTAATGATAAGATGTTAGAGATACACAATGTTCATTACGAAATAAAAAACTTAGTCCTATTCATGTAACAAGGCATTTATACTAAGGAACACTAGTCCATCTAATATGCTCAGGAAGAAACTCTGATTTATATTTTGATGGATGCTGAATCTCAAAAAGTTTTCACCTAGACATGTTTTCTGGCATTTTCATCATTAGAAATTCAAAGAAAGAAAACAGAATATTCAATCCAGTAACTTACGTTTCAATTGTCATTCCAATACATTTAGTAGCACTATGCTCTGAATAACATATTGCTTCTTCAACATTAGCAGAAGTGTGTCCTGATAATGCATCATGAAGATTCCTTACAAAATAATCACGATAATCAGCAGGCAAAGACATGAAAGTCCCACCCATTAAAATGAACTCAACCTGCAAAATTATTGAAAAAACAGAAAATAAACTCAAAACATTTGAAAACAAGAGACAAAATATAAGTTCTTGATTTATCCAACAAAAACCTAACAAATAAGAGTTGGAAGGCAAACAACACAAACCTTATCCACGCTATGACCCAGCCTTTTCAATTGATCTATCCGACTTCTAGCTTGAACATAAGGATTATATCTGTAATAATGAAATCAATAATTGTACATGTATTAGCTAATAAACAAGCCTACAATAGGAAAGACAATAAACATCACAACATTATATTCTCTCTGTGTTTTACCTTTCAATTGCAATAGATTCTAAGTAGCACACATATTCAGACATCAAAAAGAGTACCAAAGAATATTTCTACAAAAGTTAAATGTTAACTTACAAAGAAAAAGTAAGAAAGATACTTCACCATAATATAGAACAAACCATTGAAAGATCCCTCCAAATTTCATGAGATACCATGGATCAAAACCAATTCAACAAAAATGACAATTGAGAAAGCAAGGCATATATAAGCCCCAAAACTAACATAAACCGGGAAACAACATTTTGCACTAGTAGCAATAAGAGCCTAAGAGGTCTAGGACAAGAAAACCTGTCTAATTCATGAAACCAAAAGAGAACAAAAGACAATATTTCAATAAAAGCAACACATAAACCTAAATAAAAGATAAAGCATTGAACTAAATGTTGAGGTTCTATTTCACTTTGATAGACAATCCAAAACGCTCTTTACGATTCTCTCTTCAATTGAGCCACACTAAATTTTTGTGTGGTCCAAGTAAATTAAAAAATCTGAGATTTCAAAATCATCACAAACCTCCCCTATTTCTTTTCTATGTTTGTTTACCGAGGGTTCGAATTCCTCTCTTTCCATTTCTGTTAATCGACAAGTGAATTACACTTTGAAAACATAAAGAAGGGGAAAAAAAAGGGATTTTGCTACCTTGCACGAATAGCACGCATGCTGGTTGGCTCGTAGCCAGTATAAGACTGGGTACTGTACTCGAAATCCGAATCAGGGCCTCCCGGGCAATAGACGCAGATGTTACCGGTGGTGGCGATGTGGGGGCATCGGTGGGGCTTGGACATGACGGCAACGACAGCGATGCCAGAGGCCGTGCGGACAGGCTTGGCACGGAGACGAGGGAGGAGCGCGGCACGGTCAGCTTCGGGGACGGCGGCGATCATCTCCACGAGCTTCGGTGCTCGGGCGAGGCCATACTTCCGGCACGCAGCCGATTTGAGCGCGTTGAGGTCGACCGTCTCCCCGCGTCGCGAGCGCTCCGCCATCGCCGAGACGATCTCAGCAATGGCGCGGACTCGGGCCTCCTCATCAGAGAGTCCGGCGGGGAGCTCGACGCCGCCCCGACCGGGGGTTGGCTTCTTCCGGTGATCCGGCGTGGACATCGGCGGCGGAGTGAGGGTTTTGGGAAGTGGGATTAGTTCCAAACCCGACGGTGCTCAAAACAAAACAAAGTAACTTTTTCCAAATAAACCCTTAAATTATGTGTATTACGAATCACACCATTAATATATATATATATATATATATATATATATATATATTCTGTATTTTGATAAAGGTTAAATTTTTTTTTACACACTTGAACTTTATTCTTTTTGTACTTTGACACCTCAATTTTTTTTAAGAATGTAAGATATCCTACAACTTTTGATAAGTGCCTAAATGGCATCTATGACCAATTTTATTAAAAAATGACTGTTTAACTGAGTTAACAAATGTTAATGAAACCCTAATTTCTAAAACTCTCTTTTTCCCAAAATATCCCTCCCCTCTTCCTCCTGTCATGGATGGCTTGGGACCATGGACGAAGGGTAGCTCCACTTCGTCGGAGAATATTTGGACCACACTCCGCATCATCGGCCGCGCCATCGCGTCCGGGTTGGAGCACGCCAGCCCCAACAGCAACACCCGCCACACCTCCCCCTCTCTTTGGTCGACGGCGGCCATAATCCGGCCCTCATTGTGCAGCCGCCACACCCTCATTATTACTTAATAAAACAAATATTGCAGAAAAAGAAACAAGACATACTATCAAGGTTTCTAGCTGCAAGCAAGGAGGATCCAGAGAAGATGACTGATAAATATATGAGAGACATAATACTGAACTTCTTGGTCTCCGGAAAAGACACATCTGCAAACACAATGACCTTGTTCTTCTACATGTTATTCAAGCATCCCTTTGTTCAGGAGAAGATAACAATGGAGATCAAAGAAGTGATTGCAGTGCCTGAGAATCATTGGGATTTTAAAGCGTTTGCAGAGTGTCTCACTGGAGAAGTTCTTGACAAGATGCACTATCTCCATGCTGCCCTTGCTGGAGAAAAATCCTGAAGGTAATGATATTCTACCTAATGGACTCATGATAAAGAAGAGAGATACAATCTATTACATGACTTATGTCATGGGGAGGATGACTGAAATTTGGGGAAACAATGCAGAGGAATTCATGCCTGAGAGATGGCCTCAGGATAGGAAGTTTCAACCCCAAAGTTCATTCAAATTTGTTGTCTTTCATGCGAAGCGTGGTCCAAATGTTCTCTCGGCCAAGTAGAAGCTACTCCTTCGGCCCATGGTCCCAAGCCGTCCATGAGGGAAGGAGGAAGAGGGGAGGGGCATTTTGGAAAAAAGAGGGTTTTAGAAATTAGGGTTATCATTAACATTTAGTTAACTCAGTTAAGGGCTTGTTTGGATTAGCTTCTAGGAAACCCAGAAGCGCTTTTTTTATAAGGGTTGAAAGATGTTGTTTGGATTAGCTTCTCTGCAGCGAGAGCTACAGTAGTAAAACCGCTTTTTCGTAAGTACACATGTGCCGCCTTCAAAAAGCAGTTTTCAAGAAGCAGTTTTGGGGGTTATATAATTACTCAATTACCCTTATGAAATAAAGGAATGACAAGAGGTTTTTAGGGTTTCTTTTGCATCTCTATTCCTAGCCTCCTCTCTCCCTCCCATATTACGAGAACTCACTGTGGCCAACCGTGCATCCTTGGCAAGCTTCCATCCCGGAGAGGGACATCAATCTCTTGTTCATTGGTGAGTTTTTGTGCTGTGATTGTTGTGGGATTATGCTGTTGTAAAAATCTGAATGTCATTTGTTGGTTTGGATATGATTATAGATTATGCATTGTATGTGATTATGGGTCTCTGATTTGCTGCATCTGTTGGTTTGGATAGGGATTTTGTTTGTTTGTTTGTTGTAATGCATGTGTTTTTATGAAGTTTTTCTTTGATTTCCGGTTGGTTTTAATTGTAAATTTGGGCGTTTTTTGGTTATGCTTATGTGGGTTTTCTAGTGGTAATCCGTTGGCTTGGTTGAGGAAATTGAGCGGGGACTTGTGTACCTGTGCGTTGATTGTAGCATCTTATGTTCTGTTGATGATTCCGGTGATTGAGTTCATTCTTGCAAATGTGATTAATTGGGTTTGAATGCCAGGTTCATGTGAACCAATTTCAATGGAAGTAACTGAGCTTGAGTATACACTATATTGGATGTATTTGAAGATGTAATGAAATAAATGAAAGGATTAAAAATGGTAAGAATTAGTGTCAGTCAATGAAGTTTGTGTTCCGCGGTGAAAGAACTAAAAATCTAGTTTTTTCTCGGATCTGGAGATTGTTCTGATGCAGTAGGGTAATGGCATTCAGATTTATAAGGTTTATCCCAGGCATAGCTGAGCACTGCTACTGATTGTATTTGGTTTGGTATTGCTACTGCATATGCTTTATTTTGTTTCTTGATGTACTCAAGTATCTATTATTTTTCTAATTTCTTTGTAGATGATATTGAAGTGGAAAATAATAAATTCTGTCCTGCTACTGATAGTTCTAACCCATAATCAGATTTTATTATTTTTTTCCAATAAAATTTATAATGCCAGAGAGTACTCATTGGTTTAAGTTTTACTTAATGTACTGCTATATAATGTGTACCAACTGTTACATAATTTTAACATTATTTTTTTTATTTTAATCATATGACATGATTCAACTTTTTTCTTTTTGGTGTGTACATCGATAAATAGTCTTGCTTTCACTGACATGTAGCAGACATTTCAGTTTTAGCCACTCTAATAGAGGCTTATAAGATTGTTAGCAGCCACAATTGGGGCCATGTCAAATAATTTCCTTGCGTACTAAGCAGAGGCAATAACAGTATCATCACATATGTTAAGCAACAAAAAATCTCTTCCATGATTAACAAATAAACTAACAAGGTAAATATGGGTTAGAACTAGAGAGGAAAAATTCATTCCTATTAAAACAAAGGTCTTTGTTCCCAATTCAACCTGAGAGTTCATTCTATGTATTAGTCAACCTTTTAGCTTTCCATACTCTTTTAAACATTACCCTTTGTTGGAAATAATTTTAGATTCAAATACTCATCCATAGATTTTGTATATATATGTTTTTTTTTCTTTCTATTTTGATCCTAAGTTAATGCAGCAGTATTAAGGACACATTCATAACACTCTATTGAACATGGCTTTCAAAACTTCCACCCTAAGACTTGTGTGCAAGTGGGACAAATATAGGTGATGGGAATATGGTCGCATGTGAAAATATTCCAAAAGCTAGATGGGATGACATAAATACTGAATTGTTCCTAAAGATTTGTGTTGAAGAGGTCCAAGTCGGTAATAGGCCACACACACACTCACTAAAGAAGGTTGGAAAAACGCTGTCATAACAAAGTTAGATTTGCTAGAGAACAAGTCCGGAAGTTACAATTACAAGCAACTGAAAAACAAATGGGACTCACTCAAGAAAGAGTTTTCTTTATAGGCAAAGCTAGTAGAGCATCGCATGTGCCTTGGTTGGGACTCTGATAAGAGGACAGTTTTGGCAAGTGATGAGTGGTGGGAAAGAAAAAGACAAGTAAGTTTATGAACTTCTTGGATAGTTATTTTTTCATTCATTCATTATATAATTTTTTCTTTGAAAATATTCTAACACATTGTCTTCGTTTTATTGCTTTGTTTGAAACAGGAAAACCCAGAATATTTGAAGTGGAGAAATGAGGGCCCAAAGTTCTTGGATCTAATGAAAATGTGCTTCAAAGATGTAGTGGCGACAGGCTACATGGTATTGGTACCATATGCACTCCATCTACCGATAATAAAATCTCCAACCAAAATGCATTACACTCGGATGAATGAAGTAGAAGTAGATGCAAGATAACTTTGATGATGATGGTGATGTACAACAATTTAATGATACTCCAAGGGGAGAAACTACTACAGGGACAAGATAAAAAGAGACAGAAAATGTCACGAAGGGAAAAGAAAAAAAGTGCAAATGAGAAATTGCAAGAATCTTTTGATCGTCTAATTACTGGGATGGATAATATGTCTCGTACAAGTAATGCAAGAGTTGAGAATGATGATCGTTGTAGCATAAACAAATGTATGGAATTATTGGACATGGTGCCGGGGCTTGAACGAGGAAGTCCACAATTCTTCCTTATGTTGAGGTTGCTTCCAAAGAAATCTTATAGGGAGCTTTTTGTGTCATTAATGGGAATGGATCCATCACTTGTTATTGGATGGTTGAGCACGTTTAGTATGGACAACATCAACCAAATTTAGTTTCGACGGATGCTTTTGGTTTATGGGATGAACTTGTTTACTATGTATTTTCTTTGTGTTGAACTTAAGCATTGAACATTGTGATAAACTTTTGATGGCTTTGCTTTATGTGTTAAACCTTGTGTTATGTGTTGAACATTGTGTTATGTATTGAACTTCTTTTTTCATGCCATTAGATATGTTGAACTTGTTTGTTACTTATTTGCTTTATGTGTTGAACTTTTTTTATTACGTGTTGAACATTGCATTAAACATTTGTTATGGTTTATGCAGGGTATAACTCTAAAATGGAATTCTTGTCCGATTCAGATAAAGAATCAAATGATTCAATGTCCGAATCAGAAGGGGAAGTTAGCAATTTTGATATACAGAGGGATGAGTACATTGGAAGAATGTATGCAGGTGCGGCAGCTGCACAATATCAATATATGAAGTCAATGTTGAAGTGTGAGAAGAGAACATCTTCATTAACTGGCCACAGATGGGTTAATGAAATAATGGTTGGATCGGACACTCGTTTCTTCGAGCAAGTCCGAATGAGAAAACCTGTATTTAGGAGATTGGTGGTTGAGCTTACCCAAAATTATGGACTAGAACATACAAGAAATGTCACTGTAGAAGAATCAGTGATAATGTTCTTATATATACTTGGACAAGGAGCAACTTATAGGAATGTGGAGGAGAGGTTTCAACATTCGCGAGATAAAGTCAGCATCGATAGCTTTCATCGAGTGCTAAAAGTTGTTCACAAACTTGGGAATGATATTATTAGACCGGTGGATAGGAATTTTGGAGTTGTGGATGAGCACATTCGGGGTGATAGGAGATATTGGCCCTACTTCAAGGATTGTATTGGAGCAATAGATGGAACACATGTGGCCATTCAAGTCCCAGCTGACAAACAAATCCCATTTATGAATAGAAAAGGGTACACATCAACAAACATTCTAGCGGTATGTGACTTCAATATGTGTTTCACCTTCGCGCTTATTGGTTGGGAGGGATCGGCGCATGACACACGAATACTAATGGAGGCTTTAAGAAATTTATCTTTCAAGTTTCCTCATCCACCAGAAGGTTTGCATTTACTTGAAATTAATTTTAGTATAAATTTTATGTTTTCTTCTTCTTATTATTTTTTATTATGCTTTGTAGGAAAGTACTATCTTGTGGATTCGGGATATCCTACAATGAAAGGTTTTATGGGGCCATACAAGAGTGCAAGATATCATATTCCACAATTTAGGATGTCTCGTTCCTTTAGGTCTCCAAATGAAATATTCAACTACCATCACTCTAGTTTGAGAAGTGTTATAGAAAGAACATTTGGTGTTTGCAAGGCAAGATGGAGGATCCTACGAAATATGATCAGGTACAAGCCAAAGGTACAATTCCAAATTATATGGTCATGTTTTGCTCTCCACAATTTTATTCGAAGAATGGGGAATAATGATTTGGATGATCTTGAGAGCATTGAAAACATAAACCAATTTCAAGAAGGGGAACGGGGCTTCGAAGATGATGATGGTGAAAGTCCACTTGTTTGGCATCAATCAACCCAAGAAGATACCCAACAAATTATCACGACTAGGGACACTATTCGGGAACAACTCACCCACATCTCTCGTTGATGTTGTAATTTTTTTAAAAAAATTGGATTGTTGTTATTGATGTTGAAGTTGTTGAACAATATTTTTGTTCTTCTTGTTATGTTTGTTGTTGTAACCTTTTTTCTTGTTGTTAATTGTTGTTTTGGATGTTGTGTTGTTGAAAAATATCAATGTTGTGATGTTGAATGTTTGAATCTATATTTTGGGTTTTTTTATAGGAATTATGAAGTTATGACCAACCATCCATCACTTTTTTTTCAAGGAAATTGGGAAACCATTCTATTTATTTTTTTATAAAATATGAAATCTATTATTGACAATAATAATAATAATAATAATAATAATAATAATAATAATAAATGTGGTGATAATAATCCTTATGCTCATAATAATAATAATAATAATAATAATAGTACTAGTTTTAATAATAGTACTACTATTAATAATAATAAAAATAATAATTATTATAGTGCTAATAATAGTAGTAGTTATAATAATAATAATAATAATAATAATAATAATAATAAATATGGTGATAATAATCATTACACTCATAATAATAATGATATTAATAAATATGAGAATAATAAGAATAGTACTAGTTTTAATAATACTACTACTATTAATAATAATAATAATAGTGATAATAATAATAGTAGTTATAATAATAATAATAACAATAAAAATAAAAAATAAAAATAATTATATAAGCAATAATTATAATTATAATTATAAATATAAATATAACATGTGAGAAGCGCTTTATAACATGTAAAACATGATAACATTACTTATATGATGTCACAAATGCATAATAATTGAGATACATTATAATAATTCAATGAATGTTCATTTTGGTAATTTACTACTGAAAAAGTCCTTTTAGGAATACACATCCAAACAACTTCTTAAATATAAAAGTGCTTCTAAATTAATATATCCAAACACAAAAAAAATACAGAAGCACTTAACTTATTCTCAGAAGCACTTCTTTTGGAAGCATTTCTATGGAAGCACTTTTTTTAGAAGCCCATCCAAACAAAGCCTAAACAGTCGTTTCTTAACAAAATTCACCATAGGTATCATTTATTTGCTTGGATGGGGGGTTTTGGAGGTTTCATAAAGAAAGGTAGGCGAAGATAAGGGAATGGGGATGTGTGTGGTGGGTGGGTGGGTGGGGTGGGGGGGTTAACCCCCCATTTTACCTCCAAATACGTTGGCCTCCAAACCCCCCCATAGATCCAAACAAGGGTTCATGTCAACCCTCCAAAACCTTTCCTTATGAAACCTCCAAAAAACCCCATTCAAGCAAGGCCTGGGCACTTAAAAAAAGTTGTGGGGTATCTTACATTCTTTAAAAAATCGAGGTGCCAAAGTGCAAAAGGAGTAAAGTACAAGTGTGTTAAAAAAATTAACCCTTTCATAAAATAAAAACACCTATAAAAATTATATTTCTGTAAGGTTATATAATATAAATATGATTGTATATATAGATATATAGGGAAGTGTTAGGGTGCGGTCCATAGTAAATCATCGACCCTAAAATTGTATTTTTGTAGGGTTATATAATATAAATATGATTTTATATATAGATATATATATAGGGAAGTGTTAGGGTGCGGTCAGCAGCAAGCGGCCGACCGCACCCTAACACCTCTATATATATATACATATTATATTTATTAATATCGCTAAAGGGTTCATAATAGAACCGTAAGTGCTACAAAAGAAGTAATTAGGGTGTGGTGGAGATTGCAAAGTTGCATCGTGGCCTGACATTAAAAATAGTTTTTGTGAAAATACATAGTATAATAGAGGAATATATTAGGTTACATATATCATTTATGTAACACCCTAATCCTTTCCAGGACCCAGGTGTCACACCAGTCAGGTCAGGGAGTGAACCCCGGCCTAAGGCTGTATAAAAACATAATTAACTCATAATCAAACTAACATTAAGGAAATATAAATTCGAGTACAACATTATTACAACCCATAATGTCTTAAAACCTCACACAAGTCTAGATGGGAGATTACATGCTCCCCAAATTAAACAACATGAAATCAAATAAAAGTCGCGGGCCAGGTGGTCAGAGCCAGACTAAGGGAATTCAAACCTAACTCCACCCTAAGCATAGCCATGACCATGCTTACTTCCTGCACAAGATCAACAAGTAAAGGGTGAGCTACAGGAGCTCAGTGAGGGACTAACACCGCTGTCAGGTTTACAACCTGTATGCCTTCAATTTCAATCAATAAAATATCAAGATAAAATACATAATACTGAAAAATAATTAAAAACAAGGATAATAGCATGTTAATCACAATGCAAATCATGACAATGTTTAATGAAGACATATAGCATGCTCTTGATTAGTTCTTTAGTCTTTTATAATCAGAACGGGCATTAATTTCCACCATTGTCCTAGTCAATCAGATCATACCAAAGAGTTTTCCTAGAGTAACCGCTAAGGTGACAAACTATGGAAACAATCCTGCCTCGAGGGAAATAAATTTCATAAATGTCCCGGCCGACCGTGATCATGCCAAGAGGCCTCCCAGAGCACCGTGGAGGTGACAAACTATGGAATTAAATCCTCAATCTTCTATCATGTTAGTGCCATCTACACTTCTACTCTCATACAAATGCAAGCACTGTGAGTGGAATAAACTAAACCCAATATCTCTCGGTCGAATCAACTCATCCAATCGTAAGCTATAAGAGTATATACATTATACTAGGCACTCGTAAATACGGGAAGGGGTTTTGTTTTCTTAGAATCGTAAGGGTTTGAAAGCAGATAGTTGGACTAATAAAAATGGAATCATATAAAACCACCCCTTCTCTACCTAGTACCGCAGTACTCTCTGGCTCTATCTTAGAGCCACATCTGGCACAGGCATGTATTCGAGTATGATGTAATGCACTAACATGTTTATCATGGCAATTTCTAAAAATGTGCAAAGTTTCCACATGCTTTTCATGAACATGATTTCACACTTTGAATAAATCGGTAATCATGCTTGAAAACTGAAAAGCATATCATAAATCGTAACGATCTCGTAACATGCAATCCAAAGATCAATACGATGAAAATACAAATCAAATGAAGAGATTTACAAGTGGTGTTCCTCACCTCAAGATCGTGAGATCCCTAGGTTTGGTCGGGCTCTTCTACAAAGAAATGACTTGACCCTTGCCTCTTTCTTGTCCTAGAGAACAAAATACTGATATTCAGGAATACGACTCCGTATTCTTAACTTGTATTCTTATTTAAGCTCAAAAAATACGATAGGTTCTGTCAACTACTTTTAAAGCATAATTTCTCTTAGTAATGCGACTTCGTATTTATAAGAATACGGATTTGTCTCCATTAAAGCTTTAGCATAGTCCGCTTGGACCCTTCATAACTTAGATCCGAAAAGCCATTCGGGTCGATCAAGTACTTCAAGTATGAAGGTCTCGATGACCTTTCTAACGATCTAAAATACTCCCCGATCGGGAAGCATCGCGGGCTGAATTCATCCCGGAAAGGGACAACCGGCATGAAATCTACCAAATTTCAAGTAGTCTCCTCTGTTTTTAGGGCCCGAATTTAATACAAACATACATCAATACATGATAATTTTTAACTAAAAACTGAACCATTTCACAGCTTCAGTCCATTCATTCTAACATTCACACCATTAACCCCTAAATTCATTCGATTAATCTCATGATTACCCTCCAATTTCCATGATATACTCAAGCCCTTGTACCTTGATTCACTGGGCGTTAGCTACCCTGGCCGGTAAAGGTGGTACTGCTCGTTTAAGCAGTGGAAGTGCACAAAGGGTGGCCTAAGAAGTGGTCGTCGGGACCCAAATGACATACCGCCTGGGTTGTGGGCGCTGGCGGCGGCCGGGATACAAACAGACAGGCTCACGGCCACGGAGAGAATGTGGAGGGACGGGATGACGCGGCGAAAGTACCGGCCGATGGTGGCGGTCGGAGTAGGAGAAGGGGGGGAGAAGAAGGTCATACCGCCACGCAGGACCCTCGTGTGAGAGGTCCGCAGACGCTGCGTGCTCGCCATCGCGAGGTGAAGGGAAGGTTGGCTCGATTGGAGAAGAGATAGATCGGGAGAGAGGGAGGGGAGATGAGTTTCTCTCTCTCTCCCTCTCACTTTCCTTTTATATAAATATAAAGTAAAATAATAATTCTTCTTTAATAATTTAATAATACACTCAGCTGCATTATTGTCTCTCTCACTGTACAGACACGAGAGCTTGCCCCTTTTCTCGACCAGATCCGCATTCCGCGGACCGAGATACCCAATTATTAATTACTATTTTATTATTTTATTATTTCAATTCTTCTTTACATCCTTTTCAAGGGTCACTTTGACCCTCATCAGAGCTTCACTCGTCGCACTACGCACTTAACGTAGATCCCTAGGCCTTCCTGCTTTTGACCCGCCGTATATACTTTATCTAAACTTGTATTTTTATCCCGTATTTCCAACTAATTTGAGGTTGATTACTCCATCAATCCTCTAATTAATCAACCGTAATTAATTTCTAGTCTATCTCCGCCTATTCCATGTCCAATTTGGCCTCGCCCAAATACTTTAATTTTCTCGGCCCAAATGGTTGCCATTTGGAACTTAGTTAAATAATCTTCCTCGGGATTTTCATTAATTAAGTTTGTTAATATAATTAATCTAATTACGTAAGTTAATTAATCCCATGGTTTTGCTCCCAAAAATAATTTATTAAATCAAGGCAATTTTTAGGGCGTTACAATTTATTTATTTATTTATTCAATTTTGTGATTTTGATTAAATTAGAACTAGGAATTGATTTTATAGATTATAATATTGTTGAAGATATATAGCTTTAATATATAACAAAATGATGGAGTCTAATTCTAATTGGAAGACTTGTCAATATTGTTATCAATATTAATTAATAAAATTATAAAAATGCAAGATTTGGAAGAATGAGCTCTTCCATGACAATGACTTGGTTATACATATAAACATGTCATTACACTAAACAATACTTAAATATAATTTGTGATCTTGTTGAAATATTTGTATTTTTTAGGGTTATAAAATGTTCTTGATAATAAAATCAGACTTTAGTTGATGGATTTATATGTAGAACATGATTTTATTCCCCGCTGGTTTTCTTTTCTACATGGTTGTATTTATTTAGAATATAGTTAACATCCAACTCAGGGTTAATATCATAATTTATTTTTAGTCAATAAAAATATTACTTTTTTGCATTAGTATATGTTATTTTAAACTATAAAATAACAATATTTAATTAACAAAAGAAGTCACCATTTAACTTTTCCTTAATGGTCTCTTTTAGTTTTGATTTTTCTGATTTCTAATTTATTTATTTTTAATTCATGAAATCTCTATCATATAAATAAGCTAATTTTTTGAACAACAAGAGCTTATTTGAGTGGCTAAGTCCGACTCTGGATGCTTGAGAGTGACCTCTTTAAAGATTAAAAAACCCACCTCAGTTCTTCCGACGACGTGGTCGACAACTTCGTCTTCGAACTCTTTTGAGTTCTTAAACTCTGTCACCTTTTGTTCTACAAAGGCCTTGAGCTAGTTCAAGAATTATGGAGAGTCTTTGAACTTTTCCACAGTTTCATTGCTGAAAATTTGGGCTATATGTTTGGTTTGGGGTTATCCACTTGGGGAAAGGAATAAATTTTGAAAATTTTTAAATTTTTTTAGAGATAATTTTTAAACCAAAATATATTAATGATAAGATGGTGATGTGTCTTCTATACATTGGTGGGTTATATTTTTAAATTTTAATTAAAAGGTTTGGCGGGAAAAACTTTTTTTATGGGGAATTGTGTTGAGGATAACCCCAACCAAACATGAGCTTGGAATTTTTCATGGTACTCCTCTGTATACCTAGGGATGGCAATGGGGCGGGGCGGGGCGGGGGTGGGGCAGGCCTTTACCACAACCGCCCCGCCTGAACCTCCCCCGCCCCGCTATGTAATATAATATATATATATATATATATATATATATATATATATATATATAGAGAGAGAGAGAGAGAGGGTATGTTTGTAATTTTTTTAGCGGGGCGGGGCGGGGCGGATTTAAAATGGGTGTTTACCAAACCCGCCCCGCCCCGCCCTTCTCATAAAAAATCCCCGCCTCGCCCCGCCCCATGCCCCGCTCTCCAACAAAAAAAACCGCCCCATTCGGAGCAGATCGGGTCGGGGGTTGCCATCCCTATGTATACCTGAATACGACCATAACTATCTCCGCAGCTTCCTATGTTGCCCCTCTTTTGCGGGTCCCCTGAGCATGACCTCCTCACATAGCTGCTTGGCCATGTGGGACATCATAAGACCAGACTACATTGTTGAAAACACCACGTCAATAACCAAGTAGAGAATATCAAATATCAGAAGAAAGATGTGGATGAAAACATACCTTCATCCCCACTAGAGTCAGTTACAAGGCCTCTTCCTGCTTACTAAGACCTCACAGAGTTGCGAGGTCTGACTCCAGAAAAAAGCCTCGAAGGCCTCGATAACAACTACCTCATTGGTGAAAAGGGATTTTACCTCAACAACATTGGAGGTCGGAAGATTACCCTTATAATATATAGGAGGGACCTCTCGACCTCGACGTAGTTGGTACAAGTGCGGTGAAAGGAGGGTTGGGCTTAGTATCCGACTCCACAAGCATGACTACTCAGTGACGCCGAGTTCTCGGAGCTAGATCTATCGAGGTGTCAACTTTCTCGACCTTCGAGGCTCCTAGTGCTGCCAAAGCCTCAGGCTAAGCACGAGACTTCTCTAATGGTCACGCCTGCTCCTTAGCAGGGCGCTTTCCTCGGCACGGAGCAGGTGAATTGGACAAGTCCTTCGATTTTTGTCTAGACCTTGGATAAGAATTAAAGCGACAATCCATCAGGTTCTCTGCAAACACCAGGTCAACCAATTGGTTACGTTTAAATTAAAAGAACTCATCAAATTCTACAAAAAAGAGGAATAGGAAGCTAGAGACAAGGCCGAAAAGACTCTACATATATGGCCAATTCCTCGGGCAGAGGAAAATTAGCCCATTCCCTAGTGTTTGGAAGCCTATATCTAAAGGGAAGCAGAATGGAAAAGTCATCACCTACTTGGAGAAGCTTTGGAAAACTCAAAGAATGTACTGTTGGCTAAGGGAAGAACTTCCATTACCTTGGAATTGGGAAGACGAAAGAGGATTTCTTAGAGAGGAGTTAAAAGTTTTCTTAAGCGGCGGCAAGAAGAAAACAAGGATCATGAAAGTAAAACCCTAGATCTCTACAAACCTATTTATAGATGGTATTTGCAGACGTGGTTCCCTGAGGATAATTAGTTAGAACTCGACGACTCAAAAGGCTCACTAAATGGACACACCAGTGGATAAATGACACGTACCAAAGATCTCCGACGCTTCGAGATGATCCAATTAGGACTCACGCCCATGATCTCCTCGCTAGATTTCACCATTACTTTTCAAATGAAGACGCTTCAAAAAGTTGGAACTCTAAAAAGCAACTCGTAGTTGGGCAAAGAGAGAACTCCTCTCGGATGAAATCATGCTATTAGCCGACAACCGAACTCTCAAGGCTGTACCAAGCTAAAAACTGGTCGGCCTAGAGTGTTCGGGGCAAGTGTTATGGGGGAAAGAAACTGAAAACATGTGGTATGATCATGAACGTCGAGATGAAAGCCCAATTGTCAAAATAACCGTATGGTCATCCGATGGTGGAGAATGAATTATAGAATGAGCTGAAAGCTAGCAAATAAGGGTTCTAAAAGTATATATAAAAGGAAGTCCTCGACTCACAAAGAAAGGAACAATCAAGCAACCAATTGATCAACCATTTGGTATCTCACTGAGTTCTCTCTTTTTATTTTTCTTCCCTTTTTTTTGTCCATTTGGAGCCATTGACTTTAGCATCGGAGACTCCCACGAGCATGAGCGCTCAAATCTCCTTTCTCCATATAGTTTTATCTCTTTGCAAGTTTCGATCCCCGAAGGCTGATCTCAGGAGGCGTTATCTGTGGAGTTGAAGAAAGAAGTATCGTCGATCACAGCCGATCTCTCCCCCGAAATCTCCTGAAGAGTTATAACCTTTACCGACCACTCTCCCTAGGTTATCTAGATATGCTCCAATCCCTAGGAAGGGTAGATCCAAGCATCAACAATATACATAATATATTTATATATTTTGAATTGATCATTTTGGTTTTAAAACAAGTTGGGGTTTTGATCCCTAAACAAGTTTAACTTTTATCTTGTTTTATATAGATACTAAAAAATAAATAATAATTAATAAATTGATAATTTTAAGATCCAAAAGATTTTTTGGATATGTGTACACAGGCTTAAAGTAATAGGATATATGCAAATTAATGTTAACATATATACAATGAGCCAGTGCTATATCTAAAAAATTTCAACACCCTAAACAGAAACAAAATTGAACATTTAATTATCTCAAAAAAGAGATTGATTTGATGTTAATAATATTTAAATTCCAAGTGGAGTTCTAATACACATTTAATTATAGAACTTTGATATATAATATTTATAAAAAGTTAATTAGTGGTTAAATAAGGTTGCAAGTGGCAGTGAATTCTGGGATCATGTTAATCAGAAAACAAATTGAAGTTTGGTTTGAAGTATGAAAAGATGAAAAGATGAAAAGAAAAATAAAAGTTTAAACTTAGTTGAAAATTGAAAGAGAGAAACAATGATATATATGGTGTCTCATATAATGTGTGTTCTTGTTCTAAAGGCAAGATAATGAGATACAACTTTGTATGCATGTCTAGATGTTGTGATTTGGTTCTTTGATGTCACAGTCTATATATCTGGCTGTTGGAAAACAAGTGATCATAATGCAAATGCCTTTCTTAAAAATAGCATGACAAGGACTTATTTTAAATTGGCCACCTTTAACCTCTCAAATGATAAAACTACTCTTCTTAATTAAAAAATGGAAGACAAGATGCTTTTGGTCACCTTTCAAGAGGTAAACTATAATCTCACTCTCATGTTTCATATTTAATCAAAATATGGTTTGAGCCTTAGCCTCGCAATTGATTTTTTTTTTCTTTTTAGATAAATGTGGACAAGTGACTAGAAGCACGCTATGGGCGTAATTGGAACCATGAATCTCTCATTGTGAGAGGGAATGAACTAACCAACGCAATTAAATTTTTTAATGGTGTAAATGCTTCAATCTTTAGTTTAGAAAAATTCAAAAAACTATTACTTTATGAATTTAAATTAAAAATTCATAATCTAGGTAGAATCTTGTTTTACATGATTTTGGTACAATTTGGTTCTAAAATATTCAACCCAAAAGAATTATATTTATAACAATTATTCTTGTTCAGGTTTAACAACAACGGGGATCCTCATACTTAATTTATAACAATTTTTACATCAGTGATAAGCACCGCCTCAAGGGATTTTAGTCAAATATAGGGCGTGCGCAATAGCTTATTTCACCAAGGGTTTCGCACAACGTAATTTATTTTACCGTCCGAAGGTTTCACACAATGTATACTTTTTAATGCCTACATTTCGAGCTCATACAGGAGAAGACTTTGCGTATGCGTCTGCTTGGGCACCCCTTTGCAGGTAACCCATGCCTTGAGCCCTCACCTTGTGCAGCGGGGATTTGAACATGAGTCTTCGGATCCATTCCATGTGCAAGGGATGTCTATGCTCATGCCTTCAAGAGGCTTTGGCTTTAAGCTATGTTTTCAACTATTTTTTTAAAAAAATTATTAATATAAGAAAAAGTAGAAAAATGGAGGGAATTAGAACAGGTCATTGTTTTGGACGTAGCCAGTGTCATTATATGCATGCATGACAATAACCCTAATACATATCTGAGTTTTGACAGCTCTCTTCTGGCCGTAATCTTTGAAAAATACGAGAGATATAAATGTATGAATGTTCTCATTTAACTCCATTAATGGAGATTCGAGTCTCCCATGCAGGCCATTGCCGGATGGAGAACACCTGGATGGGGGCTTTCCTTTCTCACAAACTACGAATGCGTAAAGACAAGGATTTTACTTGGTCTTTATATCCTTGGACTGCTTTTGAGCTTTGAATTGACGTGAAACTTTGGTGCAGTTGCACTTATGAAGATTATAAATAGGGTTCATCTGAGGAGGGATTAATGAGAAGTGGTGCAGTCTCATTGGAGGTTAATTTGAGGGAATTAAATGGAGGATGAATCCAGTTATGAGTACACTGATGATGAAGTTAGTGTTCAGTCTGAGGATGAGGATTTGCAAGATGAGGTGGTTAATTGCTGATGCTCCTGAGTTATAGATCTCTTCTTTCTTTCTTTCATTCTTTCAATCTTTCTTTCTTCTTGTTCTTTATATGTGCTTGCATGTCTTCATGCTAGCTAGCTGCTGTTCCTTAACTCTTTGCATCTTTCTTCCATTTTTCAGTGCTTATGTGTGTATTTTATTCATGCATGGACTCAATTTCATTATGATGGTTTATTTCCATGACTAAATAATCATCATCATCATCATCTTCTTCTTCTTCTTCTTCTTCTTCTTATGTGTCATGCTGCTCTTCCTTCTTTGTATCTTTCTTCCTTTTTTCAGTGCTTATGTGTATTAATTCATGCATGGACTCAATTTATTTATATTGGTTATTTCCATGACTAAATCATCATCATCATCATCATCTTCTTCTTCTTCTTCTTCTTTTTCTTCTTCTGTTAGTACTGCTCATGTGTCTTCATGCTTAGACTCATTTTCTATGACTATAATTCATCATCATTAAAATCATTATCTTCTTCTTGATCTTCTGACATTGTTTGTTACTGAAGCACTCATGCTAATGATCCATGTACTTATTAATTTTTCCATGAGTATATATAGTTTAATCTTGTTATGGAAGTGAATTTAGACTATCAAATGGAGCTTGAGTTTTAGTTTTATTTGCTAAATCATGAGAACTTTGAAGGTTCCATTTGGACCATATATATATATGCAACCTACATCTTACTAATATCACTTAGAGAAGTAATTAAGATCTCCCCAACTACTCACCTAACATTGAATAGAAAGTTTGAAAGTAATACATTATTATGATTCAATCAACCCTTTACTCTTCTGGAATATGCAAGCATAGCATGTAGTTGTGGATGTAGTAGATATATAGGTTACCAACATATAAGAAAAATTAGAAACCAATTGACACATCATTAAGTTACAGTACTTGTGGTTGTAGTGTTCATCTGGTGAAAAATCACCTATGTTAAAAACAGATAAAACATGCCAAAGACCTGCGGGTCTAGCGGCAAGGGTCCTTCGCACCCTGGTAGTAGAACTGAGTTCGAATCCTCGTGGTGACGGAGTGCATCGCCAAGCAGACTGAGTAATACACGGGGCCGTGCCAGTAACGGAGCCCAGTGATGGTCCTTCCTGCCCGTGTCCTATCTGGGTTGGGTGGGGTTTATCCCCTTATCTCAAAAAAAAAACAGATAAAACATGCTGTATATGATAATAATAAATAAACAAAAGGTTTATTGGAATCAAAACTAAACTTCATTGGTTTAGCATTTGGATTTGAGGAAAACTTGACCACATTCTAATCTCACTAGTTTGGATCCTTTTTCCCTGGAGATAAACACATTGGTAGACCTTAACTATATATGATTAATCCAATCATAGATACATGATAACTTCATGTGTTACTATTTAGCATATATTCAAGTCTTTAGTTATTAAATGGTACACACATTAGCAAAAAGGTTATATATATATATATACACTTCATGTAATTAATCATATTTGTAAGCATATGTACTTCTTGCATACTTTTCAAAGCACAAGATGGAACAAAAAGCTTGAGGCACAGCCATTAGGCAAACCTTTAATATATAGATGCATGGAAACAAATAACAGCTTTAATTAGTCTAAGTTTTATATAAATAATGAGCATGAATGATGAATCCTGCTTAAAAAGAATTAATATCTGATGCTCATTACATGACCAGTGGATTAATTCTCTTAAATGAAGTTAGAAATGGTTATCATTTTCTCTTGAGAAGGATATGTGTTTATAATTTTCTTAAATGACATTTAATAATTTCAATGTTGTTTTGGCAGGTGGAGTTTCATTTAGAGATAAAGAAGAATGCATATGATAGATACATGGATATGTTGTTGAAGAAAGCATTTGAGAAGGTTGGTGAAGAAGATGATGATCAGTGCCAAAGTGAAGATGATGATGAAGCATGAAGTACTTGTCAAAGATTAATTTAAAGACCCTTAAATTAAGTTATATATATAGCTATAGCTATATATATATATATGATATTTGTATTAATATCTTTGAGGAGTGATATGATGTTTCCTTTTTCCTACTTTTGTGATGAAGCTTAGAGAGTCCCTTCAATAGTTAATATTATAAGGTGTGGAATCTCTATTTTTCCAGGAAAATATAATAAACAACCCAGTTGTCTTCAAGTCATCATTAGATTCAAGAGTTAATTTGCTTTTTTTAAGAAAAAATGAAATGAAATGATAAGTACTGCATCTGAAGTTATATATATATATATATATATATATATATATATATATATATATGAATCTTCGGAGAGGCAGGGTTTCGCAGTAATCTATGCACCTCTTCTGCCTTTTTATATACGGGGCTGATATTATAAGGTCGGCCGGATTACTGTGCAAATAAGGTCGCCTCCCATTTGGCCACTTGCATAGTATTTTAAGGATTTCCAACCGTATAGATGGAAAAAACATTGAAAAATAAGCTAACATGTTAATTTTCATACAATTTGGGAACTTGTAGGTTCTTCATCTTAACAGGTAAAAATTTATAGAAATCTTATCGGTTCAAAATTTCACCATTTAAGATGAAAACCCTACAAGTTCCCAAATTGTATGAAAATTGACATGATAGCTTATTTTTCGATATTCTTTCCATCCATACGGTTGGATTCCTTAAAACACTATGCAAGTGGGCCAAAACGAGGTGACCACACTTGCACAGTGATAAGGTCAGCTGCATAGTATCAAATATATATATATATATATATGGTCTAAAATTGGTTTTGATCCCAATTTTAATCTAACGGTTAAATTTATTTGAGTTGCGGGATTAGATCAGTGAAAGAACAAAGAATTGAAATCAAGTACGAGTGCAAAGAGGACACCGATTTATGTGATAAACCCTAGAATTAGGGAAAAACCATGGGCTCTTTTGTAAGAGCGAATCCACTGTGCTTCATTCTTAATACAAAATGAGGAATTCAAAGTAGAGTCAGAGAATTGAGGTAGTAAAATGAGAAAAAAGGGAGGGGGAGAAAATCGCCCGAAAGGTAGGGCTTCGCCGCTCCAAAATCCATCCCCTCCAAATGGTGCTCTTTTCCCCTTTTATAGGCTTCGAGTTGGAGGAAACTTGCTGCCCAAGTTTTCATCCACTTGGCCCACTTGCGTGCCAACTCATCTCCAACTCAGCTTCATCTCAGCGCTAGCTAATCTTCCTCAGACACTAGTTCATCCGCCAGCTGAGCTCTAGTTGTAACAACCCGGATTTTTCTAAATAAATATTCAGCAAATTTCTAAATTTTTAATGCATTTGATTTAGCACATAAAATGGATTAATTATTTTAACCTCAAAGTTAAAGAAAATCGGGATTATATGGACCCGAAATCCAGTCTCGCAACTATAAGGTCAAGAGAAGGTCTTATTGGGTCAGCCCACTTTTACATAGAATAGTTAGAGGTGGATAGACAGTAGTAGAGTCGGATTAATTAAATGAGAAATTAATTTAAATGTTAATTAATCCATATTATTTTAGTGGAAGATACCAGACAAAAGTTAGAGTCTCAATAAAGTAGATCTGGCTGAGTCAAAAGCCGAGAAAAAAGGATCTGGGTAGGGAGTGGAGACAACCCGTGACGCTACAAAGATTTCGTGCACATCGGGTCATCCTAATCTCTAATTCTGGATCCGGGTCGATGAATTAGTGATAAGATAATATTATTTAAAAAAATGATGTGACATAAAGCTAGAAGATAATATTAATTATTAAATTTTTTTTTTGGAACATAAGTTAATTTAATTAGAGATTAAAGATAAGATTATTTAATGATTTAAGTAATATTTAACTAAAATATTATTTACTTAAATATCTGTTAATATTTGTTTTATATATATATATATATATATATATATATATATATGATAGAAGGGAAAGAGAGGGAGAGAGAATTTTCTCTCATCTCTCTCTCCCTCTCTCGACCAAGATCAGAAGAAGTCCCTGTGCCCAACCCGCTCCGCTACCACGCTTTGCCGACTGTGATGTTGCCGGCCAATCACCGCCTCCACTGACGCTGCCGGCTGCGAGCTTTGCCTCGCGCCAATCCAGAGCCGCAGCCACCTATAGACCTACCCCCACCGCGGCCAGGATCCTGCGTATACGCCGGCGGCCAGCTGCCTCAGCCGGCCAAGGCGGCCAGCTAGCCACTGCCGCCAGGCCACGTTGTCAAGCTCCCCTGCTGCTCCGGCCAGCCTCTTCTCCGGCCTGCAGCCCAATTTCTACCTCTTTCCGACGATCTGAATGCGGAAGAGATTCTCTCCTTCTAGCTTAATAGGGAAAACCCTACTTTTAATTAGTTAATTGAAGGTTAAAATTGGGGAAACCCTAATTGATTTCATAAATTTAGGGTTTAGAGTTGAATGGTTGATGTACATGTGTAGGGTGTGAAATGATTAAGGATTAAGAGGGGGATGGATGAAATAAAGGCGTATGGGATGTATTAAAGCATGTGTAGTATTGTTATGAATTTAATGATAAATGTTTGTATGATTTCGGGAGTTTACAAATAAAGTAGATGTTGTCCGATTTTTCATGAAAATTTATAAGAGTTAAAGATTTATTAATCTTTAGTAGCATGCTTTCATGTTTTGTTAATTATCCCTACATGCTTGATATGCTAAATAACCGGTTATGAAGGTGATGATAAAGTAGGTGTAAGAATAATTAAGGGTATGGATGTAACGCCCATCTTTTTTTTTAGGGGACACATGTCACACCAGTCAGGTCTAGGGAATGAACTCTAAACCTAAGGCTGTAAACTGTTAAATTAATAACATACAAAAGCTAAGTAAAGCAACTGAATATATTTAAAAACTCAAACTTCAATATGATTCAATACAACACCATATAAATATTGTCTTAAGCTTAAAGTCTCACAAACACTCATAAGCAAACATAACATAATAACTAAACACGGGAGTCAGAGCCAGCTACAGGATGTCTCTACTAGACTCACGATCAGACAAACCCTCTATACGATATTTTGTCTATCGCCTGCAATCACAATGTCAAGAGAAAAGGAACTGAGCTACTGGAGCTCAATGAGTTGGGAACAGATCTGTAGGGTATAAACTGTACCCGTATAAATAAGTCAAATAGTAATCTAAAGTATAAACATGTATAAGAAATAACTGAATTTAAATACTGAATTCTGAAATAAATACTGAGCAAATATATGTTGCTCAATGTATTCTCTGAAATATGCAAATCTGATTTCAGGTTTCTCTGTCTTGTGAATTATTTATGAAACCGACATTCCCCCTGGGTAATCTGTACCTGTACCTCCTCTCTCCAAGATAAAACTCAATCTCTCTAGGAAGTGAGGAATGCAGAATCATCTGATAATCACAAGACTAAAATCTCTGACTACACATCTACTTCAATACTGTAGAACCAACGACCAACGGGTAGATCTGCTATGCGAGGTCATTTATATACGTACACTAAGCACCCGAAAGGATGGAAAGAGGGTTTTAATTTTATAAAATGGAAGTGTTTTTAAAACAGATAGTTCGGTATTAAAAACAGAGATTTAAGGCACCCCTCTTCTAACCTAGTGCTGAACTCTCTGGCTCAACACAAGCCACCACTGGTCCATACAAGCATATTAATAAAGTGTAATCTATATGTTTCTATATTTGTTTCTCTTTTCTGTTACTCAATACTGTGCATTAAATGGTTTTATAAAACTCTATAAATTTTCATAAAATTCCTAGTTCATGCTTGTCAAAACTGAAATCTATAATGTATAAAAATATGGTAAAATAGGCGAAACTGTACAGCTAGTTCCCCTCACCCGAGTCTGGTCCGAGCTTAAGTATAGCTTGGTCCTTCGGCAGTGGTGGACTTGCCTTTGCCCTTTCCTTTCCCTGATAATTGAAATACAAAATCTATAAATACGGGGACCATATTCTTGACTCGTACTCTAATTTAAACTAAATAGAATACCGTAAACCTATTAAGCTCTCTAAGCATGATTTTCTCCTAACAAGTATTTCATGATTTCAAAACACGTAACTATTATAAGAATCATTAACTTAACTAACATGAATTCTACACATGTTTTGGAAATAAAACCTACTTCGTCTTAAGCATATATCGGAACTTAAACATGTTCTCCTTGAAATAATAATTACTTGCTATCATGGTATGATTAATCTACTAAGTAAAATGACAAAATTTCAAGGCAGTCTTCCTTGTTTATAGGGCTTTAGATTTAATACAATCGTGCTCCATACTTCACAATTAACAACATGAATTAATACATGAAATCATACAACATTATAGACCCCTTCTAACAGCCCATAATTCCCATTCAATCATGCATCCTACTTAGGGTTTCCCCAAATTGGCAATTTTAGGAATTTACTTAAACTTGGTGCTCGACCTCGCCGGAGAGAGAAGATGGAGACTTGGTTGTTGGCCGGAGAGGAAGGGGACTGCAGGCTCTTCGCCGAATTGAACAAAGGGAGGGAAAAGAGGGGCCGCCGGAGCTCGGCTCCAGCCGTGAGAGAGGGGACTGTTGGCCTCGCACAGGGAGGCGCGTGTAGGGAAAGATGGCGGCGGACTGGAGGGACGCCGATGCGGGGTTGACCGGACGCCGGGTGTGGGTAACTCACCGGTGGTGGTCGCTGGTCAGCTCAAGGAGGAGAAGGGCACAAGTAATACCCTAATTGAGGATCGTGAGGAGGATTTGAAAAAAAAAAATAAAGAAAATAAAAATATAGAGAATAACGTTTCTTCTGAGAAAGAGAGAGATTGAAAATTTCATTCTCTCTTTCTCACATTTGATATATATATATATATATATATATATATATATATATATATATATATATATATATATATATATATATATATATATATGTTGATACAAGAATCAGTAAGAATCCGTGATTCAGATCAACAATTGAATTTGTAATTTGATTGGGGATAGATCTGGATGAGATTGAGAGGGATCGAGAGAGAGAAACTCAAAAAAGAGAAGGGTGAACACAAGATTTACGTGGAAACCCCGAATCGGGGAGAAAACCACGGAAGATCTCCATGATCGGAGATAAAATCACTATCAAATTGATGGAATTACAAGTTTATAAGTGGAATTTGAGTTTTTGGAGAGGCAGGGCTTCGCCGATCATCCAGAGCTTGAAGATGACTTGGCGAGATCCTCTATTTATAGGCTCCCCAAGAGGGGTGTTGCTTGGGGAGCAAGTCACCCTTAATAGACCACGTGGAGGCTAGTGAGCTAGCTCCTAATAGGCCACGTGGGTGCCAGCTGGAGTTAGTTAGCTTAACAGCTCACCTTTCTTCTAGATGTTTCCAGATTGCCAGGATGAAATTCAGTTAGATCTCAACAGTCTTTTCTTCTAGAAGCTCCCAGTCCGCCAGGGTGTCATTCAGTTAGATCCCAACGGTCTCAACTGTAATTCTTTCTAGAAGGGTGTCCCAAATTCTTCATTGCGTACCCTCACGAGCCTGTGGTCCGTCATGTCTCCTTCTCGAGCTGTGAGAGCGATGCTTCTGAAAATCGGAGAGGCAAGCCAATTTCCCGAGGAGGCTTACCTTAAAGGAGCCGAGGCAGTTATCTTCCTTCTGTTTCCCGAGGAGGGTAATTCTGAGTGGGGACCCGAGGGGGTTACCGCCACGGATCGAAGGATAGGATCGATCCACGTGTCAGGTGTCAGGCTCCTCGGTTTTTACCCTCATCAATATATATATATATATATATATATATATATATATATATATATATATATATATAAGTATTATAGATTTTTATAATTTAAATAATATTTTATATAAAATATTATTCTCATCTTTTAATTAAGTTATCTTTAAACTCAATTAATTAACTTATCTTACAAGATGAATTTAATAAACAATATTATATTTTAACTTTATGTCCCGTCACTATTTAATAATATTATCTTATCAATAATTATCAATAATTCTTCCACCCAGATCCGGAAATCCCGGGCTAGACGATCCTAGTCACACGACTTGATTGTAGCATCACGGGTCATCCCTTCTCCCGACCCAGATATGTGTTTCTCTGCTTTTGACTCGGCCAGGTCTACTTTATCGAGACTCTAACTTTTGTCAGATATTTTCACTTAATTAATCTAGATTAATTAATATTTAATTAATCTCTGGTTTAATTAATCTAACTCGGTTGACCATTCACCTCCAACTATTCTATGTAATTTTCGCCTGGCCTAATAAGGCCTTCTCTCGGCCCTATAGTTGCGAGGCTGGATTTCGGTCCATTAACTTCTTATTTTCTTTAACTTTGAGGTTAGTAATGATTAATCTGATTTTAAGCTAATTAACCTCATTTAAAATTTCAAAAATTTGCTGAAATTTACTTAGAAAATTATGGGATGTTACAATGGAGAAATATGAACATGTTGTAGTTCTTCATATTTTTATTGTATCCTTAGCGATAGAACTAATGCTATGAAATGTAATCATAGTATTTATGAATTTTAGAAGCATGTATTATATGTTAAGTAAGAATCATGCTTAGAGAGCTTAATGATTTTACCGTATTCTATCGAGTTTAAATTAGTGTACAAGTAAAAAATACGGTCTCCGTATTCATGATTTCCATATTTTAATTACTAGGGAAAAGTAAGGGCAAAGGCAAGGGAAAAGCGGGAGCTGCTAAAGGTCCAAGCGAGCCCTAGAGCAAACTAGACTTAGGTGAGGGAACTAGCTGTACAGTACGTGTTTTTATCGTATTTTTATTACAGTTTTGATTTCAGTTTGAAAAGCATGAATTAGAACTTTCATGAAACTTTCTAGAGTTTTGGAAAATCATTCATGCACAATAATCAGTAACAGAATAGAGAAACAAATACAGAAATAAATAGACTACACTTTATTGATATACTCGCCTGTACCAGTGATGGCTTGTAGAGAGCCAGAGTGTATGGCATTAGGTTAGGAAATGGGTGATTTAAAACTCCGATTTTCATTACCAAACTATATGTTTAAAATATTCCATTTTTATGAAATTAAAACCCCCTTTTCATACTTTGGGAGTGCCTAGTGTACGTATATAAGATTGACCCCGTGTAGCATAGATAGATCTACCCATTGGTTGCTGGTCCCGCAATATTGAAGTAGACGTGTAGTTAGTGATGATAGTATTGTGATGATCAGATGACTTCGTATTACCCACCTCCCGGTAGCGATTAGAGATCCACCGTAGAAGCGATTGGTACAGATTACCAAGGGTAATTTCAGAAATCATTCACAGCACAGAGAAACAGATAATGAGAAACGCATATATGAGATTCTATGCATATTGACATGATTAAAACAGATTGAAGATAATGTATTGACCAGCATCTTTATTTGCTCAATATTACTTTCAGATTTCAGTATTTATTTTTAGTTAATGATATATGCATAGTTTTATGCTTCAATTTTTACAGTTTTATTTTATTACACGGGTATAGTTTTATACCCGATAGTATTGTTCCCAGATCACTGAGCTCCAGTAGCTCAGCCCCTATTTTGTGACATTTTTATCCAAGCGATAGATAGGAGACCAGATAGAGGGCTTTGTCTAATCGTGAGTTTATATGGAGATTTCCTATAGTTGGCTCTGACACCCTGTATCGTTGTCATGCCCTCGACCGAATCCCGGGACCTCGTGCACGCGCAGTATTTGAATCGACATAGTATTCCAAGGAGAGACGCAGAGCCCCACTCGGATACAAGGCCTAAATGATAAAGAACAGATAACATTATTTCCATTAATAACAAGAGTTACACAGCGGAAATTTGAAATTTAAAAGTACACTATGGGCCCTACAATGGTCCTAAAAATATATTGTCTCTTATTAAAAGGTTTGAGGTCTTCGAACCTCAACGCGCAGCTCCGAAGTCTGTAATCACTATTCCTTTAATCCTAAAAAGAAAAGGAAATCAAGAAGAATGAGCTTTCGAAAGGAAAGTTCAGTAAGTTCCCCGCAGGGATCTTAACAAAGCCAGTCAATAATCAAGATAAGCAACAATCATAAATGCAAGCAACTGGGACTACGCTCTCACAATCAAGAACCTAGGAGTCTATCAAAACAATCAAAGCAAGGACTCCTGGTCTTAAGCACTGGCCCTCAGACCCGAAATGGAATTCTAAGAAAATCGATGCTGACAAAGTTTTCCTCACATTGACCCCGGTCTTTCCGAAATCGAATTCCTCCGGTCATACCTCGTAGCGCCAATTGCCTTACGGTTTACATTACACGGTTAGTGTACCATCCCTCTAACAGGTTGGACTGCCAGAGTATCCTCCCTCCGGCACGGAACTATCAGAACGTCAGGGTATCCTCAGCCCTGAACGCTCCACTTGAGCATTTGCTCCACTAAACCGGAAAACGAACCCGTCTGTAGCACGCTTACCCGGCCAACACACGAGACTATGTATCCACAGTCAAGTGTCGGCCCACGGGCCAATGTGCCCAACGAGCATACAAACAATAAATAGCACTCTACTCTAGCTCTCAACCATGCACGTACAAGAGAAGTAACACAAGCAAATATAGGTACGTGCATGCATTCAAAAACAGAAGTTCAATAGTACATGATAAAAGAAATAGCATTAATAAACACAAAGAAAACCCAAAGATGGGCGGGAATCAAGGCGAAGGTAACTTACCTCTGAAGTCACAAAGTCTAGTGTTCCGTGAAATTTCCTCCCGACGCATCCACGTCGATAACTGGTAATGACAATCACAACTCAGTATCACTACCCACACAAAGTGAATTATTAATATTAATAATATTGATAGTGTAAAATTCCTGAAGTTATTGCGCAGTCCCAAAGAACTGCTCATAACTTTTGATCCAAGAATCCGTTTGAGCCAAACCAAAGCTCGTTGGGAAGATCTCTTCCTCATCTTTCCAACGGTACCTTACATGTCCCTATCTGGTATCTACAGGCTGCCCAGCTATCCCTCGAATGGGACAGCTAGCTGCAGGCCTTTTATAAACAAACTTAAAACATACTCAACTATCTCCCTTGTTCATATTTCACCAGACCGGCCCAAGGCCCATCTAAAACAACCCAACAAAAATTTTATTCTACAACCTTCATTAGAAACCAATCACAACCATATTTACTCACAGAAGTTAACAACAAGGAATTCCAACAACTAATAGAAATTTATTAACATACCAACCTCAACACATTCTAGAATCTGAAAAACCAAACCTCAACAATCAACCTCAACTCACTGTTAACACAACTGTAAATATATAAAACTGAACCTGAACTCCACCATTACCATATAAAGTAAAACCTCATCATTTCTTTTACAATCATGATTGGGTCCTTAAGAATCATTTGAATTTAATTAAACCTGAGGCCGTCCAACTAACCACTTAATCCAAGTGTTCATCTAAACCTCTGTAAAACTTTAACAACTATGTTGATAACATAAGGACCCCCATCCCTGCTGCCCACTATCATGGAAGGACAAAGAGATTTAAATCTGAACACTCAAACATCTAAATCACAAATGAATGTAACCTCAACAAGACTCTTCACAATCCTCCATACTTGATTCAAGACAGCTCCAAAGGTTTATCAAATAAACATTACGATTCACCCACATTACAATGCCAAGACTTTAATTACTAAAGCATTCACTAACCAATTCTCTCACTATAACACACCAGTTATCATATACCCGAGACTTGGATTCTATCCCTACTATACCTCACGTGCATCTGATAATCATTTGTTGGAAGCCCATTTGGGCCTTGCTTTGTGTTTGGGCCTTCCTTTGTTTGTTTCAAAACATTCATATTCTATAGAGAAAGTTTAGTACCACATTGCCTATTCACAAAGCATGCATCCACTTTTTATATGCTTTACTCTAGTAGCATGTTAGACTTATTTAGTGGGTATGCTCTCTTACGCTACTAAGTAGCAGGTGTAAAATCCGGGTTCCAGCTAGCTTTGAAATTCTGAACTCGTGTGGGCGCGTCCTGCGCACACAAATGCACCGATTTCTTGACTCACCTTGTGCGGGGCTAGTTTTTGTTTTGATTCCTTTATTATTATTTTATTGTTGGGTTCTCTTCTTAACTAATTTCCCGTGACTAATTGCCAACGGTCGGTACGGTTCCCAACAGTACCTTCTCTTTGATTTCCAACAGTAACTTTCTGAATATTGATGCATCCCTTTAAATAAATTGATGTTTCTTTGCATCTTAAACTGATGCTTCTTTTGGAATGAACTGTTGCTTCAAGGAGATGTGTCTCTCTGCATTCTACTCTATAAAAGGGAACCCTGGCCTCCCATTCTAAGTACAATTCTTTCCAGTTTTCTTACTCTGTCTTTCTTCTTCCTCATCACATTCCAAAACTTCTTCTGTCGGAGCAAATCAAGAGCACTCACTTCTTCAATTCGGGTGCACGAATCTGAGGAAGCCGACTGTTGAATCCTGGGAGAACATCGCCGCAAAATCCTGTTGCACCGAGAGAGGAGGCGAAATTGTTCTTAAGGACAGTGCAATTTGCACGCCTCAGTCACATCAATTTCGACCAACATTCAACCTGTCCACAGCAACATCTACACCAAATAATCTCCAACATCATTAACCCATGAACACATATACAAATGATTTGATCTATGATTTGATCTACTCATGCTTCCACACACATGATATGTAAAATAGTTTACATATCAATGGAGGATCAGAAGACTGCAAATTGGAGGGAAGCTGGTATTTGAAAGGGAGAACAGATGGGATTAACGACATAGTTAATCAAATCCAATCAGTTGATCATGGGCCAACTTCAGTAATACAGTTGAACCGGCTTCATAACATTGGTTCAATTCCGGTAAAACAGTTGAACCGGCTGAGAAGCTTCCATTCATTGGCGCAGGCGTAAGAGAGGGGAGATGCGATCTCGACCCTACATCTCTTTACATAACGGATCGGGTTCATCCCAGCCGTTGAAGTTGTAAAACTGAATCCTTATATTGTAACAGCTCTGCAAAAACAGAGCACTTTGATGATTGGAATGAAATTGAGTCTTTCTCTCATTCTCTCTAGCTTTCTCTCTGAATCTCTTCTCTGTTTTCTCCCTTCTTCTTCTTCTTCTTCTTTCCTTCTCTTGTGTTGAAAGCTTGTTATCGGCATCACTGGTATCAGAGCTCGATCCCGGCAATGGCTAATAGCAAGAAGCAAGATTACAAAGATTTGGAGGCTCTCATCAAGGAAACTGATGACAGATGCTTCAAGGCCATCCAAGAAATGCGTGAGGAGCAAAGTATGGCCTCTGAATCCATGAAGGAATTGCGTATGGAGCAAAGCAAAACGTCTGGATCTATTGAAGAACTCAAAAGGATGATTCAAGGAATAATCTCCTCCAGTGGTGAGGTAACTGCTCCTGTTCCTTCTCCAGTGATTAATAGGGGTGATGGAATTCTTGGATCTGGGGGTATAGCTGCTGGAAATCATAGTTTAAATGCTAATCACTATGCTAAACTTGAATTCCCAAGATTTGATGGTTCTTGTGTTCATGATTGGCTCTATAAAGTGGAGCAATTCTTTGAAATTGATCACACTAATGAATGGAATAAAGAAAAAATAGTTTCTATTCATTTGGATGGAAAGGCTTTAAATTGGTACAAATCTTTTATAAGAACCAGGGATAAAAGTAGGAGGTATTCTTGGCATGATTTCCTTACTGCTTTAATTGAAAGATTTGGAGAAAACATGTTTCTTGATCCTATTGCTGAATTAAAGAAGTTGAAACAAACTGGTTCTGTGGAACAATATTTAGAGGAGTTTGATATGTGTTTGAGTAAAACTGATCTTAATGAAGCCCAAGCAATCAGTCATTTCTTAGGTGGTTTGAAGGAGGAAATTGAATTGTCAATCAGGTTGTTTAATCCTAATTCTCTGCAATCTGCATATTCAATGGCTAAGGTTCAAGAATCATTGTGGTTGAAGAGAAGGGGATCCAATTCTGTCAGTAATTTGAGAACTGAAGCTTCTGGTTTTTCTGCTAACAAATCAGTTGCAAGAACCTTTATTCAACCATATAAACCTGTGAATGTGATCAGAACAGGGAGTACTAACAATTCAGTGCCAGATTCTTCCAATGTAAACTCCACTAAGAAGTTGACTAGCAAGGAGATAGATGAAAGAAGGAAAAAGGGGCTGTGCTTTTGGTGTGATGAGAAATTCATTCCTGGACATAAGTGCAAGAAGAATCAAGTCTTCCTGATGACTGTTATAGATGAAGATACTGAAGAAACTACTGCTGCACAATCAGATGACATTGAATTAGAAGAAGTAACTGAATCAGAAAATCCAAAGATATCCTGTTGTGCATTAACAGGGACACCTAGTTTTCAAACTATGAGGATAAGAGGGAGTGTGAGAACCAAGACTTTGTCTGTCTTAATTGATACTGGGAGTACTCACAATTTTTTAGATTCAAGAATGGCTAAAGAGCTTGGATGCAAACTTGAGCCAGTTCCTGAATTAAAGGTTTCTGCAGCTAATGGCAACATGCTTATTTGCAAGGAGGTTTGCAAAGAGTTTCTTTGGAGCATGCAAGGGTATAAATTCAAGGCTGAATTCCTCATCCTGCCCTTAGACAATTATGATGTGGTATTGGGTATTCAATGGCTGACTGAATTAGGTGATATCACTTGGAATTTCAAAAAACTGCAAATGAAATTTCAATCTGGTGACCAAGAATGTATTCTCAAAGGAGACAGTGATAATACAGTGCAGTGGATTAATGATGAAAAGATGCAAAAATTACTCACCAAGGATGCCCAATTGTCATTAACTCAGTGTTTTGCAATAACCCTACATAATTTGCAGGATTCTACTCTAAAGTTACAGAAGGAATTACAGGAAAGGGTTAAATCCTTACCACCAGGAGTTGCTCAGGTCTTGCTAAATAATGCTCAGGTTTTCCAAGAGCCCAAGAGTTTACCACCTGCAAGACCATATGATCACAAAATTGTCATTAAAGAAGGAGCAGAACCAGTATGCAGGAGACCCTACAGGTATGGTGTAATACAAAAGGATATAATTGAGAAATTGACTCAAGAACTGCTGGAATCTGGAGTAATACAGAACAGTACTTCTCCTTACTCATCACCTGTAGTACTGGTAAGGAAGAAGGATAATTCATGGAGGATGTGTATTGACTATAGAGGCCTCAACAACATCACCATCAAGAATAAATTTCCCATTCCCATAATTGAAGAGTTACTGGATGAATTACATGGAGCTGCTATTTTTTCAAAATTAGATCTCAGGTCAGGATATCATCAAATCAGAATGTGTACAGAAGATGTATATAAGACTGCCTTCAGGACACATGTGGGTCACTTTGAATTTAAGGTTATGCCTTTTGGTCTCACAAATGCTCCTTCTACCTTCCAAGGCCTCATGAATGAAATCTTCAAACCTCACTTAAGAAAGTTTATACTAGTCTTCTTTGATGATATCCTTATTTATAGTAAAGATCTGGATCAACATGTCAAACACCTGGAGGTAGCATTACTGATACTGCAGAAAAACACTCTGTTTGCTAAACTCAGTAAATGCACTTTTGCTCAAGCTTCAATTGAATATCTTGGTCACATAATTACCAAGGCTGGGGTATCCACTGACCCCAGTAAAATTGAAGCAGTTGAGAATTGGCCAGTACCTATGAACATTAAACAGTTGAGGGGATTTCTAGGATTGGCAGGTTATTACAGAAGGTTTATTAAGGATTTTGCATTCTTAACCAACCCTTTATATGCTCTGTTGAAGAAGTCTCAAAAATTTCAATGGAACAGTTCTGCACAACAAGCTTTTGAAGACACTAAGCAAGCACTAATTTCAGCTCCTGTTCTAGCATTACCCAATTTCAACCAAACTTTCACAATTGAGACAGATGCTTCAAATTGGGGAATTGGAGCAATCCTCATTCAGAATGGGCATCCTATAGCTTATATAAGCAGAATGTTATCTCCTAAGCATCAACAATTACCAGTGTATGAAAGAGAGATGTTTGCCATACTATTTGCTGTTAAGAAGTGGGAACAATACTTGATGGGAAGCCACTTTGTGATTCAAACAGATCATCAACCTCTTAAATATCTTCTGGAGCAGAAGTTAACCACCCCCAGCCAATACACCTGGTTATCCAAACTCATGTCTTTGGATTATGAAATTCAATACAAACCAGGAAAATCAAATCCTGCAGCAGATGCCTTATCTAGAATTGAACCTCCAGACATTATACTCCATGTTCTATCAACTATCTCCACAGATTTGATGGAAAAAATCAGAAACTCATGGCAAACAGATGCTCATCTACAAGATGTTATTCAGAAGTTACAGCAAGGGCAATCTCAGTCAAAATTCACTTGGTCTAATAACCAATTATTCAGGAAAGGGAAATTGGCTGTGGGTAATGATCCAGAACTGAAACAACTAATACTGCAATCTATTCACAGCAGTGCTCTAGGTGGTCATTCAGGCATTCATGCTACCTACCAAAGGTTGTCAGCAACTTTTTATTGGAAAGGACTATGGAGATCAGTAAAGGATTTCATCAAGCTGTGTGAAGTTTGTCAAAGATGCAAATCAGAGAATGTACCTCAACCTGGATTACTTCAACCACTACCCATTCCTCAATCTGTTTTCACTGACATCACTATGGATTTCATTGAAGGATTACCCAAATCCAAGGGTGCTGATGTTATATTGGTAGTGGTAGACAGATTGACCAAATATGCCCATTTTATTCCACTTGCACATCCATATACAGCAGCAGGAGTGGCACAATCTTACTTGGATAATGTTTACAAACTACATGGCTTCCCAAAAACAATTGTCAGTGATAGGGATCCTGTGTTCCTCAGTGCTTTCTGGAAGGAGTTCTTCAAGGCCCAGAAGGTTGAACTCAGACACTCAACAGCTTATCATCCTCAAACTGATGGTCAAACTGAAGTGGTTAACAGGTGTTTAGGGATGTATCTGAGGTGTATGACTGGTAATCTACCAAGAAGTTGGGCTTCATGGCTGTCCTTAGCAGAATTTTGGTACAACACCAGCTTCCATACAACCATTAAAATGACTCCCTTCCAGGCCTTGTATGGTATACCTCCACCCACTCATTTACCTTACTTATCCCAGGATTCAAGGATGTCTTCAGTTGATTCTAATCTGCAAGATAGAGAAGCCATCATTCAAGTGCTCAAACACCAGCTTACATTAGCACAAACCAGAATGCAAAACCAGGCAAACAAACACAGGACAGATAGAAGTTTTGAGGAAGGAGATATGGTCTATTTGAAATTGCAGAAATATATACAGAATTCAGTGGTCAATCGAGAAGTACCTAAATTGGCAGCTAAGTATTATGGCCCCTATAAAGTCTTGAGCAGAATTGGTAATGTGGCATATAAGCTGGAACTTCCTCCAACATCCATGATACATCCCATATTCCATGTGTCTTTACTGAAGAAAGCACTAACAGCTACACAGACAGCAACAGACTTGCCCTCATTACCAACATCAACAACAAGCATTAGACCCCTGGCAATCCTCAATAGAAGAATGGTGAAGAGGGACAACAAAGCGACAACTCAATGGCTCATACACTGGGAAAATGCATCACCATCAGAAGCTACTTGGGAATTTGCAGAGGATTTGCAACTGAGATTTCCCAACTTCCCTTGAGGACAAGGGAATTCTAAGGGGGGAGTATTGATATGTAAAATAGTTTTACATATCAATGGAGGATCAGAAGACTGCAAATTGGAGGGAAGCTGGTATTTGAAAGGGAGAACAGATGGATTAACGACATAGTTAATCAAATCCAATCAGTTGATCATGGGCCAACTTCAGTAATACAGTTGAACCGGCTTCATAACATTGGTTCAATTCCGGTAAAACAGTTGAACCGGCTGAGAAGCTTCCATTCATTGGCGCAGGCGTAAGAGAGGGGAGATGCGATCTCGACCCTACATCTCTTTACATAACGGATCGGGTTCATCCCAACCGTTGAAGTTGTAAAGCTGAATCCTTATATTGTAACAGCTCTGCAAAAACAGAGCACTTTTGATGATTGGAATGAAATTGAGTCTTTCTCTCATTCTCTCTAGCTTTCTCTCTGAATCTCTTCTCTGTTTTCTCCCTTCTTCTTCTTCTTCATCCCTTCTCTTGTGTTGAAAGCTTGTTATCGGCATCAACACATGCACAGATGAATCCAGATCTACCCACAACCGTTACCCAGATTGTTAATGTTCCTTTAATTATCTCATTGCTTTTAATTATCTCATTGCATGTTAACAAGTTCCATCTACTTCTAGGCATGCCTTCTGAAACAAGAACTCCAACCAGGAGAGGGACAACGAAGGGAACATACACTCATAGTGTTTTTGGACGATGGCTCTTCAGTGGTGGATTCTTTCGACAACTTCCTGGCACTCCGACGACGGTGTTCCAGCAATGGTCTGACAATGGGTTGCAGCACTGTGGGGCTTGAACCAAAACGCTGATGACGGCGACGAGAAAATGAGGGTTATTAGGGTTTATGGTTGCCACCCTCTTTTATAGAAATGATTGAAGAGATCATGGAAAATCTCTAATCTCGTTAGTAAGGATAAATCAGAGAGATTCGGTTATTCATACCGCTGGCCGCGCGAGATTCATGGAGGAGGTTGGGTTCACGCGGTGGTGCGCTATCTGGCGAAGGAGAGAAGCCACACCTCGAGATCAGGTTCCCACGGACGAGCGGCGTAGACGGGTCCGCGTAGCGAGGTCAACCGCTTCCAGTTCCCAGTCCACGCGCTTTCTCCCACGCATCGCCATATTTAATCCCCCCCCTTTTTTTTATCTAAGCCGTTCAAAATAGAAGCACGTCCATGGCGTTGTGATCTTTGTGCATGAAATTTTGAATTCAAGCACAATCATATCTTGTTTATATATGTTATCACATCAATCAAATCCCTTTGATATTATATCCCATCAATCAAATCCTTTTATGTCTAATTCGTATCCTCAACGACCATTACTATTATTATAAGATAATTACCACAATCCTTGAATTATTAATTGTTTCACATATATATATTCATATATAAAATCTATGAATACTCATTCTCAAACAAGTCCCCAGATATTTCCTGAAATTACAAAAAGATCCCTAACAAACCTTACTAATTCTAATTAAGGCATTAATAGATTTTGTCCCCTTTTTCTTATACCAATTTCTGATAATTTCCAAGCACAAGGGATATCTCTAATTAACCAAACAATTAAAGAGCCAACTAGAAAAAAAATTTTATTCCAGTAAAAGTTCTCCGACATTGGGAACATTCCCTTATTAACCACACGACTAAAAACAAAAACTGGGAAAGGTAAAAAAAAAAATTATCCTCTAAAAAAAAAAATCCTCGATTCTCACAGTCGTAGTGTTTGATTATGTAATGTTATCAGTGTATTTGAAATAATTAAGTCTAAGATAGTATTTTTATTTGGTGTTGTATTAAACAGTATCTTGAGTTTGAGTTTATGATATGATTTATTTGCTTTAATAGTGTAACACCCTTATCCTTTTAAGGACCTAGGTGTCACACCAGCCAGGTCAGGGAATGAACCCCGGCCTAAGACTGTATAAAATAAGTATTTACCCATAATCAACACTAATATTACGAAATCATAGAGTTAAATACTATATCAATACAAGCCATAAAGTCTTAAGATACAACACAAGTCTGCATAGGAGTTAACAACACTCCTCAAATCATAGAATAAATACTAAACACAAATAAAAGATAAGGGCCAGACGGTCAGAGCCAACTAAGGTAGACAAGACTCTATCTTCCACTCTAAGCAAAACCATGACCTTGCTTACTACCTGCAAAAGATCATAAACAGTAGGGTGAGCTACAGTAGCTCAGCGAGGTACTAACACCACTGTCAGGTATAACATACCTGTATGTCTTCAACAATAGAAAATAAAATAATGTAAAGTGAGATAATATATGCTGAATGACATTAAACATGAAAACAACATGCTAATCATAGACATGATTCGAGCCAATATCCAAATAAATCAAAATGATATGCACATATGCATTTCTTTAATCATTTATCATCAGCATGGGAGCTGATTTTCACATATGTCCTGGCTGACCAACTCAAAGCCATTAGCCTTCACAGTTGGACCAACTCAATAACCGGAAGGTTGACAATCCGTGAAATCAAATACTCCTCATAAATCATATTAGTGTCATCTACACCTCTATTACCATATTGCGAAACCAGAGTGGTAACGAGTGGACCAACTCAACACTCGATAGCTCTCCGGTCGGACCAACTCAACAACTGTAGAGCGATAAATTTATATACGTATACTAAGCACCCGATGGGTACGGAAAGGGGGTTTTATTTCTTGAAATCAGGAGGGTTTGAAAACAGATAGTTGAACTAATAAAAACAGAGTTACAGAAAACCACCCCTTTCCTACCTAGTATTGTACTCTCTGGCTATATCATAGAGCCACCTCTGGCACAGGCATGCATGTGAGTACAGTGCAATGCACTAATGTTTCTATCATTTCAATTTTTGTAATATGTATGTGTTTTTCACATGTTTTTCATAAATGAGTTTTCAAAATACCGAAACATGATCACTAATTTCATGCTTGAAGATTTACAGTATTTATGAAAACTAATAACTCATAACATGAATTCTCAAGAATTCAATACGATAAAAATATGGAAAGAAATATGATAAATTTATAGTTGTGTTCCCTCACCTTAATTTGAGTAGTTCCTAAGGCTGGCTAGGTCCTTCAGCAGTAGCGGCCTTGCCCTTGTCTTTTCATTGTCCTTGAAATAAAAATACAGACTTTTCAGGAATACGAAAATCATATTCTTAAGGCATTCTCTAATCTAAACTCATTATAGCATGATAATTTCGTCAAGTATAACTAAAACACAATTTCTCTTGGCATGAACTTGTGCCTCTAATAGACTTAAAAATACGGAATTGTTCAATTACAAGTCTTAGCTCTAAAAGCTTCTAGCATGCTCCTTAGATATAATTAGATGCTAGACATGATCATAGAGACTTAATCAACTATATTATACTTAAGATTTCCTACAAAAAATTCGGCAGCACCTCCTCTATTTGGAGGGCCCCAAAAACATACAAACATGCTCCATAATACATGAATAAACTCATAAATTACATGGTCTCGTGGTACAACCATTTCATCTATTTAGCAACAACTTAGAGCATTTCCAATCCTCTACACTAAAATTAAACAACCACCACTTAGCCTATAGAGGTATCATGGTAATCTCATGCAATCCCCCCCAATTTAACCCTTAATTCTATTATACCATGTTCCTAAGGTACTCCCTGTTTACTGTCAAATCTCACCAAAGAAAAGGGGCTGCGGTTCTCACCGGCGGGACTACGCTCGAGGTCGGCGGAGAAGCTGGCCGGAGAGAGCTCGAGGTGACTGTCGGATTCCAAGAACAGAGGCCAACGTCATCAGAGAACAGAGAGTAGGCGGTGCTGGCGCTCGCTGAAGCTTGGCCGGTTCGGATGGGGGCTGGTCGGGAGCTCGGAGGCAAAGGGGGGGTGGTGCGGCCTCAGATCCAGTAGCGGCGGGGCTCGCGCATGCCGGCGGAGGGTCGGGACGACTGGCGGTACAAGCAAGGGGCACGGGCTACGCAGGGAGGTTGCTGCGAGTCACGATCACCGGAATGATGGTGATGGCCGGTCACGAGCGAGGGGAGGAGGAAGAGTGAGTGGAGATGAAGCTTTTCTCTCCTTCTCTCTCTCTTTCTTTTTTGTAAAGTCTAAAGTAGCTTTATGAAAGAATATAATTTAAATTAAAATATTATTAAATCCCTTTTACTGTATGAACACGGGAGTTAATACTTTCCCCGACCAGATCCACTTCTTACGGATCGAGATAATAAATTTATTATTTTATTCTTTTATTTAATTAATTCTTCTTTATATCTTTTCAGAGGTCAATGACCTCTTGTAACTTCAGCAGTCTCAATTACGACCCAGGAGATCCCTATTTTTTCGACTTTTGACTCGCTTGATTGCCTTATCGGGACTTACATTTTGTCCCGTTTCTCCAACTAGATAATTGAAATTAATTAATACTTACTAATCCTTCTAATTAATAATCCGGAATCTCTCTCTTCAGTCCACCTCCAACTATTTAAGTGAAAGTGACCAGGCCCAATATGGCCTTTACTGGGCCCAATAGTTGCAAGGTTGGACTTTTAACCAATTAAATTCCTGATTTTCCTTAATTGGGTTGTTAAAGTAATTAATCTCTTTTATGTGCTAATTAATCTCAGTAATTTTCTCCAGAAATTAATTAATTTATTCGTAAAAATTCTGGGGCGTTACAAATAGCTTCCACAATTACTTGATTTCTTTTGATTACCAGTTTTACAGCCTTAGGTTTAGGGTTCATTCCCTTGACCTAGTTGGTGTGACACATGTCCCCTAATTAGGAGATGGGTGTTACACCAGGTGTCAATTCTTCTAGAAGACTTGCCAACTCTCTGGAGTCTTCTTGAAGAATCTTCTCGAAGCTCTTCCAATACATAGCTGAGTAGCGGAGGATTGTCTTCTCGAAGTCCTTTTCTTGTATGAAGTTGAATATTAGTAGAACTAGTAGAGACTCAATATCATGCTGGCTTCTAGGGGCCGAGTAGTTGATGAATCATTCAAGGTTGGATAATAGATGGGCTGCCAATGACCGAGTAATGAGAGATCTTACTGTAGACCGAACAGGGGATGAATTACCGTAGGCTTCTCAAAGCTCTTCTCTTATGCGAAACAGAATGTCGGATTAATGGACTCATGTTCTGAGTATAAGGTGTTTTATAGGCTTCCTACGTGGTTGGTCTGATGAAGGCCACATGTCTCTCTATTTCCACCTCTATTGTTAGTCCCTCCCAAGTATGCTTGCGTTGAGTCTGAGTGATGAACGAGTATTTATCGATCATTGGTCGGCTCAAAAGGCTAAGCATATGATCATCGATCATTGGTCGACTCACAGAGGATCCGAAGGTTGTTCTGTGATAAGATATAGTAGGTGTGCTTTGAATGTGGGGTTTCACTTTCAATCCTAGTCGTATTATATCCGATCAGGTGTCACATTCGCTGGCTCAGAATTTTCCAATTGAGCGGAGGCATAGTAACATTTCGGTCGAGGGTTGGCCGTGTAGATGGAGCTATGCACACATTATAAGATATAGTTTTTATCGAGTATCATGGTTTGGACTTTTGGAATACTTAGACTAGAAGCTACCTTTGGCCAGAGCTGTACTCCTTGTTGTAGGCTATTGAGCCTAGGAACAATTAGTGCCAAGGTAGTTGGGGAGGGAAATAGGTGGAGCCTACTCCATTTTACCATTTAGAGAATGTTTTAAGTATTTTCAACCATACGGATGAGAAGATTATCAAAAAAATAAACTAATATATCCATTTTCATATAATTTGGTGACCTTTTGGTTCTCCTATTTAACGGTTCAGAATTTCAGAATTTCAACCATAAAGTGGGAGGACCATACGGTCACCAAATTATATGAAAATGAACATACTAGCTTGTTTTTTGATGATCTTCCCATCCATACGGTTAAAAATATTTAAAATATTCTATAAATAGTAAAATAGAGCCGGCTCCATGCAAGTTTTTCTAGTTTGGGGGAGCATCTATTCAGTTTCACCTCTTATGCAAATTCTTTATATATACTTGCATGAATGTTTATGCTTATGAACAAGTACTCGTGGCCGAAGAGAAATTTCATGGGGGCATAGATACTAGAGGCCAATTCTTATATAACCAAGCTTGGTTCATTAGTCCATGTTACTATATTTTTCTCAGTCTAGAATGTCCATGTTTTCTCTCTGAGATAATTAGGAGATATTCATTAGTGGTGTGCATGCATGAAAATAGATAGGAGCATTAATTTCGCTACAAGTATTAAGTGGAAATGTCATGGTATTTATTAGTTAATGTTACGAAATATTCAATTGTTGTGAATGTCCATATGTTAACCCTTGATTTCTTAACTCCCATTTTCTTATCGTTTCATTTGCTCCGAAGGTTTTTTCATTCTTTTTTGTAATTCCTATATATATGTGGTTGTATCCAAAGAGTTTAATAACAACAAGAATAATAAGAAGAGAAGAACTTCTTTTATTTTTCTTTTGTCTTGCTCAAGTGTTCTAGTAATTCATTGATGGCAATATAGTCATTTGCGCATGGGGTATGTCCGTATGTGCAGTTGCTCAGCATTTTTAAGGGTTAATTACATAAATGGTCTCTCAACTTTGGGCCCATCCCACTTTCGTCCCTCAACTTAATTTTGTAACAAAATCGTCCCTCAACTTTCAAAACGTAACAAAACGGTTCCCGGAGCCGGTTGCCGGTTATGAACATCTGACGTGGCGGTCATCATGCCAAGTCACCATGCCAGCCTGGACGCCGATGTGACAAAAATTTTACTAAATTTTATGTAATGGCCACTCAACTTTTACGCCAAGCATAATGTGATAGTCCTCAACTTTGGTATGTTTCTAGCATGAAAGGTCCCTCATCTCTTTATATATATAAGTTTTAAAAAAGATGCAGTTAATACATTCCACTGAAAATAATGAAGTAGTTAACACATTTACCTAATTTTAAACACATACAAATCCTTCTTATCATGATTTGGTGAAAATATTTACAACAACCTTGAAAATTCACATTACACCAATTCAAATTCACATTGCATCAATTCACATTAATCCAAATTAATCCAAATTCACATCTCACATAAATTGGGTAAACTGAAATTGAGCATTACAAGTCAATATGAAAATTCATATAACCTAATCCTTCTTGCACATTACAATGAAATTGAGCATTACAAGTCAATATGAAAATTCATATAACCTAATCCTTCTTGCACATTACAATGAAATTGAGCATTACAAGTCAATATGAAAATTCATATAACTTAATCCTTCTTGCACATTACAATGAAATTTCACATTATAAGTCAATGAAAATTCATATAACTTAATCCTTCTTGACAGGGGTATACAAAACAGAAATTCTTGTATCAGAATTATTCAAACAAATTCTTGCTTGCCCTACACAAAATGACTTCACTACTTCATACAAATTCTTCTATATTTTCTTTGAACCCAACAAAAACCCTCGCAAAACAGAAATAAACCGCTTTTGCCTCACAGAAAAACAAAAAAATATAAATAGACAATCCTTCGTAACTCAAGTAAATGCCACAGTTGCCCCTGGGTTTGCCCCGCTTGTTCTCCTTGCCTCAAGCTATGCCTCTCATGTTGTGTCCCCGGCCGACCCTGAAAAATTAAAACACCAAAGGTAGTTGTTAGAACAGGATTTTTTTTCACATAAAACCATAACAACAGAAGACTTACATCATCCACAGGGGCAGTTGATGATTCCCCAACTCTTGCCCTCTTGTTTTGACATCCCCTTTTATTGTGGCCTATCTGTCCACATGTAGAATATGTCATCTTGACCCTTCCATGTTTAGTGACCCTGCCCTTTGCTGCAGCTGCAGCAATCTCAAGGTCTTCACTCTCCTTCCTCCTAGCAAATGTTTTCCTTCCTTTTTTCTTCTCTAATGGCTCTGGAGGAATGATAAGGACTGGTTCTTGTGGATGAGGCCACTTGTCCATCCCATCTGTTGGCTGGATAATATGCCCATACACAGCATATGTCCTTACATAATAACATTCATCAATATAATTTTCTGGGACCTTATTGTTGCCATATATGTATGCAATGGCATGCATACATGGGATACCAGTGAGGTCCCATCTTCTGCATGTGCAGGTCCTCTTAAGTATATCAACAACACACTGTGTCCCACATCCCCTAACCTGCACCTTGGGGCCTCCTGAGAACACAGGTTCCCATAATATTACAAATTCTTTTGATTTATCCAGCTTCTTCTGAATTTTAGGGCACAACAGCCCTCCATTCCTCTACATTTCTTATTTCTTCTTCCACAACCTTATCATGAGCTTCGTTCTTATAATTTCCAACATAGTGATAATAGGCTTCGTTCTAGCATCAAGTACATATTTGTTAAAACACTCACAAAGGTTGTTCAAAGAACATGTCGTGACTTGGCATGTGTCACGAATGCGCATCTACACCAATTCTCACATGGCCTTTCCCTAATCCACTGTCTAGCTTCTGGGGATATTTTCTCCATCTCATCCAAGTAAATTTGCATTCCTCAGTATAACTAGCTCTAGCAATATTCCATAACAGATCCTTCAGTCCCTTCCCTTTGAACTTCTCCCTGAAATTTTGATATAAGTGTCTTACACACATCCTCTGTTCTGAGTTGGGGAATAACTCCCTTATACTGTTCAATAGCCCCTGCAAGAAAACACATGGCATGTTCAGTAAGCATACATATCCAAATCTGTGAGTTGTCAAAAAGATTTAAAGGTTTGCATTTACCTTTTGCCTATCACTCATGAAGGTCCACCGTGGAGTCAGCCATAAATATCCAAATCATGAAAGCAAGTTAAGCATAAACCATCTCCAATTATCGGTGTTCTTTGTCCACAAATGTACCCAAGCAATGGGAATATACAAATACTGGGATCAATTCCTACAAAGCAGCATGTAAAGAAAGACACCCTCCATATGCTCCTTTAAGCCAAGCACCATCCAAGCATATTAATGGCCTACAACCACATAAAAAAACATCCTTCAATAGTTTCAAGCATATATACATTCCCATCCATCTTCCCCCTTCCAATTTAAAATTGATAGTGCTGCCTATGTTTGTCCTCACAATGCCTCAGATCTGCATTAAATTCTCAGACTGACCGAGTCAGTATCACCATAAATTGTTTTCAAAGCCAAATCTTTGGCTCTCAATGCTTTCATCTTTGTGATTGTGTAACCTAAATCCTCCTTTACAGAGTGTATGAGTCCCTCAATGGTCCATATTGGACAGCTTCTAAACTTCTCCAAATATAAAGTGGCCAACCTCTTATAAGTCAAGTGATAGTTCTTATGTACCCTGCCACAAGTATGTACCAAATTACATGTCTTAATCATCTATGTGGGATTGTTTTTCTTCTTCATAAACTGTGGAGAGGCATGAATCCTGAATCCATATTTGGAGAAGCATTCAACAATAACTCTCCTATTGTCATTCTTCACAAACTTTATTTCAAATCTATGTTTTATACTGAGTCTTAACAGCATTCTTGAAGTCCTCTCTGTTTCTAAATAACATCCCAACCTTCAATAAAGGATCAGTTATATCCCTTTCACTGTCAAACTCTGGATGCCTCAACTTTCTAGGTCTTTCAAAGATCACTTCTGAATCACTCCTAATCCGCTCTAACTCATCGTAAAGTTAAGATAATCCTCAATCATCACCAATTCATCTATGTAATCGCAGGTCCTCCAAAGATGCAGTCCTAGAAGCATTGGGTTGAGAAGGTCCTCCAGCACTGCAGGTCCCTTCAACAAATGCCTGGCCTTGTTCAATATTCCTCTGAAGATCTTCATCCCCATCAACTAATTCATTATCAGAGTCATAAAAATCAGGGAATTCAAAATGCTGTATTTACACTCATGGAATCAGGCACCCACATTTCCACCCCGCTTCCCCGCCATCCAAATTTGCCCCTTCTCCCCCCTCGCCATCTAAATTTGGCCCCCGCCTCCTCGCCATCCAAATTTGCCCTCCTCGCTACTCCCTACTCCCCTTGCTCGTGCATAATTATCCGGCCACCCATATATTCCCCGCCGCATATATTCTCTCGATTAGTAATGTCAGCAATATTAGCAATAATAGCAGCTATACCAGCAATATCATCATTGTCCCCATGGGGTATGCCCTGCTCAGAAACAATACATTGATCATCCACATTAGCCAATTTGCTCCCCTGATCCCCCTGCTCCTGCTCCTGCACAATTGTTTGATCAGCCATATTTCCCCCTCGCTCTTGCACATATATTCACCTCTTTCATTGATACCTTTGGATTTACTCTTTCTCTTAGGCTCAGGCTCACTGCACCCAGCCCCATTTTCTTCTTTAATTTCTTCTATCACAACAGAAGACTTTGGCAGTTTTGAGTTCGAGAATGAGTATTCTTTTTCAAGAACAAGAAGTGTCAAATGCTGGGCATATACATCTATCTCACCATGCTAGGACCCAGAAACACACATATCCAACACACTGTTATCATTGTCTAATCTCTTGAGTCCACTATAAAATTTTTCAACAGCAACCTTCCACTTATACTGAATAAGTCCTTCAACTTCAAGTTCTTGCAATTTCATATCTAGAACTATCAATGACATGGTATCATAATGAACTTCCATGACCTCTACTTCTCCATTAAAATAACCCCACTCCCCCATATCACCATTATAGTGCAAATTCAGTTTAAATGGATGCTTGGGCTCCTCATACCCTGTGATGGTAGAATTTGAAAATTAGGGAAGTATTACAGCATTAACCCTAAAAGATGAGCAAAATCCAAATCTTTAGCCGTAAATAGAAATTAATTAATTAAACCTACGTAATAACTCCCTAAACATCAACCAGTAACGAAATTCATTGGTAGATTTCACCTCAGGTCCCTTGACTTTGGGAAAAAAATAGAAATTGAGGAACCATAGGGCTGAGAGACCTGAGGGTAGGGACCAAAATAACAGACCTTTTGGCGTTTTCCCTTTCTTTGCTGATGAACATTCCCCCTTCTTCTTCACCATTGTCGTCGAAAAACCCTACACCAGTGTAGAAGCGACGAGAGGCAACACAACAAAGTAAGAGGCGAGGCGGCAGTGAACCGAACGATGTGAAGCGAAGCGCGACATGAGAAGAAGATCACTGCGCGGCGAGGAGTCCGGCGAGGTGAAGGTGCACGGTGGTTTTTGCGAATGAAAAGACGCGCGCGTTCTAGAGGGGGAAAAGTCACTTGAGTGACTCAGCAGAGTGACTTGGGTGACTTCGGCCGTGGATCGGGCATGGTGACCGCCACGCCGATGTTCATAACGGCAGAACCGCTCAGGACCGTTTTGTTACGTTTTGAAAGTTGAGGGACGATTTTGTTACAAAATTAAGTTAAGGGACTAAAGTGGGATGGGCCCAAAGTTGAGGGACCATTTATGTAATTAACCCGCATTTTTAAACACATGTGAAAAAAAGACCATTACACCCTCAAATATCGAGCATTAGTAATTGGCACCCTCTTTCCCGCATCGGTAACTGTGTCAGTAGCCCTCACCCCCTCAGTTTTCACTCTTGGCAAACATGACCTCTGGGTTGAATGCACCAAACTTGAAGGAGTTGGTGGTGTACGGTGTACCCTACAATGACACAAGGACCTTTGAAGTCACAGTAGTTGTGGAATGAAGTGGCACTGAATCCATTTATGGTGGCTTTATAGCAGCATCTCAGCTCTCTACCTGCCACCATGCATCTGTTGGTTTTAGTTCTTGGGAAAACAATTTTCAAAATATGCGGAAGCGTGAATAAACACGTATAAAAAAACAAGATCTTGGATCGGTATTCATCAAAAACACCTTTTATGAATACTTTGTAAATTATAATAATTAATTCTACTTATGAATTGAAAAATTAGATCAAGAATAAAAATCGCGACGGAAACTTTTCCCTCGCTATTCCGTAGCTGATTTATTTTAGCGACGGAAATTCATAGTTTCGCGAGGGAAATTTCCCTAGCTATTTTCTAGATTCCTTAGCGTACCTTGAAGTTGTAGAAGTTTAAATCCTCCGAGATCGGTAGATCTTCTTTCCTAAACCATGCCTTCCTTCCACGTAACAAAGATCCGGAACAATGTGTGTGGAATACACAACTCAAGATTAATCGGATCAATTAAACCGATTATTGTCTCACTCTAAAACTCATCTAATGGCTTGATTGAGAATAGTGACTTTTGAGAAAGAACTTTTCTCTCTCTTTTCTCTCTTAGGATTCCTCAATTGGTTCCTATCTCACACTCTCTAAAACTTATATCAAACTCTTTTGAAACTCATATCAAACTTTTTTGAAACTCATATTATGAGAGGAGAAAGGCTACTCCTTTTATAGAGAAAATAACTCTCTTTTTAAACTAAGATAAGATTTCGATTTAAATTCAAATACCCTTTTGAATTCAAAATCAAATTTTTGTCATACAAAAATTTAGAGAGATTTTAGTCAAATTTAAAAGATAAAATATCCTTATATTTATCTTTTTCCATGTGTTTAGTTATTTGATTTTAGATTCAAAATCAAAATCAAACTTAGCAACCAACTTACTACATATATTGAATCTAGACATATGCTTTACAAGCTTATCTAAATTCAAATTAATTTGAGTATATCTTAATTTTAACTCAAATTTAAACACGTGTCTTGGCTCACATTATCCAATAAGTCCATAAATAAACATATAATCAAATTATGTATTTATTTATTTTATTTATAAATAATACTACAAATTAATTCTCAATTAATTTGTAATAAAGTGATCAACACAAAATCAACTAAACTTGTCCAATCGGAGTTCCTTGTCCGGAGGGGACTTATGGACCTATAATCCCGGGCTCCAATAAAACTTTATATTAATCAATTAAACTCTTTAATTAATCAATATGTTTTATTAATTCCAAAGTTACTCCACTAAAAATCTTGGAATTGCACTCAAATTATAGATATAAAATTACTTTCTGATTCGAAATCAGCCCATAGGATATAGTCATCTCCTATATATTGATCCTCCATTAATAATTCATAATTAGAGCTAGGTAAAGATCCGTTAACCTCTCTAATTACATCTTTATCCTCAAGTACTAATGATTCTCTAATGAATGATAAGATTCAAGAACAAATCAAGAATCTGAGTACTCATACCATTTAAGCCCTGAATCATCACTCAAGGGAATTATCTGTCTACTTCTTATGAAGAAGGAATGGATTCCGTCTTGCGTTAATATTCTCGCATTCATTTCTTTTACACCTCCAACATACAAAGCTTTTGCATGATCACGATCTTATAATCCGTATCTGAAGAAACCACTCGTGATTAAGATCATTACATATCCACCATCATCAAATGATACATGATTTGAATGCATTATATTTTAATGGAAATTATCAATGATTCAAATCACATCGTGTCCCAGTCCTATATAATCTCATTATGTATAGTGCACTCATTAGATGTCCCTCTACATCAATGGTTTGGATAAAATCATTTCATTCTTAATTATAATGTGTTGTACTAGTGAAAATCAATTAAAGATTTCATACTTTAATTGTTAAGTCAATTGACTAGTTTTCACGGACTAATTTAAATTATCATCCTTAAACAATATCCTCCCATATATATAACACTTATATATATTTATTGAAGGTTAAGTAGATAATTATGGAATTTTGTGATATTCATAAAGTATTCAAACAATACATGCACTTGTAATAATTATATTATTTTAATCATAATTAAATAATATTCATAACATCATATGCTTTAGGGCATACATCCCAACAGTATCCTCTATATATCTGATGTTAAAGAAAAGAAGATCATGGTTCATATTTCATAGTAGATAATGTTACTAAATTAACATAGAGAGTGATTTATTTACCTTTCAAGTGTGTTTTTGAAAGAAGAGATGGAGGGAAAGGTAGATGATCAATGTCATGGTAATTGGGAGGTGGCTTGCTTTCTTGATCTCTTGGCTTCTTGTTCTTGGTCCAGTCAAAGAGATTGAGAGGAGTGTTGGTCTTGTTCTTGAGAAGCATGCAACTGGACATGCAAGCCATTGGATTGAAAGGAGAGAGGGAAGGATGTTGTTTGTTGAAGTGGTTGTTGGGAGCTCTGAATGAGAATGAAAGAGTTTTAGTACCACTGGTTTCTTATCCTCAGGAACTGGTTGGATATTTATTTCTAGTTTTGTTTTTTAATGTGCAAGTTACTGGCAAAAAGATTAATTTGTGTGTGACGTTGATTAATTAAATATATTGAATTTAGCTAGTTTTCTTTTTTAAGTTGGAATGAATACAACTAACATTTTTTTATCTATCCATAATTGGATTAAAGGCCATGAATTTAGATCATGAAGGTTAGAATATAATAAGACTTCTTATTTAAGTCTTGAGCAATATCGGCAGAAGGCAAGAGTTCAGACATGAAGAATATTTATATAAAGTGGATTGAATTAGGCAAGGATCTTATACTCAGAAAGATACAAAAGTATATTTCTAGCCAAATGTCAATGGCATTACAAGAGTGTTATCGAGCACAAAATGGGAAACAGATCAAGTCATTGTAGCTCAAGAAGCACTGGTTAAAATTTGATCAGTTCCTACAATCATATTCAACTTCATTTGAACTTCAGGAACCGACATTTCATTACTGTTGGATTGGAACTCTGAAGATATTTGAGGCTCAGGAGAGGCGGAAGCCTCTATGGTTGAAGAAGTTTGAGACTCGGGAGGAACTGAAGCTTCAACTGTAAGAGTTTGGGGCTCAGAAGGGACTGATGCTTCTACTGTGTCATTTGGCTTGAATTTGTTGATGTAGTAGCTCAGGGGTGGTCCAGAGTAATCTGAAGTCTGAATTTGTGGAGTATTCTTACTCAATTGGAGTAGAATTGTTGATGCTGTAGCAATAGAGAGGAGGGCCAATCCGGCAGCAATGGCAGCAGTGTTCCCCGATCCTTCTGACGATGTGCCTGATGTACCTGAACTGATTGCACTCTCAGCGACATAGATTGCGGGCTGAGGAATATGATTAAGGTGAGACTCATATTCCGATGTCAAACACAGCAGAGAAATGATTAGAAATTCAAGACGTCTCTATCTTTACATAATAGACAGTAACTGGAAAATAAAAAACATGAAGAAAGTTGTAAGACTTTAAATGCTGATAAAATGCTTTTTACGCCATCATATGAACTTGAGTTGTTGAAATCTACAAAAGTATGGACTATGATTTTTTGATGGTATATAACTCAAAAGAAAGACAGGTAATAACAACTGACCTCAACAGAGTATATGTTTGTTTGTCCAGCGGTGTCTTTCTCGACATAACCAGTCCATCCCTTTTTCCGAGGCGGGAAAGTCCCGGCTACCTTAGTCTTTTCACCAGCCAACCATTCCATGCTAACCTTTCCAACCTGCAAAAATTGATGATCACCACTCAACCCTCATACAGATTTTGCCAGAATTACATCGCATGTATGCCTTTTTGATATCTATCCTAGTGAGACTGCAAATACAGACCAAATGAGGAGCAAAGAGTATATCAGGTGCCCCGCAATCAAGAATTGTTCTGAGGGAGCTAAGGAATAACAATTGAATAGCTTTAAAACTTCACTCCACCACCATAGTCATGACACAAACAGAAAGAAAATATGACAAATATAATCTTGGAAGTTGGAACAGTTGTAGTTCATATATGAATAATTTGATTTTTATTCATTTACATAAAAGCAATCCTACTACCTAAAATTGGTTTGCATTTGATTCTAAAAGCTTTCAGTGCTTTGCAATTCATAGTTTTTCCTTTTTTTCCTTCATTTCTAGTAAAATATGGATAAACCAGTACCTACTGAGAAGAGAAGAAGTTAACATAGTGTGTGAAACTACATACAAGGTTCAAGCATGCATCAAAACAATTGATTATGAAATGAAAATTACAACGACTCACGAACGACAATATAGGCCTGAACTAAAGGAGTACAAAGAGCTAGACAGACTCTCACAGGCTCAATCCTCCTCCCACAACATGTTCTTTAGCAAAAAGGTGAATTCATGGTTGAAAAAAAAACAAACATAGTAAATGACAACAGAATATTTCTGAAGAAGGTCTTGGATAGCTCAATTTGTTCAAATCCTATGGACAACACAATTGGCCATCATTCTAAGAAGCATCCACCATTAACTGTGATTCTTCTGTGAATACTCCCTAGGGAGATCCATAAGATTGGCTTTGGATAATCTCAGGCATTCCTTAAAAATCAGGAATATGGTGCACATGATTCTCAATCACCTCCCAATCAACACTCAAAAGCAAAAGCATTGTAGTCACACCACCTCCTCCCAGAACTCCCAACCAGATGTGGTTGTAGAGAAGGTGATATTGATTCACTTGCAATTACAATAAAAAAGAAATCCTTAAATTGAACTTCTCAATGAAACTGCTTTCCATATCCAACAAATACAGCTGATAATAAAATTAATAGATATAGAAAGAAAAAAGAAAGATTTAACAAGATGATATGCCAAGTAAGTAAATAAACCTCTTTATCAGGAGCACACTCTTCAACATTGCAGTCAGAATCATCTGAAGAAGCAAAGACTGAGAAAGGCCTGGACTTTATCCTTCTTGACCTCCAGAAAGATGTATAAGAAGGGAGTGCATAGCTGCTTGCAGATATCATGGATTGAGATGCACAAGCCATTTCCAAGAGCCAAAGAATGAAAATTTTGTTCTGGTTGGAGAAGTCAGAACAGGGAAAGGAAATTGCAGAGAAAGGGAGAGGAGAGGACATGGTTTGTGTTTGAGGCCTGTGGTTGGTTTTGAGTGGATCTTGTCGCAGACACGTGTGGCTATTTTTTTACATTTAAAAAAAAAATAAAAGAAAGATCTTGTAATACCAAGTGGTGCACATAGGAAAGATTTTTGGTTGTTCCTTAAGACAGAAAGGAGATGATTTTTTTTTTATAATTTGTTTTGTAAAATAAAAATAGATAAAATAAATTTTTATTTAATTATAATTATTTTAATTCAAGTTACAATATTTAAAAATAAAATAAAATAAAATATTTATAATTAGATAATTAATTATATTTATTATATAATAGATAATAATAATTTTAATTCTAAAACAATAATATCCTATTTTTAGTATTAACATATAATTATTATATATTTTAAAATATTACTTTTAATTTAGAAAATAGTTTATATAATCGTTATTTTAAATTATAAAATTATTATAAATATACAAATTTAATAAAATTAAATATTTCAATTAATATAAAACATAAAATTAAATAATATAAAAACTCATCATTTTGAAGGCACGTCCATCCCCGTGAGAAAACACTAGGATTAAGTGGGATGAGATCCTCATCCCAGTCCATCCCAATCGCCAAACAACCGGTTGTCTTTGTGGGTAAATTTTATAAAAATAAAAATACTATATATCATTTTATTTAAAAATACCGCAATAATATTTAGTTTTTATAAATATTTTAATTTATTTTACTAGTGAACTCTCCCACCAGAAGTTGACATTTTCCAAATAGTCAATCTGTGTAACTTTTGTTTTCAAAAAAATTAAAGTATTTTTTAAGTAATAATATATTTTTATATTTTAATTTTTCATTTGAAGAGTGTGTCACTAATTCATGATCAATTCTATCCAAAATATTTTCTTTGGTGGTTATTAATTTGCACAAATTCTATAAGAGTAGTAATATACAATCCGAATAGGCTTATCGAAAACCATTAAATTTTTCTCAGAATCATCAACACCATTATTTTGAGATAACTTGAATGATATCAAACCTTCAATAAAACTATTAAGCTTGTATATCATCACTCATACCCCCAAAACCCTATGATATCCATTCAAATTATTTCAAGATGATATTAATAATCACAAAAAAAATTAATAATTTCAATCATTCAGTTTGTATATCATAACTCATTTATCATATGAATGTCTAACTTCTAGAAGACATCAGAGGTGATATGTTCTGGTTTGGCTTGTATCAATCACATAAACCACATAAAACTTTGGAAAACACAATATTAGAAAAGATTTGGCTACATAGTTAAGAGGTTAATTCATGGAGCAGCAGGTAAGAAAACCTCTCCTTCAGTTGCAGATCATAAAGCAAACTCATCCTTTATATAAAATAGAAGCCCATCGAGAGGGATGGATGCAGGAGAAAAAAAAACAAAAAAAACAAACAATGCCTCCGCTATCATACCTTACCACCACATACAAAATTTGAGGCATCTTCACAGGCTCTTGAACCGCCAATTTTATCTACCTACTCTCAGATTTCTCTGTTTGATGGGGCATGCAAGGATGATCAAATCTCCTTCCACTTGTTGACATACTTGAGGTATGCAGTAGCTTGGGAATCCCTTGGTTGGGCTCGAACACGAGTAGATCTCCGAAGCACAGCCTCTTCTAATAGGACCTTTTGATTAACATCCTTTGATCTCTTCTGTAAAGCATTGCTGCAGAAAACATGATGGAAGAATACCAGAATCAGATCATGGAGAACGCAGAAAAGAGTTTAGCTGAAACAGTAAGATAATGCCTGGTATAGAATGCACTCAAGGTAACAAAATAATCAGTATAAAGGCAGGTAAGAAGTTCGACAATCAGACGGGTAAGAAGTTCCGAAAAGTAAACCAAGGACATGCTTTTATGATAGTTATTTGTGATATCAGGGTCCGGGCCTGCTTGAACTTGACATGTAAACAAGCTGGGAGAGTGAAAGCTTCCTAATTTCATTAAATTATTACAAAAACAAATTAAACAAGCCGGGAGAGTTAAAGCTTCCTAATTTTCGTTGGACTATTACAAAAAGAAATTTCTGAGCTGCAAGAGATGAAAAGATCAAGTGTTGACACGCTAATGCATTGGGCGGGTTGTTCTTTGCAAGGAAAAAAGACTTGCCCCTCCCAAAAATGATGAGAAAGACTAATCAGTCAACTAACAACCAGACAGAATTATAAGGTTTCCAGATTAACTATACATCTACACTGCTCTATGTTGTCCCTCTTCTTACAAAAGGAAATTCCAACTTTCTATCAAATTTTTGTGCTGACCAGCTTAAACCCAAAATGCAGCGGATCGGATAAAAAATCGAAGTGATTGTCAACTAGTATAGTGAGGCTGTCAACTTAATCCAATCCTCAGATACCCAAAAACCTGTTTAAGCTGTTTAGCAATAGACTATAGCTCTATTGATATTATCAAAATAATAATAATAATAATAATAATAATAATAATAATAATATATTTTTTTTAAAAAATAGTGTTAGTGATGAGTAAGAAATAGGCAATTTTTTACTTCTTACAAAAGTATAAAAATAGTGTAAGCTTCCATATGCACATGCACCATGTGGAATAAAAGCCTCATATATTAATTTTCTGATTCCTAGTCAGCCCAGTGAGTAGCAAGAAATAGGCAATGGAAGCTTACACTTTAAAGGCAATGCTATCAGATTCCACACTTATTTCTACTGTGCTTTAGGGAGATTGCAAAAATTAGATATTAGGCAGGAAAAAACATTATTTGGTCAGGCTGTAACCAGTTAGGCTCCAGCACAAGGTAAATAATGTCATTGAATCTTTGATTACAGGAAAAATAAGAAAGATATTTCGGTTTAATAAAGTCATTCAGAAGCCTGCCCCCTCTTAAATAACTTACATATCTCCTGGAATTATGAGATCCTACAGTTATGAATAAAACCATAAAGAAGCATGTATTTTTGAAATTCATAAACTTTCAGGTAGCAAATTTTATATATGTATCATCAACAAACAACGAAACATCCATCCCATGTCATTTCATAAATCCTGCTGCCATGTACAGTCAACTATGAGACACTTATCTTCATCAAGACAGGACACAGTTAGTAGAAAATTTTCCTAAACACATCAAATAAACCAGAATGATTTTTAGAACTTGAGAAATTAAATGACACAAAAAGGATCAGGTAAAAATTCTATGCATAAGGACTGATTTCAGGAAACATCATCCATAAGCTCAAGTCAGACATACCTTATCCTGGTATATAACTTTTCCAGCTGTCTTTTAAGAGCCATCTCCCGCTCTCCTTTTGGGTTTAAGGATCCCAAAAGAGCATCAAGCTAAGTATGTTTCAGATTTAGAGGAGCCCATGTCAGCCTCATAGAAAAAATAAGGTCTAATACCCAATTTAGTCCCTCTATTATACCGAACTGGTCTTTTTGGTCCCTCTATTATAATTTGATCCTTTTTGGTCCCAGTACTTTCACGATTGAAAAATTTCAGTCCTTTCCTTTTTTTGTTCTCTGGAGGGATTGGAATTTCTCAATCGTGAAAGTATAAGGACAAAAAATGATCAAATTATAATAAAAAGACCAAAAGGGCCGGTTCGGTATAATAAATGGACTAAATTGGGTATTACACCAAAAAATAATCTTAACTTCAACAATTGCATGGAACTCACCTCTTCTTTGCTGCTATAGTAGCCCCACTGCTTAGAGTCCGAACTCTCAACAAAAAGCCTGCCTTCACGCCGGAACATCCAATACCTGTTGTAGTTTCTATCTTTACCAAGCGAACTACTGCATATGGACAATTTCTCTATCTCTCGTTCAAGATGTTGTTGCTGTGGTATGGATGTTCAAGCTTCAGTTACTTGGAATGAGAAAAGGACACATGGGTTGAGTGAGAGATACCTGTAGTTCTTCAAAAGTCTTCTCTTGAGACTCTTTGCTTCTAGCCAGTCCTCTTTTTTGCACCTTTAAACTTTCTCCTGTACCAGATGCAGTGTTTCCCTTCTCCTTAAAACCGCCTTTATTCGATTTTGGTCTCCTTTTAACATCCCTTGAATTTGAGGTATCTTCCTTTTTCGTTGCTCTACAGAAAAAATAAAAAAGGTACATTTGCACGTCCTATGACCAAAGTCTTAAGTAGTACAGTATTACTCCAACTGTTTTGATGGTAAAAACAAGCATACCCATTTTCTTGAGCATCCAAATTGTGTGAGTTTGTTTGTCCATTTTCTAACAAGAGCATTTGGTCCATTCCCTTAGTAGCGACCTCTTCCCCTTTCAACTGCTGCTCCTCTTTTTGCTTTCTAGCCTGTTCCCGTTTTGAGGCAGCAAGTGCTTGCTGCTGTTCAAGACACTCATTTAGCCTCTCTCTAATAGCATCTGTCACAAGAGCCTCTTCCACCAGCTCCCGTAAAATTCTCAGCTTTATATGTGCATCCAGCAGACCATAATGCCCCCTTTTTATAGTTGTCAAATGACTAGATAATTCTGCTTGATCTCCCATTTCCAAGAAATCACATAAATACTCGGCCCAGTTTCTTCGAGTAATCTGTAACCAAAAAAAAAAAGAAGAGCACATTGTGTGTATCTTGTAAATTAGTTAATAATGTTCACCAATTAAGAGAAAAACTTGCACCACAAAAACATCCATCAAACTAGAACCATTGTCACCTTTGTTTTGCGTTTCTTTTTTTGAACAGCCATAAAATAGTCACTTTCATCTTTTATAAGAAATCGGAGTAGTGCAGAATGTGTTTCCATGATAAGGATAAGATCACTGTCTTTGTGGGAAATGGAATTTTCGAAATCTTCAAGAGAGAATGGCCACAAATTCAGCAACCTGCTGAAAGAAGAGCAGAAGTTCCAGATCATCATAAGATCCCCGACACAATCCATTGGCACCTTAAAATCTGTACAGAGTGGAGGGCGATAAACAAAGATAGGATCATCTGAAGCTGGCTGCACTAAAAGATCATCAATCGGATACTTAATTGGAACTGCTATCAGGTCTTCTTCTTCTGCAATTATATGCAACAATTGCCATTAGAAGTATACTAATACATCCAAGTAAGAATCACAGATTATATGCAACAATTGCCATTAGAAACATACTAATACAACCAATTCTATGCAACACATTCATGTACCATACTAAACCTTAGGTCACCTTTACATTAAAATCATACATCCAAGTCAACATCACAATTGACCATTCTAACTTTCACCAGTATACCTCTCCGAACAGTTTTCCTGACAACATCCAAATTTAAATTCTCACCTTTTGTTTTCCTCTTTTTCTTCGCATTTTGTGCATCCTGTAAATAAGTAAATTTCAGAAAAAGATGTTTGAATTTAAAAGAATAAGAGGCTCAGAAAACACTTTTACCATAATATTGTTTGTTCCAGCTCTTTTTCTGTCCATAGAGCTGCTTAAATGCCCATTATTCTGCAACTTTGTAGGAGGTACAGTTGAAACCCCATACTTCCTAGCAAGCTTCTCATGAACCACCCATGGAATGCTTTGCCTGGTTGATTCCCTGATAAATGCTTTAAGAATAGACCTACTATATGGTGACTTCTTGCGTATCAGATCTTCAGCACTAAGAACTGAATTGTCCGTTACTTTCTTATCCTTATCAAGCCAACCGACCTCATATCGAGTGTTGCTTCCATCTCCCAAAATTTTTAAGATTTTACATGCATAAACAGATTGCTCTTTCCTTCCATACAGTTCAATACCCACAAAGAGTTGTTCCTGCAACTTGCTATATATTTCATCAATAAGATCTCTCAATGTGAGTGTAAAATTCTACAAAAATATTATAAATGTCAACAAAATTACAAAAAGTGCATCAAATGGATGCAAAAGGAAAAAAGCTAGAAGTAGATCAAAAGGCAAGCCCAGTAGAACATTCAGGTTCCTGGACGGAACATATCATCTAAGAATTAGACTTGACTTATGATGATTATTTTAGATCCCAAAGAAAAAATCCAATTTAAAATTGTTGTAATAATCTTATAATTATTCCGATTTAAACCTCACTGCTCTATGACAATCACAAAGCACATTGGAAAAGGAGATCCATGAGCAAAAGAATAAAGACATGAAGAGTTAGAAGAAGGCCAATAAAGCCTCAACCTAGAGGTGGTTATTCAGTTCTATAAGTAATACCAAGTTCAGGAAAAGACACAGTGTGTTTAGATCTATAACAAAGGGGATGCAACTTAACTAGAAAGAAGTGCAAGATTATGTAGTTCTAGAAAAAAAATAGATAAGGAAGAAGAAAATCCAATCCTTTCATCCCAAAAAGAACTAGAAAGAAATCTTCATCCTCATAGGCTTGCTAGCATTTTTAAACATAGAAAAATACCTTGAAGGAAGACCCTATTAACTGCGGTTTTATACAGAAAGAAAAAGCAAAACAATAACTTATGATAAGTGGTTCATGTGAACTTCCATTTTAAACCCAAACAGAAGAAGCTGAGAACAAGCCACATATTCAAAATTTGTTGTGCAACTCAAAGATTAACTACCAGAGTTTGGAAGATCTTTGAAGCCAAAAATGGCCCCACAAGAAATATCATTATACAGAGGAAAACTAGAAGAGTTCAAAATCTTACTATACTGGATCATTTGGAGGACAGGAACCATTAGTTCCTCTGGGAACTGCTGAACTTTCTCTGCTGCACGATGTTCTGAAACCAAAGCTTCCTCATAGGTTAAATTAGTTTTCCCAGTAACTTTACATGTCCAGACTCTCTGCCGGTAGAAATTTAATCTATCAAGATATTCCCTAATATAGAATGAAGGAAACACCAAAAATTGAAGAGTAAACAGCTAAGAGCACAATCCATAATGCTAACCAGAAGTAAAGAGACAGCATTATATTTTCCATAATAAACTAAGCAAATCACCAGCAACTGCACAAAATATTCCCATAAAACCAGAATTGATACCTATAACAACAACAAAAAATGCTAACTATTGTAGAGGATGAAGAATAGACAATTAAAATCAAGGATACTCATAATCACGAAATATTTCCTTTGTAAACCGAACTTGAAAAACAAGCTCATTGTGATCCAATTCTTCAGGTGGTTCCAACAACTGGAAAGGTTTCCGTTTATAGAGTGGCATATTTGAGGGTGTGTTAATCACTGGCTGAATCGGGGCCTCAACACCTGCAAAAGAATCCATTAATCCCACTAATCAATCCTCAAGCACTTCGATTTGCATTTCGACACCACCAAGACAAAATTGTAATAAAACACATAATCAACATGAAACAGGACTCATAACGAAGCCCTAGAGCCCAATAATCTAAACAACAGCGAAAAACCCCAATCGCTTGACGAATATCAAGCGATTATGACAACAATATCGCAAAGATCCTATAGACAACAATATCAAGAGCCGATGATCGTCGATACAACACATTCAAATCAGAGAAACAAAACACATCGAAAGAAAAACAGATAAAAGAGAAAGATACGACTCTCGAATCGCAGAATCATAACAAAGAATTGAGAACCGATTCAAGAGAGGAAAGATGTGTACCTTGAGAGCATTATCGGAAGGAAGGGAGAGAGCGAGAAGAGAAGAGAGGGGCGAGAGAGAGAGAGAGAAGGGGGCGACGGCGGAGGAGAAGTCGAGAAGGGGGGAATAGAAAACCGAGACCCGCTCGTTTTCGAGAGCTCCCAAAGTTTTGGCGACGCGCTCGTTTGCTTCTTTCTCTCGTGCTTTTATTTCAAATATATATATAATTTTTTTTTTTTTGGGGGGTGCCTTTTCCGAGTCCCATTAGAACTGAGCCGCTGAAGATCCGGCGGAGATTAACTAAACGAGAACGGGCACGTGGCAAGCACAGAGAAAAAGTTTTTCATGCAAAGAAAGAAAAGTTTAAATCATGAGCTGCCACTTAAGAGGTTGACGTTTAGAAAACCTCCTCCGCGAGTAGCTTGATTGGTCTAACAGTTGACACGTGGGACTCCAAGTGGAGTAAAAGTTTGAACCCGTATCATCCACGTGGCAGCCCAAAGAAAGAGAGAGAGAGAGAGAGAGAGAGAGAGAGAGCTTGATGGGTTTTGAAGTATATAATAAATATGAAAATAATATGTAAATAGTAATATTATAGGGGTATAAATGCAAAAGAATAAACAACATTTAATTGGGAAATTTGATAGGTAACAAACAGCTTAGATTCCAAATGATCTTCACCAAATTGCATGAAAAAGTTCTTGGAATTGCATGTCTCCAGATAATGGTTTCTCTCTTTTTTGGTACCCCAACTGGAAGATGCTTTGCAGAATATCAAATGGTGGTAAAATAGTTAAGCTGGTGACAACTTAATACAAGTACCAAAAAGATTTCTCCAACTGACTACCCAAATGTTTGTTACCTTTTAATTTTCTCCTGAGATCTGTAACATAATACCATTACCATCTTAAGGTAAGTCCGAAGGTTTTGGGCAAAATTAGAATTACAATTCATTACAATGAATATTTCCAGCTAAGAAATAAGAAGGGAATGAATACCTGGCAAATATTTTTCTCCTAACAAAAGCAGTATTTCTTGAAGGGAAGGCAAAAGTCAAAAAGGGGGGAATTGCAATTTGGCCTCTTTCATGTGTTTCTGTTTCTAGTCCTCTGTTTTCATGATGCAGACCTGTTCTTAACACCTTTCAAATATCTTGTAGAGTTTCTCCAGCGACGCAACCTGGCAAAATACATGTCGGGAATTAAGGAGACTCAAGCATTATCCGAATAGACTCTAGAAAGATCAATGAATTTCAGAAAAAGTAACAAATGAAATATATACAGTAGGTGAACATAAAATTCAAAATGGAAGGAGTGCCTGCATCTACTTCTAATGTCGCATTCTCCTGGGTGATTGACATTCTTCTTGAACAATGAAGTAACATATTTCAAAGAAATCACATGATAAGTGAGTTTGCTTGCAAAAGACTTTCACTTACTCTCATAAAAAATGAGGGAGAGAAGATGATATCTGTTGGGAAGGACTCAAATAGCAATTCTGTGGTAAAAATTCACCAAGGAGATCACAATCACTTCTCCTAAGCAAGTTGTTTCTAGTTCTAATAGATCATATATGAATTATTATTCACAGCAATGTAGGTCAACTAATGATTGATATTAATCAAATATCTTCAATAATTATATATAAAGTAATTGTTAAAATGATAGATGGTTGATCCCAAATATAAATGAGGTATGCTGCATTTATGTCAACTTGATTGCATATTCAGGCTTACATATGACACTTGATTGCAAAAGCATAGCGAGCATTCCAACATTCAGTTCTATGTTTCTAAATGCACACTGGTTCTATGTTCAGATGACAGTCACATATGCTGATACGCAGTCAAAAGAATCCCATTGTAGAACATTGGGACCTCAAATAAGCAGGGATTGTTGGGATATCAATGAGATGGAGAGAAATTATTGTCACCTAGTAAAGTAATTAAATAAAAAGTAAATACTAAAATAACTATAAATGTTTTTAATCATACATAAAATGTATAACAAACCCGATGAATATCAAGGCTACTCCAAATGCAAGGGTTCTCAACTAAGATGGATATGGGAAAAAGGCAATATGAATAGTTAAATAAAGAGGCTATCTTTGGAAAAGTAATCCTAAACCCTGACAATCATAAAAATGATAAATGTTATTTCAACCTCATTTCAGGTGCTTCATAAGTTCTATATAAGGTTATAGATTGCTAATTTTTTAATCATAAAGGTTAGTGATTGCTTTGTGGCAAGATACTCCTTGCATCCAAGGTTTTAAAAAGCGAAAACGGGTACCGAGGCGTTTTGTTTTAGCCTCTCGAGGCGTAAGCCTTGAGGCGAGACGAGGCGTAAGCCTCAAAAATAAATTAAAAAATAACAATATATATTAGAATGTCAATAACTCAAGTACATTAAATAAAAACATCCACAATATAGTTCATAAAAAAACAAAATATAGTAAGAAAGCAAAGTCGTCACTCAAATACATTAAATAAAAACACCCATAATATGCATATTCTAAGAAAAAATAAAATCACGTGTAAGCACAAGCTTGACACTTTCCAGGAAGTGTCACATAACTATATTAACATATAGTTATGTTAATATAGTAGGGTTTCCATGAAGTGAAGGATCTTAACTCAATTTTCACATGTTGTATCTTCCTATTCTGGATTTTTTATTTCATTATATTTATTAATATAATTACATGACATAAAAAATGTTCTTATTTATTTATTTATTTTTAAGAAGGCATGGTACAAGGTCTAAGAATCCAGATTGTCATCAGTGTTGACAATACACCTGTTTATCCAGATGGGAGCCTACTGTGGCGACATCAAAACCTTTGCCATTGTCGGCCTTGGCTCCAAACCTCTCCACATCTTCAAAAAAGATTCTAAAACAGAGGCTTAAGCCTCGAACGTCTATGAGGCGTAGCCTCTGAGGCGTAACCAAGGCTTAAGACTCGGTTCCCCCACTATGAGGCATAAGCCTCTAAGGCGTTTTGTGAGAGCCTCTAAGCCTCTAAGCCTCAGAGGCGTAAGCCTCGAAAACTTTTGAAAACCATGCTTGCATCAAATATTTATAGATGTTGGTATGCTTTTCTAGTTAACCTAATAACAGCAAAGGAATTTTCTGTGCCAGCAGCAATCACAGGGCTAGCTGTTCTTCTTTGAAGAGCCATGAATAAAGTTCAAGAAGACCAATAAAGAGTACTTACTAATGATAAAACATGGCATTAAGAAAGCTTAATGGAGCCTTCCCACCTTAATGGAGCCTTCCCACCCCACTCAGCTAATTTCCTAGCCTTTTTGTCCCCCTTCTCTTTCAGTTTTCATAGATAAATATCTTAGCACATAACAATAATAAGAGAGATTTCTGGCTACTTAATCATAGAATAATTCTGGGAGATCATGCTTGATAGGCTTAACCTAGGCAATGAGCATAAGAAAACTCATAAAACAGCCAACCAAGTTAAAAAATTTGTCCATTCAGAAATAACAAGTCCATGAACGGAACATGACTACTATTCAAATTTAGAAGACAGGATAGTAACTTGAAAAAGTTATACTAGAAAAGACATCAACTGGAAATGCAAGTCAAGTGGCAATTCATGCAGGACATGAAATCATGGAATTAAAATCTAACCAGTCCAAAAGTTGATTAAATACAAGAATCTTCAGAACATGACTACTATTCAAATTTAGAAGACAGGATAGTAACTTGAAAAAGTTATGCTAGAAAAGATATCAACTGGAAATGACAGTCAAGTGGCAATTCATGCAGGACATGAAATCATGGAATCAAAATCTAACCAGTCCAAAAGTTGATTAAATACAAGAATCTTAACGAATGATGAGAGAACTACCTGCACAAATGTTCCATTTGTTGCCATCACTTTTGATGGCTTGAGAAAAAGCCTCATGGCAGGGAATATGACATGTTGGATAGACCACTCACGCTGAGCCCATGCTGTTTCTGCCTCAATGAGAAGGTCTTGATCAACACTATCTTCTTCGATATTTTCTGCCATTCGGTTCAAGAATATATCAGGATACAAGGCTCTTCAACAACTGTGCCTTAATCTCAAGATATATGTTTTTTTCTTAATGGATTTCTCTTGAAGAGTCCTTTAGAAATGAATAGAAATGCATGAACGGTAGTAGCATATAAGGTGCATGCCTGGTCAAAAAATTTACTTACAGTGAGCTTAATTGGTTTTCTGTGTTTTTACAATTCAGCAAATTTGGCAACATTCAGGAGCATGGTAGCCTTAAAATAAATGGTTTAAAAGAGATAAAACCACTCTGAATTTTGAAATGGTACAATTTTATGAAATCAGCTCCTAGGCTCTTGAGATGGAATTACCTCAGTTCATCACCTTTCAACAGGTAAAGATAAAATACAAATTCAAGCCTTGTAGTGGCTTATAGCTTGAACAATGATAAAAAATTGTCCAATCAAGACATACATGTTGATATACGTAAATTGTTTAGAGAATCCAAGAAGAAGATTTGAACTGAGTTCTCAAAAAAGCCAATATCCCAAACAAAGTCACAAATGATTTAGTCACTGTGGTCTAATGATGAAACAAGTATTAAAAAAAATGCAGTATGTTGATTATGCACATAGCAAGTACTCACAATCTCCAAATAGACGCAAGGTGAGCCCCACCCCCACCCCCAAAAAAAAAAATAATAAAAAAAAATAAACTACCATAGCACCTGTTTATTGAGATTTATTAGTCATCTAATAAAAGGATGAAATATGACAAAGCAATGGATGATAAAACGATGCAGTTCAATATATAAATATATATAACACAGGTGAGAAACACCATACCAGAAGTAGTTATATCAGCGTTTGTTTGATCCTTGATTTTCTTATAGAACTGAATCCCACTGCCTGATGGATTTGGCAGGATTGGAGGTTGTATGGCATAGAAGTTAGCAAGTGAGGCTGAAATTGTTTGGAAGCATTCTTTCTCATTGTCCCAATCAACCTTTAGAAAATCAGGACTTGTTACATTAAGGACAGGGAAAAAAAGAAAATTATATCGACTATCAACAAGAGCGGAAAATAAGAGCTAAAGGTTATTTTTTAGCATATTTAGTACTAGTAACCAAATGCACAGAGTAATTTAAAAGATGCACATCAAAAGTGAAAGTTGAAGTTGGAGGACACATGATGGAAATACTGGACGAGAACTTGCTTAGCGGCAGTTCAGAAATACAATATAAAGGATGTGATTGCTAGAAAATCGAACTAAGGTTAAGGATAAGATTTAAAGCCTACATTGTTACCCAAGCTCAACAAGAACTCTGGAACACGGTCCATGTCAGGTGTGTGTTGCTCAAGTATGACAGGAAGCCTCATCAGATTCCCTTGCTGATCTATGTGGATACAGAAGTAGTCATCGAGCAATTCTGCTTTTTGCTTAAGCAACTCTGTATTCATCTAGTGAGAAGATGAATGTTAAGTATCAACATCAGCACACACCATACACAAGCTAGTAGACTGCCTGTGATACTTTATAATCAATTTAAGAAAATGATGTGGACACGGTTTTATGGAAGATTTGGCAAAGAAAATTATTCTCCAGGCATCAATTTAGTGATGTTGAACTGCTATAAAATGTTAAAATTACAGTAAAGCAATTGAGAAATGATTATAAAGAAACTGATATTTCGCAATAACAACTAGGACAAGTCATTAAAAAAGAATCAGTCTAAATATTAGACACATATCTCAGCTCCAATGTCTATTACTTAGTTTCATTGGTGGGTTTTTTGGCATATCATGTTCAAGAGAATACAGGGTTGATACTTGATACTGATATTCTAAAATGCTGCCAAAGGAGTTGTAAGTGTGAAAAGAAAATGCTTTTGTTGTCACAAATCACCCAAATTGATAATGTATGGCTGAAGCTGGTGGTTTCCATGTTAATAATCAGTATGGCTTCCTGACAAGCATTTGCATAACTTGCTAATTCACTAACATGAATCTCCTGCTCATACATGGTACTAGAAACATTTTGCCTTTGCATAGTCTTTATAGATACAATAATAATGAACATATTTTTATATGACTATCAATTTCACCAGAAAACAACAACAACAACAACAACAACAACAAAGCCTTAATCCCATACTAGATGGGGTCGGCTATATAGATTCTCTGTTTTCATGTCGCTCTCAAATATGAAATAAAAATAAAATAAAGTGAAATGAAATAAACTGAAATAAAATGAAATAAAATGAAAAATAAAATTATATAAATAAATAATAATAACAACAAATAATTCTATGAGAGATTAGGATGTTAGAAGCAAAACAGTATTCCTACAAACAAAACTAAGCTAATGAAGGAAAACCTTTAAGCCGACTTATCGGTAACTCTATACTTGGCAGGGTCGGCTATATGAATTCTTTGTCTCCATGTCGCCTCACAAGCAAAGCAAGCATCCATTCTGATATTTAACATAATGCGTAGGTCGCCCTGACACCACTCTCCACGTAATCCTAGGCCTACCTCTACCCCTCTTCTTACCTTCTCGACAACTAAACTATCACATTTTGAATCGAGCACCGGGGGTCTCCGTACGACGTGTCCAAAACCATCTTAAACGCCCCTTTTTTTTATCCTCAATTGGTGCAACATGCACCTTCAGTCGGATGTGTTCATTTCTAATCTTATCCAACGACTCATCTACCTTAACATCCTCATTTCTGCCACATTCATCTTATGGATATGTTGAACTTTAGTTGCCCAACACTCGCCTCCGTTATAGCATGGCTAGGCCTAGCTGCACCCTATAAAATTTTTCCTTTATTTTGTTAGGCATCTTTTATCACATATAACACTTGTACTTCTCTATTTCAACCATCCAGCTTTGATTCTATGGGTTACATCTTTATCTATCATCCCATCATCCTAAAAAATGGAACCTAAATACCTAAAATGGTTAACCTTAGGTACTACCACCCCCCTAGTTTCACTTCTCCTTCATCTCTCCTACTTAGACTAAAATTACAGTGCATATATTTTGTCTTACTTCTACTGAACCTAAAGCTTTTACTTTCTAAAGTGTTTCTCCATAATTCTAGCTTTTGATTTACTCCATCTCTAGTCTCATCCACTAGGACAACATCATCTGCAAACAACATACACTATGGGATGTCATCTTGGATATAACTAGTTAATTCATCCATCACTAAGATAAACAAGTATGGGCTCAAGATCGATCCCTGATGTAGACCCACTGTTATAGGAAACTCCTCCGTATCGCCTCTTACTGTTCTCACACTTATAACCGCTCCTTTATACATATCCTTAATAATATTTATATATTTTACATGAATGTTTTTTCTCTCCAATACCGACCAAAAGACTTGTCTTGGTACCCTATCATATGCTTTCTCTAGGTCAATAAAAACCATATGGAGATCCTTCTTCTTTTCTCTGTAGATCTCCATCAAGTTCTTAATAGGAAAATGGAGCACATTTGTAGATCTACGCAGCGATAAAACCAAATTGGTTCTCTGACACCTTCATGATATACCTGAGTCGATGCTTTATTACCCTCTCCCAGAGTTTCATCATATGACTCATTAACTTAATACCACGGTAGTTAGTGCAATTTTGAATATCTCCCTTATTCTTATAAATATGAACCAAAATGCTCTTTCTCCAGTCGCCTGGCATTTTCCCCCCTTTTAGGATAGAGTTAAAAAGTTTGGTTAATCATTCTACCCCTACTTCTCCAAGGCACTTTCAAACTTCAATTGGGATACCATCTGGGCCACAAGCTTTTCCAAAATTTCTTTATTTTTCCCAAAGGTTCCTCGACTTCGCTAGCCTCGATCTTTGCGTGTATAGCTAAAGTTCCTTTCTATCGTTGATCGTAAAATCCGTAAAGTTATCCTCATGACTTGCGTTGAGACAATGATCAAAGTAGTTTCTCCATCTCCTCGATTTCGCTTTATCACTCTATCGAGGCCTTGCTGAGACTCATCCTTAATGCTGGCTTGATTTGGTTCAAGTCTTTCCCTTTTTATCTCTTAGCCATGTATCTTGTATCACGTCACTTTTCCCTACCATTAATAAAGTAGCTTTTGGTATAAATCGGCTAGAGGATTTACCTCGGCCTCGCTTAACCACTTTCTTTGGCCTCCTTTTTGTTTTTATACATTTCAAAGACTTCTCCATCCTCACTGTGGGTAATTTCTTATACCAATATCTTTCTCTTTAATGTAGCCTTTCAACCTCTTCATTCTACCACCATGATTCACTTGTCGAGGGTCCAGCCCTTAGAGGCCCCTAGGGGCTCAGCTTCCTATTTTCTCAATATGATTCGACATCTCCTTCTATAAGATGTTTTGCAAGTAAATACTTTTCATGGCGATTTATCTCAGCCTTCTTCCCATATTTTATCCTTAAATGCTAATTGATTGGTTCCTTTTAACTCCCACCATCTAATCCTACTTTGCTTAACCCTCCTTTCTGTTTTTACTATGCCTTTTTTCTTCACATCCAACATCACCAACCTATGTTGTGTGGTTAATGCTTCTCCAGGTATAACCTTGTAATCTTTACAAATAGATTTATCCCTTCCTCTCGTAACAAGAAAGCCAATTTGACTACAATTACCCCCATTCTTAAAGGTAATCAAGTGTGATTCCCTTTTCTTAAAGCAAGTGTTGGTCAACACCAAATCATGAGCCAAAGCTAAATCTAATATAGATTTTTCTTCCTCATTCATGTTACCATATCCATAACCTCCACGTGACTGCCGTAGCCATCACTTCAAGTTTCACCTACATGTCCATTAAGATCACCCCCAATAAAAAGCTCTTGTTCATTTGGAATCCCTAGAACTACTATATCCAAATCTTCCCAAAACTTGACCTTATCTTCTTTTCCTAAGCTACTTGAGAGGCATACACACTCACTACGTTAATTATTTCTTTTCCCAACACTAGCTTCAAATGTATAATCCCATCTCCTACCCTTTTCACATACACACTCACTATGTTAATTTGATTACAACTTCACCAGAAAGATCCGTTAAAACAACAATATAAATATAAAAGGAGCATTTTATTACCCTTTCCAATAAATTATACTTGCTTATCAAACTTCTCTTTTTTTATTCCTTTTCTTTTTGCATTTCCTTGCTTTTTTTAGTCCTTGAATAATTTAAGTCTAAGGCCCCGTTTGGATTGACTTATGAAAAAATGACAATTTTTTTGCTTCAGTTTGATAGAATGACTTATGTAAAAAAGGCTTTTGTTTATTTTTGTGATTGGATATATTAATTCAGAAATACTTTTACAGTTGAAAAGTTGTTTGGATGTTTATTCCCAAAAGGGTTTGTTCAACGACAACTTACTAAAATAAGCATTCACAAGATAATAATAATAATCTATTATTATTATGCCTTTGTCATGTATTATAATCAATATTAATATTAGTATTATTAATGTTATTATTATTAATATTATTACTACTATTATTATTATTATCATTATCATTACTATTATGATGATCATTATCATTGTTATTATTATATTATTATTACTATTATTATTGTTGTTATTATTAATGTTATTATTATTATTATTATTATTACTATTGTCATTATTATTATAACAATTTTTTACAACAAAAAAGAGCACAACATTTTATAACAACAATATTTTTATAATATTTTACACCATTTTTGTAACAAGAATACAATATTTTACCACAGTAAGTACCACAACGATATTAATATTTTACAACAACTACAACAACCATAACAACAATTAACAACAAGACCAAGAAATTACAATGACAATAATATTTTGCAATAGTAATTACTTTTTTTTTTAATAATAACAATAATTTTAGAACCACAACATCATCTTATAAAGAAGAAGAACAAACACATTTGACATCAATAATAACTACATTTCTGTAAATACTACAAAATCAAATCATAGATTGATTAGAGAGTTGATCCGGAATAATATATCTAATTATGATCATCTGTTGGGTCTCCTCATGGGTTGGTTGTTGCCAAGCAAATAAACTTTCACAATCCTCATCCTCGAAACCCGTTCTCCTTGGAATTGGTTGATGTCTTCAAGGCTGTCAAGTACAACCAAGTTATCCTTATCCATTCTTCGATATAATTATGGAGAACAAAATATGACCATATAATTTGGAATCGTACCTACAGCGTATAGTTGGTCATATTTTGTAGGATCTGCCATCTATGACACTCCTCAAACTAGGGTGATGATAGTTGAATACTTCATTTGGAGGCCTAAAAGCACAAGACTTTTTAAATTGTGGGATGTGGTACCTCGCACTTTTATATGACCCCAAAAAAACCTTTCATTATCGGATATCCAGAGTTTACAATATAGTACTTTACTACAGGAGTATAATACCAAAAATAAGAAAACATAAGATGGATACTAAAATTAATTTCAAATAACTACGAACCTTGGGGTGATTGAGGAAACTTCAAAGATGAATTTCGTAAAACCTCCATTAATATATGTGTGTCATGTGTCGATCCCTTTCAACCAATAAGTGCAAATATGAAACACATATTAAAGTCACAAGAAATCATAATATTTGTTGATGTGAACCATTTCCTATCCATAAATGAGATTTGTTTATCGAATGGGACATAAATTGCCACATATGTTCCATCTATTGCTCAAATACAATCTTTAAAGTAAGGTCATCGATCATCATCCCAGATGTACTCCACAACATCTATGAAATTTCTATCTACCGGTGTAATTACATAACTTCTAAGTTTTCGGATAACTTTCAACACTCGATGATATTGTCGGTTCATTGTTTCTCTAGAATGTTGAAACCTCTCCTCCACATTCCTATAAGTGGTTCCTTGTCCAAGCGTGTATAAGAACATTATCACTGCTTCTTCTACAGTGATATTTCTCGTGTGTTGTAGCCAATACTTCTAAGTAAGCTCATCCACCAATCTCATAAGCACAGATTTTCTCATTCGGATTTGTTCGAAGAAACGAGTTATCGATCCATTCAGTATTTCATTCACCCACATATAGCCAGTTAAGAAAGATGTTCTCATCTCAATCTTCAACATTAACTTGATAATATCAGCCTATCGAATGATATTGTGCTGCTAATAAATTGCAAGAATCATTCGATCATCATATATTGATATTGTGTCGCTGATAATATACATAGGGAATTAATGAAAAAAATATATACAGTTGCGGTAGTCACACAATATCAGTATATAATGACAATGTTGAAGATTGAGAAGAGAACATTTTCCTTAATTAGCCATATTGGGTGAATGAAATACTAAATGGATCGGTAACTCGTTTCTTCGAGCAATTCCGAATGAGAAAATTTGTGTTAATAAGATTGATGGATAAGTTTACCCAGAAATACGAGCTATAACACACGAGAAATGTCATTGTAGGAGAAGCAGTAATAATGTTCTTATACATGCTTAGACAAGGGCCACTTATAGGAATGTGGCAGAGAGGTTTCAATATTCTGGAGAGATTATGCACCGATAATTTCATCGAGTGTAGAAAGCTGTCCGAAAACTTGGAAATGATATAACTACACCGGTAGATAGGAATTTCAGAGATATTGTGGAGTACAACCGGGGTGATGATCGACATTGGCGTTACTTCAAGGATTGTATTGGAGCAATAGATGGAACACATGTGACAATTCATGTCTCATCCGACAAACAAATCCCATTTATAAATAGGAAAGGGTTTACATCAACAAATATTCTGGCTATATATGACTTCAATATATGTCTCACATTTGCACTTATTTGTTGGGAGAGATAAACACATGACACACAAATATTAATGGAGGCTTTACGAAATTTATCTTTGAAGTTTCCTCAACCACCCGAAGGTTCGTAGTTATTTGAAATCAATTTTAGTATCCATATTCTGTTTTCTTATTTTTTGTATTATACTCTTATAGAAAATTACTACCTTGTATAAATCTAGATATCCATGAAAGTTTTTTGGGGTCATACAAGAATGTGAGGTACCATATTCCATAAATTAAAAAGTCTCATACCTTTAGGTCTCCAAATAAAATATTCAACTATTATCACTCTAGTTTTAGGAGTGTTATCGAAAGAACATTTGGGGTTTGCAAGACAAGATAGCAGATCCTACAAAATATGACTACCGACACACCGAAGATATAATTCCAAATTATATGGTCATGTTTTGCTCTCCACAATTATATCCAAAGAATGGAGAATGATGATTTGGTTGTACTTGAGAGTCTTGAAGACATCAACCAATTTCAAGAAGGGGAATAGGGCTTTAAGGATGAGAACGGTGAAAGTTTATTTGCTTAGCAACAACTAACCAATGAAGAGACCCAACGGATGATCATAATTAGGGATATTATTCTGGATCAACTCTCTAATCAATCTACGATTTGATTTTGTAGTATTTATAGAAATTTAGTTATTGTTGATGTCAAATGTGTATCTTCTTTTGGTTGTTATAAGATGTTGTTGTGGTTCTAAAATTATTGGTATTATTAAAAAAAAAAAAGGCTTCTTACAGGTGTACCCCTGAATAATATCAAAATTGCGTACTAAACCCTAAATAACACATAACTACCAATATATCTATGAATAACATGTATAATTACGTATATACCTCTAGGGTTAAAATTAGAAGGTCAATCGTAAGTTAGCAAACGGTAGACATGCGAAATAACCGTTATATCCTTGTATATATACCCCAAAAAGTTTATATTACTGTAAATTTATAAATACCCCATTTAAAAATCTAAACTTTAAAATACTTAAAATATAGTTTTTATTTACAATTATGTTATAAGAGAAATTACTATTTGTGCTTTTGAATATACTACAAAATTTTAATTTTTATAGAACTTAGTTATAAAACATAAAACAATGGAATAACCTAGAAAAAAAAAATTCATAAAAACTTAAATGATAAATACACCGTTAAATAAATTGAATCAACATGTATACAACAATTATAAATTAGAGTCTATTACATATATACAACACCCGGAGTCTATTACAAAACATGTTTACACATCAACATCAACCAGAATCACCAAATGTTTACAAACACATCAACATCAAACTGGAGTCTATTACAAAACATGTTTACACATCAACATAGAAAACCTGTTTACACAACATCAACCAGAATCACCAAATGCTTACAAACACATTAGCATCAAACTGGAATCTATTACAAAACCTGTTTACACATCAACATCAACCAGAATTACCAAATGCTTACAATCACATCAACATCAAATTGGAGTCTATTACAAAACATGTTTCCATATCAACATCAACCATAATCACCAAATGTTTACAACCACATGAGCATCAAACTAGATTCTATTACAAAACTTTTTTACACATCAACGTTAACCAGAATCATTAAATGCTTACAACCACATCAACATCAAACTGGAGTCTTTTTAGGCCTACTCCTTCCCCAAAAAATAAACAAGAATAGTTTAAATCAATCTCGGATAGTAACTCAACAAACAAGTAATAAACAAGAACTAATGTAAAGTTCAAGAATGGGTTAAAAAATCATAACTAGGACCTTCTTCCTCAAGAGTTGCTTGTTGATGGTTTTGTTTTCTCTACAGTTTGTCATGTTCTTGAATGTTCTGACTCTTTACAAGTTCTTGCTGATGACCAAATCCACCACACCTAGCACATTTATATGCATTATCTCATCTGCAGCCCTTATCTTATTTTTCTTCGGTTTTCCAGTTGGTCTTATTGATAGTGGAGGTAGCAAAGCATCTAATTGACTATTAGAAATCCATTGTTTGATGTCAGGCATGGGACCAATCTCTAAGTTGTAGGCAATCTTAATTTTCTCCACTAAAAAATATAAATCAACATATTCTTTCTATTTTACACCTCTGATACTAAAGATGAATGCTAAGGCATATACAAAAGGGATTCCATAAACTTGTTACTTTGTACAACTACATATTCGATTACTCAACAAAACCTTACACCTCTGCCCTTTGTAAGAGACTTCAATTTTCGGATCATTGCATCATTTAACCTCATATATTGTCAATCCCTTAGATAGGTTTATTACATATTTCTTCACAGGTGGCACATTACAATCCTTCCATTTTGTTGTCATTCTTCTCCTTTTATCAATGTTAACCATTATTGTTTTTGTATGATTGTGTCCAAAAGATCCAACACAGACATTTCTCTGGCTTTTGCAACCCATGCATTGAAGGACTCAAAGATATTATTTGTGATGTAATGACATTTACAAACAATACTAAACTGTGATCTGCTCCATATCTTTGGTTTCTTCTCTAAGTTTGCTATCCAATTATATGCTCTAATATTAACTGGCTTGATGTCTTCTATGGCTGCATTATAATCTCTAACTTTGTATGATCTTGCAGCCACCCAAATGCTTCTTTGTAGACTTTCTCCATAGAATTTTTTTTTTGAAATTTTTATACATGTGCCTCACACAAGTTCTATGCTCTACAGATAGATAAACCCTACAAATTCTTTCCTCAAGGCCCTTTTGCCTATCAGAGACAAGTACTAAACCATTAGAACACTTATATCTCAGCTTATCCTGTCCTAGCAAATGGCTGAAATCACCCTAAATTTTTTTAAAAAAGAAAACATCCACCCGATAGTTATATGCCTAGATAAGTAGTAAGGCACACCAAATCGAGCAAACGCCAAAACAACTTTAAATCAGGCGATCAAACGGGTAAATAGAGGGGATAACATCAGCATATGTGTAATGTATATATTTTTATATTTCAACGGTTATATTTTTATAAAAATCAAATAAAAATAAAAAAAATATGAAAATTATTCTAAAAATTCAGAAATTCTTTCTATAAATACACGTTATCATTTTTTAGTTTCCCACACATTCACATCAACAAAACTCACTCTACACCCTCATTGTTTTTTTTCATTATGTTTGAGAAACCAATTTGTGAAACTTCTGCTCGAGAGCAAGAAATACATTAATTAAAATTTAAAGAAGTACATTAATTAAACATAATAATCTAAATAAATAGGAAGACATCTAATCAAACCAATTTGTGGATGTATGATATGAATGAAGATTATACATCCACAAATTGGTTGGATTAGATATCTTCCTACATGTTTAGATTATTATGTTTAATTCATGAATTTCTTTAAATTTTATTTAATGTACTTCTTACTTTCGAGTACAGGTTCCACAAATTGATTTCTCGAATATAAAGAGAGAAAAAAAAAAACAAAAAAAACAACAAGAGTGTAGAATGAGTTTTAATGATGTGAATGTGTAGAAAACTACAAAATGATATTGGGTATTTATAGAAAAATTTCTGAATTTTTAGAATTTTGTTCATATATATATATATATAGAAAAAAATATATTCGTTGCATATATATTGACGTCATCCCCTCTATTTACCAATTTGATCGCCTGATCTAAAGCTACTTGGGCGTTTACCCGATTTGGTAGGCCCTACTGCCTGCCCGAGCAAATAACTATCAAGTGGAATTTTTTTTTTAATTTAGGGTGATTTTAGCTCTTTGCCATGGAGGAGAAGCTGGGATGTAAGTGTTGTAATGGTTTAGTGCTTGTCTCTGATAGGCAAAAGAGCCTTGAGGAAGGAATTTGCAGGGTTTATCCATCTGCAGAGCATAGAATTTGTGTGAGGCACATGTATAAAAATTTCAAAAAGAAATTCTATGGAGAAAGTCTAGAAAGAAGTATTTGGGTGGCTGCAAGATCATACACAGTTAGAGATTATAATGCAGCCATGGAAGACTTCAAGTCGGTTAATATCAAAGCCTATAATTGGATAGCAAACTTGGATAAGAAACAAAAGATATGGAGCAAATCACAGTTTAGTACTGTTTGCATATATCATTACATCACAAATAACATCTTTGAGTCCTTCAATGCATGGGTTGCAGAAGCCAGAGAAACGCCTGTTTTGGATCTTTTGGACATAATCATACAAAAACAATAATGGTTAACATGGATAAAAGGAGAAGAATGACAGTAAAATGAAAAGAGAGTGTTGTGTCATCTATGAAGAAATATGTAATAAACCTATCCAAGGGATTGACAACATATAAGGTCAAACGATATAATGATTTGAAGGTTAAGGTCTCTTATAAGCAGAGGTATAAGGTTTTGTTGAGTAATCGAATATATAATTGTAGAAAGCGGCAAATTTCTTAAATCTCTTGTGTACATGCCTTAGCATTCATCTTTAGTATCAGAGGTGCAAAATGGGAATAATATGTTGATTTATATTTTTCAGTGGACTTCTAATAGTTAATTAGATGTTTTTGCTGCCTCCACTGTCAAGAAGACTAGCTGGAAGGCTAAAAAAAAGGGATAAGGATTGCAGATGAGATAAAGTCAGGCAGATATAAATGTGTTAGGTGTGGTGGATTTGGTCATCAAACAAGAACTTGTAAAGAGCCAGAACATTCAAGAACATGACAAACTCCAGAGAAAACAAAATCATCAACAAGCAGCTCTAGAGGAAGAAGATCCTAGTTCTAATTTTTTAAGACATTCTTGAACTTCACAATAGTTCTTATTTATTACTTGTTTGTTAAGTTGTTAACTGAGATAGATTAAAAACTATTCTTATTCATTTTTAGGGGAAGGGGCAAACCTAAAATGACTCTAGTTTGATGTTGATGTGCTTGTAAACATTTTATGATTTTGGTTGATCTTGATGTGTAAACATGTTTTGTAATAGACTCCAGTTTGATGCTAATGTGGTTGTAAGCATTTGGTGATTCTGGTTAACATTGATATGTAAACAGGTTTTGTTGGTGATTTTGGTTGATGTTGATGTGTAAACAAATTTTATAATAGACTCCAGTTTGATGCTAATGTGTTTGTAAGCATTTGGTAATTTTGGTTGATGTTATGTAAACAGGTTTTCTATGTTGATGTGTAAACAGGTTTTGTAATAGACTCCAATAAAAAGCTCTTTTTTCATAAGTCAATCCAAATGGGGCCTTAATGTCTCTAACATTATCCCAAGTAAGTGTTATGCAATGCACTAATCTATTACTTACACTTATAGACATACTGAGAGACATGCATGAAACGGATAACTAATAATGTTTGTGCACTATTGAAAAGTGTGACTTGTCTGATCATGCGCATAAATATAAAACTGGCGTTGACATCTAATCTTATTAGAATGGTTTCCTTCTCTTCTCTTTTTATGGTCTTAAATATTCTAAATGCAGTAAAGTAGCACATACAATTAAAGCATGACAAAAAGAACAATTTGTTCAAAAAGGATTAGATAAGCCATGGTTAAACCATATAAAGTAATGCAGGAAAAGACTCCAAATCAAGCAGCAAAGCCACTCATTAGGTGTGAACATCTACACATCAACCTTCGCAAGCTAGATGACTCAATATTGGGATTAGCTTCAATCTGAACTTGAACTAGATAGAGAATTCAAAGGTTGAAAGAGAGTTTAAAACTTTGAGTTGCAAACTGCACACATTTTTCTTCTCTATGCTTATCTTCTCAAGATAAACACAATGTTTTCTTGAAACAAATTTAACTTGCAACATAATGGTGGTCTTTTATTTGTTCAAGAATCATGAATATTACCACAAGGTTTCATTAACTAATAAGTAATTAGACAATAGGTACATGGACAAAAGCTAGATTTTGTTAAGCATAAGGACAACTTGTCCAATCAATGTCTAGTAGCCATAAAAGGGGGAAAAAAAAAGCAGCCTGGTGCTACGAAGCTCCCGCTATGCACGGGGTCCAGGGAAGGGTCGGACCACTTAGGTCTATTGTACACAACCTTACCCTATATCTTTTGCAAGAGGTGGTTTTCACGACTCGAACCCGTGACCTCCAGGTCACATGGCGACAACTTTACTGTTGCGCCAAGGCTCCCCTTCGTCTAGTAGCTGTAAAAAGAAGAAAAAGTTCCAAGTTTAGAAAGGTACATACTTCAACAATTTTCTTTTTCAGATCATCACTTTCTTCGTCTGGGGATTCCAAGTCTTCTTCCTTTAAAGCCATCATTAGTAATTCTGGAATTGGAGCTGGATCACTGAGTTGTATTGCATTGAAATGGCCAAATCTACTTATGGCTTGCTGATACATAAGTTCTTTGCTGTCCAAAGAAGAGAATAAATTAGATTCTTAATTTGATTATTTAGTTTACTATAGTGGAAGTTCGAGAACTAAATAGAACTTCCACAAGTAGGCCGTAGCTGAGACTATTCAGCAAATTCATTCTTTCAGGCTAAGGACATTTTCTATGAAATATTACCAAACAAAAATAATACATGAAATTGAGGTTTGAAGTATATATAAAGATCAAATTACATGAACTTATAATAAGATCTGTGGAAAAACACATGGTTTTCAATTTTGTAACTGGGGACGTAGATGTTGAAGGATTGAACACAGGTTACTAACTTAGATGCATAAAAAGATTAAAATGGAAAACATAACTATTATTTTTCCCATGTTGTCACTGAAAAGAGATGTTGAAACAGGCTGCAAGTATAAAAGATCTAAGATAGCCATAATAAGGAGAAAAGTAAGAAGTCAGACCTCACATTCACTACATTCACAAGGTAAAGATAAGTCTCATGCTGAAGCAATGCAAAAACATCATCCGCTAGGCCAATGTATGTACAATTCTTTACAATATCCCACAGACCTGAAAGAATAAACTTAAGCACATTGCGCTGAGCTGTTTGGCAAAAGCCATTAAGGGCTTCATTTTATTTAACATCAAAACCCAACTTACCAGTGTGGGCGTTAGAATCAATCTCACTAATAAGCTTATGGATACTGCTTAGATCTGAGGCCTCCTTGGGGTTTCTTCTTAGCCTTACTGCATTTCTACAGATGATATGCAAAATAGGAGAAAGACTATCCAAACAAAAAATGCATGGGGAAAGGTAGGGGTGCATTAAATGAAGTAATCATCAGACAGTAACATACCACAGCTTCACCAAAGCAAAGCAACCATACAAATCTGAGAAAATAATACTCCATAACATATTCTACTTTTTTCAGTAAAAATCCTCCATAAAACATTTAGGATGTGTTTGCTTGGGAATAAGGTGGGAAAAACTGGTCTATCCCAAGTTATTTGAAGTTCCCCAAACAAATGAAAACAACTTGAAGGGGGAATAACCCTTTTAAAAAATGTTTTATAATTATAATTATAACTTAATTATTAATAAATATTAATCATTAGTTGGAATAATATCATTTTAATTAATATTAATGAAGTAAAGTTGGATTATTAAAAGTTTTCCAGTGAATACAAATTCAAACCCTTATTCCAACATATTCCAGCCCTAACCAAACACACCCCAAGGACAATTATATATATCTCCCTATAGACATTAAAAAAAAAAATTAGACATGCATCATCAGATGGTGCAGGGAGAATGCTGATTTGATTGTTAAGTTCATAGCATTAGAAGATGTGTCTAAATGATGAAAATATCATATATGCTTTGAAAGATGTACTGGCACCAAAATGAGAAGGTTGTCACCTTTATTTATTTTGCCTTCATCAACTGCTCAACCAGTTTGGTTGAATCAGAATGCACAACAATATGGTTTAGTATATTTAATAAATAAGAATGAAGTGGTTTGTTCATAAATTCTACAGTATCATGAGACTTCTTTTTTTTGATAAATGCAGACAAGCCACTTTGCCATGCTTCAAGCATGGTTCAAACCCTCAACCTCTTATTTTTGAGAGGGAGTGTGATAACTAACTTTCCTCGTGAAAATTGCCGGTACTATGAGATTTAAGTCCAAATGTTACCAGCAAAAAATTCTTTAGGATATCTTATCTAGTTCTTTTCAAGATCATTAAGAGTGTTCAGGTGTTTACTCTGAAGAAATGGTTGGTTAGTGTTTCATTTTATTTATACATTTGCTTAACCTTACCTCGAGGTTAGAGTTTCATTGTCTATACATTTGCTAAACCTCACATCAAATTCAAACCTAGACAGTGTAATTTTGTCTGGCCAGAACAACCAGAGCCAAATTGGCAGAATGAACTATATTTGTTTTAAACAAACAGAAAGACGATATTCACAATATCTATTCTGTTAAGGACAGGAGGACAGAAGTATTAGTGGCTGTAAATTGTGTGGGAAGAGGGAGGAGGATTGGACTATCTTTAGGCTCTCCAGCAAGTCTAAGGTGTATTATTATTATTATTATTTTATTTTAGGGAGGGGGTAATATTTTCATGTGCTTAAAGCAATATCTTGAAGAAGAGCATGCATCAGGTTTAAGGTGGTAACTAGGCGCCCAACCTCTTGAATTGATTAATCTTAATATATCGACAACACCTTATTGCTAGACCTAACTAAGGCTGATTAAAAATAATAATTGTGAAGGGTACAGGCATATTTAGATATATATTTGTGAACTAAACTAAAATATTTAACAGCAGCCACCAAAACTTTAAGTTGGAAACATCTATTTTATATAAATTCAATATAAGACTCCTCAGGCATCCACAGTCATACATCATATCAATTAAATTTATCATAAATTGTTAATATAGAACAATATCTTATTTCCAGCATTTTCTTCATCTCATATCAGAAAAACTTTCCACAGTGATAACATTGACACCTCAAAAGGAGCATGCACTTTTAAAAATGGACTATTACATTCACATAAAATGTGATTTTACCTCACAGATGTCAGGTCAGGTCTTTTCTCGTGCTGTGAAAGGGGCAAATCTGGCATGTAGGCGTGCAACCTTCCAAAAGGATCACGTGAATCTGTCCTGACCATTTTACTGACAGGAACTTTTTGAGATTTTATCCCTGTAAAATGCAAGATTATGAAATTGTTAACAAAAATATCATCCATGTCTAAAAGGATAGTTAGGTAAGGATAGTTAGGTTAGGTTTGGTGATAAGGAAAGGTTGGATCTGCCATTTACAATGTCTAAACCATATGTACATGGATGCCTATAAAATTGAAAAAATTAGTAAGTACCAGAAGATGGGGGGTTGGCTTGGGCTTCTTTTTTCCCAACAAACTGACACATAGTTGTTGAATTTACAGCCTGAATGTCGATGAAAGAAACATTCATCAAATAGAATGTAAGTTCTCAGGCTAAAAGTTTAAAGAGTATAATTCATGACAAAGAGGAGCCATGACCCTACACTAGGAAACTAGCAAGCAATCCAGTAAAAGACATAATAAAAATATTAATTAATGTGAAAAACTATCTTCTTCTAATACCTTGTAAGATAACATAATAATTAGACCTCTAAGAAGCAAAAATCCAGCTAGATTCAAACTTTTACATGTTATCATTGCCGAAAGATACAAAAACATGAGGAAAAATTTGCATTTCCAAATGCCTTTTACAATGATTTTGAGTATTTTATGATTGGTTCAGAGATGATAATAAAAAATATACAGATATCATCCAGTTTTTAGAAATGGAGAAAGCAATGATAGTGCTCCCTTATTGAGAACAGCAGTATAAAGAGGAAGTGTCCCTTAATTGAATAAACACTTACCGAAAAAAGATCCATGAGGATAAAAAACCACAATGAACTTATTAGGGAGAGGCATCTCTCTCAATTAATTCAGATACACAAATTAATTCACCAAAAATGGGGCAACAATACCTCCTTTCCTGGAAGGAAACAGAATTATTCCCCATCTCCTTTACAAGCTGGAAATAGCTTGATTAGCAAAGCACTTTTGCTTTCTTTACAAGTAGAACCAAATGCAAGCCAACATGATGTTTCCAAAGAAGATCAAAACCTGTGATGATCACCTCTGATTTGCACACTAGAGCCATGTTTGGTTGGGGGATAACCCCAAGGGTTATCCCCAACACAATTCCCCATAAAAAAGTTTTTCCCGCCAAAATCTTTAACTAAGATTTAAAAATATAACCCACCAATACATAAAGAACACATCACCATCTTATCATTAATAACTTTGGTTTAAAAACTCCCTCCAAAAAAATTTAAAATTTTCAAAACTTATTCCTATCCCCACTTGGGGATAACCCCCAACCAAACACAACCTAGGAAGGAACTTGACCAAACCCAGGGCAATGACAAGGAAATTCTTCATTTTTTTCCTTTCTAAATATCCACGAAAATTGCATTCATAGAAAGCCTAGTCAAGGACAAACCAACCACAATCAAGTCATTTAATTTACCTGTAAGTTGTGCATACATCCTTCAGCATGACTCTATGCTTCCAAGGGTGATCATGCCTTGAAACCTACTTTACAACATGCATATGGACCATAACAGAATTGGTTGATCAATCTTTTTTTTTTAATTGACAAACATATACTAGTGTTACTAGGTCCCTTTGTATGCTTCTTTCAATGTGATGCCTTACACCTAGAATCAATCAGTGGAGGTAGGGTCGAAATATTGCTATATTAATATATGTAATTCCACATAAAACATTGTCGATCATAATAGTTGCTAACAAAAATTTCTATTGCCTGATCAACTACATACAAACATTAGCTTTCTATGAACTTGAATAACAAATTCTTTACATCTTTAATGATATTAATGGACTTAATTCAGCTAGTGTGCGCAATCCAAAGAAAACAAAAATATTGCAAAATGGACAGACTAACAAACTATTGGTCAATAAAGAACCAGAATGACTTGATCATTAACATATATTTACAAGTCATTATATGCTTAAATAAAATAGCCAAAATCCACTACAAAATAAATTGAAGAATGACCCTAAAATGTAGCCTCAATAACTAACTTACTTTTTTCTTTTCTTTTCTTTTCTTTTTTTGCAAAGTAAAAACGTAGTGTTATATGCCTTGGTTTCTCGTACCTATATCATAACATTGTAAGTTATCTAAAAGAGGGAAGCCTAAAGAAGCTGGTTCGGAATTCTTAAACATAGAACCACCAAGAAGTAGATTAGTAAACGACATGATACTATGTTCCTTAAATAAATTTCATAAAGTAAACTATAATATTCTATTGGTAAAATTACATGGAGTGGTAGCTAAAAACCCTATAAACTAAAACCTACCAAAAGGATAAGCCATAAATGAGCAAAGCTACACTTCAAAGGCAAATAACTGAACAATTCTTGGAATTGAAGAACATACTTGAGATAGGAATGTCCTTGTAGTATTAGAGCTCATCAACTTGGACTCTATTGCATTCTGAATGCTGTCAACAATACTCTCCTGATTCAAAAGGCTTACCTAATCATTCATACAAATAGATAAAATAAGTAATTAAGTTGGTTAAATATTTGGAGAGTAGATGCAGAACTGAAATTAAAGAAATGAATTGCATTGCCATTTAGTATGGGTAACTGAAAATCTATAATGAGATTGTCCAAGGAAATGAAGTTATTTTATTGATTTTTCTTTCAGAAGAGTTAGAGTGGATACCTCTCTCTTTGTTGGATGTATATTTACATCTACATGTTCAGGTGGCAGTTTGATAGACATGTAAATGAATGGCTTAGATGCTTTTGGCAAAGTTGCAGAATACACAACTTCTATAGCCCTCTTCAGTGCAGTGCATTCGACCAACCTATCTGAAATTTAAAAACACCAGAAGTATTAATAGAACAGTGAAACATGGAGATATGTTCAAGCAATCATCTTATATGCAATCTCAAATCCTATTTTCCCATTAAAATGCAAAACCAATCCTTTTGTTTCCACATCACAGTAAGATTTTCCAAAAAAAAAAAAAAAAAAAAAAACTAACTAACTAACTAACTATCCATAAATAAAGAAGTGAAAAATAGTTGCATCTCACATCTGGATGCAGAGCATCATGCCGAGGAAACAAACACATAATGACAGCAAATGAAAATAATTAAAATCTTATAACTTAAATGCATGCTATCTTGATAAGTAAAAGTACGGACAATATTAGACTATTAATCAATCACGCTATTCATTGGTTTCCGTAATTATGTGATGCTACACACATATGAAGTAATGGGAAGATTGATGAAAAATCATAGTGTTGACAAAGTTTTGTAGGAATGCAAAAATATATATTATTAAAAATGGAAGTAATGCATAATTGAAGTAATAAATGCTTGCCACAAAATCAGATTTTCTTCGATAATGGGGAAGAATATAGTTTAATAACTTGAATAGGTAATCATATCATGTCATTTATTTTCTTTCTCCTGGGAAAATGTATGCATCTCATAAATAGCTTTCAACTCTTTTTAATATTAACTCACTACAACTGATGCTATGACGAGAATAAGTCATCAACATGCTTGTTATACACATAGACAAAGTCTGAGAACTAAAACGAAATCCAGTGGCCCATGGTTTTGCTTCCACTCCTCAACTAATTAATAATACTTCACAACCTTCTTCATTTCTCAGATTTTTAATATCAGACAATAAATACAGCAATTTAACCTTCAAACAATTCCTGGATCACTGTCCACTAAACAATAAAACCATAAACGGTAAGCCTAGTTGCGAAAAGGTAAATTACTAAAACTAAGCTCGCAGTTCCTGACATATTACTAATATTAAAAGATCAAGAGTTCTGAAACACTGGTTTTCGCATGCTAAGGAATATATTATTCTGCCAAACAAACATGGTCAATTGTGGAACATCACCTACAAATTTTTCTTGTGAAAATAGCTCGAATGTTTTTCCATCTCTAACACATTTCTACTTAACTTTCATTAGGACTAAGAATGTTGTTTTGTTGGAATGCAGACAACATTAAAAGTTGTCCAAAGTTCTGATGCTATTGGCAGGAATGTGACGTCACAACTCCAGATGAAATTGAAGGATATTAGTGTAGAATTTGAGAGCATGAATCTCCCTCAGGAACATCTTGAGCTTCCAAGCAAACAATATATCATAGAACTGGCAAAGGATTTTGTCTTCTCATACGTGACCTATATTAGATGTGTCATATAGCAAAAGATCAACCATATTCATTACTTCACAGGCTCCTTTCTGACTTGGATCATGTGCCATCAACTCTAAATGTTAACATACATATTCAGTTCCTCCTTTTTCTCTATTTTTATTTGTTTAAATAAGAAAACACTTCACCAACTTCTCCTGGTATGATTTAAATTTGTAGCAGAAAAATAATTCAAGTTTAAAATACACAGTCCAAATCTTCACAACTTAGTTCCTAACGCTATATCCAAGTATAATTTCTAGACAGAGAATACATTTAAAACCCTATCACCGTACCATTAATGAAGAGCACCATTGTTGTTTTCTTCGCAATGTAATTTGCGTTTGAAATAAAACCATTCATATTGAAAACTGAACGAGCAGGATTATCATCTGATAAAGTTATTTCCATCAGATCACGCGCAACTGTAACTCCATAAACATTCCTAATAGCTTCCAGACTTGAAATTGCAGAAACTGTGTGGACATCAGCCCTCTTTGCACCATGCTGTCTCAATGTAACAAATAAATTATTACAATCTCAAATGCAGGAAAGACACTGGAGTTGCATGTGATATCAGATATGTTACCAAGTGTCAGCTGACCTTTCGACAAGAAAAGCTCACATTAATGTAGTGAATTGCAAATCGGCTTATAAGGTCTACAATCTTTGGGTAATCATCATTGGAGTTCTGCAAATTTTTTCTGCGAGCTATCATGTTATAAAACAGGTTTTCGACCTGGAAAATACAGTTGGGGAAATAAAATAACCAAAAATTAAAAAGTGATTGTAGAATCACAGAAAAATGCAAGAATGGAAACTTTTAAGCATGAGAAAATTTAAAAACAACGGAAAATGCATCACCATTATCTGAGTTCCTTTTACTGCAGCGCAAGGTCTAGGTTCATGCTCCATGACTCCATCTCTGTAGGAAACCCTGAAAAGGGAACAATATGTCATTTATAAGCTTTGATTAGAAAGATGTAACACAACATTACAAGAATCATCAAAATTTGCTTTGAGAGACAAGCACCTATATCCATGCAATTGGCCTTCAGTTATGGTTGTCACAGTGACATGACCTACATATGTCATACTGGCCAAAGCTTCACCTCTAAAACCCATCGATTTAATTGTCTGCAAGTCTTCAAATGTGGATAATTTTGATGTGGTGTGCCTTTCACATAGTATTGGCAAGTCTTCATGCTGTGACAAACACAAAAAAAAAAAAAAAACAAGTTCATATGCCAAAAAGATCGAGGGATAATAATTATGCAATTCTATTTCTACATGTAGAAGAGCAATGATATTTTTACTGCACATTAAATATCAAGAATAAGAAATATGCCTTGCAACATCAGAGCAAACAAATCCAATCCGTGAATGAACTAATATACGAAAATTGAACTAGAGAATTAATACAACCAATGAACTCAAACCCTATAATGATTTTCTGAACAATAATTAAAAAACTGACATTTAATTATGACTAACAAGAAAAAATGGGCAAATTCCTGCCCTCTCACGGAGAGAACATCGGAAAACCACTCAAGATGCGACCTGATTCAAGAAAAGCATCTAAGTTCAAGGGGATTTCACATCCGGGAGAGGAATGATACCCTGATGCCATGGCCGTTGTCAGAAACTTGGATGAGCTTGAGTCCTCCATCCTTAACGACGACGGAGATTGAGGTGGCGCCGGCATCGAGGCTGTTCTCGACCAGCTCCTTCACTGCCGAAGATGGGCGCTGCACCACCTCCCCTGCCGCAATCCGGTTCACTACTGACTCCTCCAGCCGCCAGATTCGCGGCGGCTCACTCCTCGCCGCCGCCTCCGCCGTCTCGGCGTGCTCGGGCAAGTCAATCTCCATTGCGAGTTCTGAACCTGGTGCGCCGCTCCGGTGCGTTCTAAGATACCTTGGGGGTACCCCCAAGGTATCCTTCCTTGGTGTGTTGTGGCCGGTCACAACACTTCTATCTATATTACTAAACAGAAGTGAACGGTTACAGATAATTTTGATTTTAACAAAATTTCAAAAAAACCACAAAATTGGATTGGGGTATTCCAAATTTTTCAGATTTTTGAAATTTTTAAAATTTTAAAAATTGAATACGTGTTCTTTCCTGTATTTTCGGGTCGTTTACGTTCCACGCCCTTTTATCACCACCATATTTAGATAACGGTTTTAAGTTATTTTGCAAAAATCAAATGCAAGTTAGAATGGTGGTTTCATCCGGCAAGGTTGAAGACCCATAGAGATGATCGGAGTGAGGTCAGCCGTTGTATCTCAGAATCTGGGCTAGACTCACAGGCGCTTCACCACAACCATTGGCTCCCTCCCTTGCTTCTTTGGATTCCCCACCGCATGGCCAATACAACCAAACACTCAAAGAAAACCAAAACAATTAAGAAGAGAAAAACACGCCAATGCTCCACCGACCTCCATTGGCTTAAGAACGCTATGGTCGCCGACCGTCTTGGCTATGAGTAATCCACAATCTTCATCTCCTACCACTCTTGCACAAATGCCTAAGAATCGAGAATCAAATGAAAATGAATCCCCGAGAAAGAAGAAGCGCCTCTTGAAGGAAGGCTAAGAAGAAAAGAGTCAATTCATGGAGCGAAGAGAGCATCATTGGGTGGGTGAGCCCGGACCGACATTGGAGATATAGATCAAGGGGAGGAGAAGCGATCGAAAGGGTGACGGGTTGTCTACGCTTCATCGGCCTTACGTAAGGTGTTCGACGCTATGTATGAGAGCAGAAGAGAAGGAGAAGGCGCCGCTACTGAAATGAGCTTGTTTAAAGGCTACAAAAGACGGCTTTCTTATTATCGTTTCTTTTTCTCCAACGCGACGCTGATGCTTAATTGGTGGGTTTATTTCATTAATTTTACTCATTGTTTATTAAATAAGGCCACCTTAATAAATTCCTTTTATTCCTTTTTTAAGAAAAGAAAAAGAAGAATGGTTAATTAATTAGTGGACATGTGGTGTGGGTTGTTGGATTCAAAATATATTCATTTATAATAAATTTAGAAGTGAGACTCAAAATTTAGACGTGAGACTCTCAAGTATGTGGATATGTTTTCCTTACCCAAAATTTTACCTTCATATTGTTTTTTGATATTATAACCTGTATGGTTATCATGGACACCTCTAAAAATGCTTTTGGCCACTATTGATGAAAATCATCGAGGAACTTATGATTTCATTTATTTGCCTATTGATTTTAAGGTAAGTGCTTATAAATAATTGTTGCTTTGATTGTGGAACTTTTACATTTGATACATGATAATATCTCTATGGATCTTTTTCACTTTTCAAAACAAATGCAATGTGAGCTATGCTTTTATCAACATGATAAATCCTCAACGCATCATTCCATTTTATCAGGTTTTTCCAACACATTATAATATTATCCAATATACAATAGCAATGAAATGAAGAATAAAATTGTATCCACATTAAGATCTTTTCTTTTCATCCGCTCTATTCTAAATTATATCTTTTGGAATTTAAATTTTTAACTACTTTAAAGCTTTAAACAACTAATTTTTAGTTCATAAAAATAATACTTAAAATCATTAATCTTTTTAGAAAAAATTAATTACAGAGTAGATGCCCATTTAGGAATCTAAATCATAACTCTAATTAAAAGCTCTTCCTTTAAAATATATTCCGACTAGAAATATCATCCTCTCATTTCATTTTATCTAATTTAATTATCAAACTGGATGATCAAGATCTATTTATGTTACTAAGCTGATTCATGGGAGAAAACTGGGAACCATATCTTGGATTTTCTCACATTTAAATTTAAATTTTTAATAACCACATGGTGATTACAAATTTTCAAATAACCTTATTAGCTTATCCCTATTTATTCCTCTCATTCATCTCATATCTTCTTCCTTTACCCAATCCAAAAACTTTCACATATTTTCTCGCTTCCATATTACTATTAGGGAGTAAGTTGGTTGTAGATAATTTTGATTTTAAAAAGTATTAAAAAAAACACGCAATAAGATTGGGACTTTTGAGTTTCCTCATGATCCAAGATTTATTTTATTTAAAAATTATTAATGGTAATTTTGAACCACATTTAAATTAGTAGTTCGTATGAGTAACTCTTTTAAACTAACTGACATATGCTTCTCTACGGTCCTCATACCAACTCATCATTAACTTAAAAAATTTTATATGGAAAGAAGAAGAAAGTACTTCTACTAATTCTATATCAAAATTATTCTACACCCATTTTTACCCGATGATTACTTACTCAGTATTCCTTCTCCTCATAAAATTCTTCATAAAAGTTAATTTAATAATTTTTTTATTATTTAATTTTATTTCTAAATATCCAAATATCCGGTAACTAATTATTTGTTATCATCTTTTTACCCGGTTATTGATCATTCTTTATTCTTTCTCAATGTAAGAGTTCTTCACCAAGTTGCTTTATTGTTTTATAATTGTTTTATAAGTAACTCTTTTCGAAGATTTATTTTAATTATTTTTTATATCTAAAATTTAATCAATATTTCTCATAACTTTTGACATATATTTTAAGTTTTTTAGAAAATATCATATAGGTAAAAAAAAATAATCTGAAAACTTCATTCTAAATTATTTTTTTGATATTTAATTTTTTTTAAAACTTTAAAATTTTAAACAGCTAATTTTTTAGTTCATACAAAATAATATACTTAAAATCATTACTCCTTTTAGAAAATTTGTTTTATTTCAAAATTTAATTTAAGAAAATATAAATTTTTATAGTATTTAAATTATTACATATAGAAATATATTTAAAATAAAAAAAATGAATAAAATAACCCGAACATTGTGAGGGCCATTTGCTTGTTTACACTATTTTTTTGGGCAATTTGTCATTTTGGCCCTTTAAAATTTTTTATTTGCTTTTTTAGCCTTATCTCAAAAGTATTTGTCATAATGGCCCTGAGATTGCCCAGTCAGCATTTCTGGAATAAAAAAATATATAAAAAAGTATTCCAGGGGTTAAATGTAAAATCTGTGTTTTTTAGAGTTAAGTTAGGATTTTTGCAAAAACAACCCCGGAGTTAAGCCCTAAAGAGGCACGACCTTCCGAGATCACCGTCGCCAACCTACGAAGCCTCCGCCCCTACCGACATCGCCGGCACGAAAGATCTGAAGCTTTTTGAAGTTGTTTGTCTCTTTAAAACTCCCCATAACATTGTGATCAAATCAAGCAAGATCAATTCCAAACAAAAATTATCAAAACTTCATTACTGTTGGTTTCATTTCAACTTGGAAACTGAATTCAATAGACTCATCAAACAAGAACTGCAGAAAAGATTTGCAGAATACATGAAACTCACCCATTCTTTGCAAATCTGTTACAAAAAGTCTGAGTTCTAAGAACAAATGCAGTAATAAAAAAAAAAAAAAAACTCAAACTCAAACTAAAACTAAGAAATTTATGAGCTCTCTTGTGACATCCCAAACTTGGCCAGAACCAAAAGCTTTGCCACATATCCTACATTCAAACCTTTTTATCATCTTCTTCATTACTGATTTTAATCCACTTTCCAAGCCAACATTTCCATCTGACAACTTTCTTCCATTCTTTCTCCCTGAATTCATCTACAAGACAAGCAGGCTTCTTGAACTCATCCTCACTTCGACAGACAGAAGCATTGAAATACTCATCAGTATCATCATAAGCTTGAGAATCAGATCAATGATTAGCAGTACCCCATGGACAAGTGTCCTTTGAATACTCGATAATAGTGAAGAAAACATCCTAAAAATTATACATCAATGAAGTAAAGTTCCCACAAATTTCCTTCCTCTCTGCAAACCTTGGCCTGTATTTGAAGAAACCATGAAGTAAAATTAACTCACAACTACAAATGAACTGATTAATAGAAAAAGTTGGTAAATTTGTGACATGTTTGGCACTTTCTTGTGCAATCCTGAAGTAGAAAGCGAGCGGGAGGCGATTATCAACTGAGATCTCAAAATGGGGAGTTCCAGAACGAGAGAAGAGAAGCAGCTTTAGAGAGAGAAACATATGAGGGATGCTTCAAAGAATTTCAATGGGGAGTTTTAGAGAGAGAAACAACTTCAAAAGGCTCGAAATCTCGATCAAAAGAACTTCGAGAGAGAGAGCTTCAGATCTTTCACGGCGGCGATGTCGGAAGGGGCGGAGGCTTCGTACGTTGGCGCCGGAGATCTCGGAAGGTTGTGCCTATTTAGGGCTTAACTCCGGGGTTGTTTTTGCAAATACCCTAACTTAACCCTAAAAAACATAGAGATTTTACAGTTAACCCCCTGAAATATTTTTTTAATATTTTTTTATTCCAGTCTGCATTTTAAGGCAATCTCAGGGCCATTATGACAAATACTTTTGAGATGAGGCTAAAAAAGCAAATAAAAAATTTTAAAGGGCCAAAATGACAAATTTATTAGAATGTTAAAATAATATTTTGAAAGTTAATAAAATTATTTAATTATAAACCACATAAAAGTTAATATTTGTTTACATATTTTTATTATTAGATTGAAATTAATATTTGATATTAAATATTTTTTATATTAAATGCTATTTAAATATTTTGGAATGTACACGCTCGCACACAATCTGTGAAGACTCGCACACAATTTTTTTATTTTCCTCAGGCTGCTACGCTTAGATATTACATGTGAGACCTTCCACATTGTGTGTGAGATTATGCCTCTCGATTTATGCCACCGCGACAATTAGACTCATACACATAATGGAAGACTCAAGCACACAAATTTTTATTTTCCGTGGCTGGCCACTTAGATATCAGGTGCGCAGACCTTTCGATTGCAGGTGCGAGATTAAAGTCTTCTTTGATTTATGCGCCATCGCTACATAATCGTTAGCCTCGCATACACACTGCGGGAAGACTGCGACACAAATTTTATTTTCCGTGCGGTAGCGCTAGATATTGTGCGCAGAGCACTTTCCGATTGTAAGGCGCAGATTAAAGTCTCTCGATTTATGGCTAATCACAAGACATCACAAGCCTCACACACAATCTCGAAGACTTCGCGACATAAATTTTATTTTCCATGTGCGCTACTAGATATTGTGCGTAGACCCTTCCGATTGTGTGCGAGATTAAAGTCTTCTCGATTTCGGCCACCGCCAAGACAATTCTGTTAGAGCCTCGCACATTAAGGAAGGCTTCGCACACAAATTTTTATTTTCCGTGCGTAGCCAGATATTGTGTGTGAGAACCTTCGATTGTGTGCGAGATTAAAGTCTTCTTGATTTATGCCGGCGCCGCAATCTGTCAAGCTCGCGACATTCAGTGAAGACTTCGCACACAAATTTTATTTTCCATGTGCGCTTCTGATATTGTAAAAGTAGACCCTTCCCGATTGTATGCTGAGATTAAAGTCTTTCGATTATGCCACCGCTAAGATAATTCTAAGTTCCTGACACACTGTGAAGGCTCGCATAATAAATTTTTATTTTCCGCAGGCGCTACGCCTTCAGATATCATTGTGTACGGTGAACCTTCTCGATTAAAGTAGATTAAAGTTTTCGATTATGCCATCACAAGACAATCTGTGAAGCTAATGTTACCTCAAGAAACATGCATTGATTTAGTTCTTGAGAGGTTCAATATGAGTACTGCCAAGGTTGTTGTTTCCCCATCCAGGGGTTGCTTAAAGGGTAAAGCGAGTGAAGCGATCGGGCCTCCAAATTTGGAAGTCCTCATATTTTTTTGTTATCTTTTAAGATTTTTTTTTTAAAATTTTATAATAATGACTATAATAATAGATTATTACAAGCAAATGGCCCTCACAATGTTCGGGTTATTTTATTCATTTTTTTTATTTTAAATATATTTCTATATGTAATAATTTAAATACTATAAAAATTTATATTTTCTTAAATTAAATTTTGAAATAAAACAAATTTTCTAAAAGGAGTAATGATTTTAAGTATATTATTTTGTATGAACTAAAAAATTAGTTGTTTAAAATTTTAAAGTTTTTTTTAAAAATAAATATCAAAAAAATAATTTAGAATGAAGTTTTCAGATTATTTTTTTTTACCGATATGATATTTTCTAAAAAACTTAAAATATATGTCAAAAGTTATGAGAAATATTGATTAAATTTTAGATATAAAAAATAATTAAAATAAATCTTCGAAAAGAGTTACTTATAAAACAATTATAAAACAATAAAGCAACTTGGTGAAGAACTCTTACATTGAGAAAGAATAAAGAATGATCAATAACCGGGTAAAAAGATGATAACAAATAATTAGTTACCGGATATTTGGATATTTAGAAATAAAATTAAATAATAAAAAAATTATTAAATTAACTTTTATGAAGAATTTTATGAGGAGAAGGAATACTGAGTAAGTAATCATCGGGTAAAAATGGGTGTAGAATAATTTTGATATAGAATTAGTAGAAGTACTTTCTTCTTCTTTCCATATAAAATTTTTTAAGTTAATGATGAGTTGGTATGAGGACCGTAGAGAAGCATATGTCAGTTAGTTTAAAAGAGTTACTCATACGAACTACTAATTTAAATGTGGTTCAAAATTACTATTAATAATTTTTAAATAAAATAAATCTTGGATCATGAGGAAACTCAAAAGTCCCAATCTTATTGCGTGTTTTTTTTAATACTTTTTAAAATCAAAATTATCTACAACCAACTTACTCCCTAATAGTAATATAGACAGAAAATATGTGAAAGTTTTTTGGATTGGGTAAAGGAAGAAGATATGAGATGAATGAGAGGAATAAATAGGGATAAGCTAATAAGGTTATTTGAAAATTTGTAATCACCATGTGGTTATTAAAAAATTTAAATTTAAATGTGAGAAAATCCAAGATATGGTTCCCAGTTTTCTCCCCATGAATCTGCTTAGTAACATAAATAGATGCTGATCATCCATTTGATAATTAAATTAGATAAAATGAAATGAGAGGATGATATTTCTAGTCGGAATATATTTTAAAGGAAGAGCTTTTAATTAGAGTTATGATTTAGATTCCTAAATGGGCATCTACTCTGTAATTAATTTTTCTAAAAAAGATTAATGATTTTAAGTATTATTTTTTATGAACTAAAAAATTAGTTGTTTAAAGCTTTAAAGTAGTTAAAAAATTTAAATTCCAAAAGATATAATTTAGAATAGAGCGGATGAAAAAGAAAAGATCTTAATGTGGATACAATTTTATTCTTCATTTCATTGCTATTGTATATTGGATAATATTATAATGTGTTGGAAAAACCTGATAAAATGGAATGATGCGTTGAGGATTTATCATGTTGATAAAAGCATAGCTCACATTGCATTTGTTTTGAAAAGTGAAAAAAGATCCATAGAGATATTATCATGTATCAAATGTAAAGTTCCACAATCAAAGCAACAATTATTTATAAGCACTTACCTTAAAATCAATAGGCAAATAAATGAAATCATAAGTTCCTCGATGATTTTCATCAATAGTGGCCAAAAGCATTTTAGAGGTGTCCATGATAGCCATACATGTTATAATATCAAAAAACAATATGAAGGTAAAATTTTGGGTAAGGAAAACATATCCACATACTTGAGAGTCTCACGTCTAAATTTTGAGTCTCACTTCTAAATTTATTATAAATGAATATATTTTGAATCCAACAACCCACACCACATGTCCACTAATTAATTAACCATTCTTCTTTTCTTTTCTTAAAAAAAGGAATAAAGGAATTTATTAAGGTGGCCTTATTTAATAAACAATGAGTAAAATTAATGAAATAAACCCACCAATTAAGCATCGCGGCGCGTTGGAGAAGAACGATAATAAGAAAGCCGCTCTTTTGTAGCCTTCTTCGCCGCCTGCCATTTCCAGCCAGCTGCCGCTTCTCCTTCTCTTCTTCTCTCATACATAACGTCGAACACCTTATGTGCGCCAAAGAATGAGCGCCAGACAACCCCTGGCCACCCTTTCGGGACGCCTACTCCTCCCTTGATCTATATCTCCAATGTCGGTCCAGTGCTCACCTCGCCAATGCTCTCTTCCTCCATAGGTCGGCTCTTCTTCTTCGCCTTCCTTCAAGAGAGCGCTTCTTCTTCTTCTGGGATTCATTTCATTTGATTCTCGATTCTTGGTCACTGTGCAAAGAGTGAGCGAGATGAAGATTGTGGATTACCTGCAAGACCCAGACTTCGGCATACCGCGTTCTTCGCCAATGGAGGTCGGTGGAGCATTGGCGTGTTTTTTCTCTTCTTAATTGTTTTGGTTTTTGCTGAGTGTTTGGTTATTGGCCACGGGCTTCCGAATCCAAAGAAGCAAGCGGGAGTGGAGCCAATGGTTGTGGAGCGCTCGTGGAGTCTCAGCGGGCCAGTGCATACAACGATTTCCTCCGATCATCTCTATGGGTCTTCAACCTTGCCAAGAAACCACCATTCTCTTCATTTGATTTTTGCAAAATAACTTAAAAACCGTTATCTAAATATGGTGGTGATAAAAGGACGTGGAACATGAAACGACCCGAAAATACAGGAAAGAACACGTATTCAATTTTTAAAATTTTAAAAATTTCAAAAATCTGAAAAATTTGGAATACCCCAATCCAATTTTGTGGTTTTTTTGAAATTTTGTTAAAATCAAAATTATCTGTAACCGTTCACTTCTGTTTAGTAATATAGATAGATAATATATTCATATTTAAAAAAATTTAATTTAAATTTTAATATCTATTGGAAGCCTCATATAAAATTTAAACCTTAAATTTTTTTAAAAACAGGCCTCTTATAATAATAACTTTAATAATAGATTATTATATTATATTGATATTTAAAAAATTTTAATTTTAATTTTAATATCTATTGGAGGCCTCATATAAAATTTAAACCTTAATTTTTTTAAAAGCTTATTATTGTAATTATAATAATTATTTGTATGATAAATTAATATTTAAAAATTTTAATTGAATATCTATTGGAGGCCTCCTACTACATTTGACCCTGAAATTTACGGTTATTTAATTTTTTTTAATTTAATATCTAGTCAATTATGTATCTTTTATTATCTAACTTTTAAAAATAAAAGATAATAAACTAAAGTTTTAATTTTTTTAGTTTAATACATAATTAAATTTATATCTTCTCCCAATTACCTTATTAGTTGTTAAAAATCTAATTCCAAGAATTATTAAATATGTAGCCGTTTGTAATTTAGTAAGTAACGGTCATTCTCTCTATTATAAATTGAGATTGTTTTTAATTTTTTTTTATCTTTACTCTTTTCAATCTTTACTCTTTTTTTATTTTTATTTTTGGAGTAGTTATAGAATTACTTACCTATCAAAACTCACACGAGTTATCATGTTAATATATAAAATAACTAAAAAAATTTCTCAGATAAGTGGTTGTTAAAAAAATGAATAAAATTTAATTTATATTAAATAATTAAAGGCCTCATTTTAAAATCTCAAACTTTAGTACCAATTCTCAGAGCCGTCCCCATTACGTTATGTTAGTATGATTGTCTACCTATTTTGTACACAAGAGAAGGGGGGAGAAAGATTTATTGAACAAGTGCAGAGACAGAGAATTAAACAAGCCATTTTGCATTTAGACAAACAAAAAATACCAAATGGTCCCTCCCAGATCCATACGAGCCCGCCCACCTGAAGCTTGCAGAAACATGCAGAGATTAGTATGAGCAAACAGGCCCGCCCACATGCAAACGGGCCCGTTCACTTTTCTGTTTTGAAACATGTGCAGTGTTGTTTTTGAGGGTTGTTTATTTAACCGGTTTCTCCCTAACATCTATAACATTCCATGACACTTAGTGCTGAGCATTGAGACGTCTTTGATGTAAATTTAAAGGATAAATTATCTGAACAAACTCCCCAACACATTGAAATTTGTTTTAATTGGTTAATAAACTAAATTACTGTTCAATTCAATGTACACTACAAGAATTTGGATCTGTTGCGACGGTTTATAGCGGCGGATTTCGAAATCCGCCACTAAGTTCACAAAAGTCTTACCTATTGCGGCGGATAATAGTATCCGCCGCTATATTTACTCTATAGCGGCGGATATTTATATCCGCCACTACAAGTTTTGATCTTTAGCGGCGGATATTTATATCCGCCACAGAAAGCCTTTTTGCAACAACCTATAGCGGCGGATATCTATTTCCGTCGCAAAAATTCATTTTATTATAACAAACGGGGTAATATATAGCGGCGGATTAATGTTTCCGCCGCTATAGTTCCAATTTTGCCGCGATTTCTTCATCAGCGCGCGCGGCCTGGCCCGATATTTTCCTCTCTAAAAGCCCTGTACACGGCGGAGACCTCAACGCGCGATCATTTTCTCTTTCCCCTCCAAAATCTCTAGGGTTTCCACCTCTTCTTCTCGACGTCCGGTGATCTTTTTATCAGGTTAGGGTTTTCGATCTTGTTGTTCTTTCCTTTGGGCTGTATTGATTTCATTGTTCTTTCCTTCATAACGTGGTTTGGTTGTAGGGTTTTGCTCTCGTTCTTGTTGCTTGATTTTATGTTCTCTTGTTTCTTTCTCAGTGTTTGTTGTATGTCGGGATTATGCCTGATGGTTGTTTGTTTATGATTTTGATTGTTTTATTTAATGAGTCCTGATTCTAGGGTTCTGTGAGAGTTGTTGTTCGTTCAATTCTTACTTATTTTTGTTACTCATATGAAATCCAGAGCTAATAAGAATTCAAGGTTTTTTTAACGTCAGCTATGTTCTTATATATGTCTATGATTCGCGATTCATAAGAGATGATTATTTGTGGTTTGATTTCATGCTTTTTTTTCTGGGAAAGAGATCTGATTTTTCATTACTTTATTCTAATTAACCTGAAAAATCTAGAGAAATTTTGTTGTTTGTTTTGTGTGTTTTTGTGTTTGTCAGCTTGCTAGAATTGGACTCTATTAGCTTACTGTTAATAGAAAGTGAACAATGTTTATTCATATTTAAAATTTTAACTTTTCTAATGACCATGCTAATAACTAAAGAAACTTGACATTGAGGGCTGATATTCTTGATGTCTTACTCTTATCAGTCTCATTTGTGGTTTGATGTCTTACTCTTATCAGTCTCATTTAAAGGTTATTATTCTCTTGCTTTTGCTTATTTTTATTGAATTTATATGATTGGCTATCCAAATATGAATTTATAAGCTGAGACAAGCTGGTGTTATGGTTCAATTGTTTCTGTAAGAAGTTTGCCTTTTTCTTCTTTGGTAAGCTGAACTCCATGTCTAAAATTGTGTAAGAGCTGTTGGGGAATTCTAAAATATCTCGTGGAAGACTAATAGAGTTCTTAGTGTGTTTAGATTTGGTGTCTCTTCTGTTAGTGGGTAGACTTTTTGAAACTGACCTTTGCAATTTAAGTGTAATATTTTGAATAAATATATTAATGTTAATTTGTAATCATTTGATTTCATTTCAAAGCATTAAAAAATGTTGTTTTCCTTTCTGTTAGCTCTTTCCATTAAGTTACCATTATGCAATTTTTGTTTATTATATGATTGGTGTTTATTATATTTATTTATTGATATACATGTTAATGACACTTTTGTTTCAGTTCTGTTTTGATTTTGATGCTTTGTGTTTTGTTTGAATATCTGATGAAGTTGAAGAATTGGATTATTAAGTGGCCGGTGTTTATTTTGTTATATCTATTGATATACATGTTAATGTCACTGTTGTTTCTGTTCAGTTTTGATGATCTGGGTTTTGTTTTGTTGTTTTATTTTCCTGCTGCAAAAGGTACCTTAATGCTTGTAGGAAGCATGAAGTACAACCAAATTCTTCTATCTTATCCAGTTGCCTGAAGGTAATGCTTATAGTATGGTAGTATCTTTTTGTATGAATGTTTCTTATAGTATGTAAATTGGTCATATTGGAAGATTTTATGGTATGCAACTGTTAACCTTTTAGTATTTACAGAGTTTAATCTCTTGATTGAGTTTGAAGAATGTAAATTGTCAGAAATAGTCTCTCATTACTATCACATTAGAATGTAAAGAACATTGTTCTATCACATTAGAATGAGGAAAAATTTGTAAATGTTTCTTGTGACTTTTACTTGGTAGGATTGCACTATAATCACATTTAGTTTGTCAAAGTGGTGAACATTTTGTATGAATGTTTTGTAATGTCTTGAATACCTGCAATATATATTTTGGGATCATATGAGAATGAAGGCTTTTATCCAACATCGTTGTATCTTTTAACTTACCATTATGAAAGGATCAGACAGGAGGTGGAGGCCCAGCTATTCACTTGTTATGTTAGGTAATTGTTTCTGGAATGAGTATCGATCTAACAGAAGTCATTGCATCTGATTTTCAGGGAATTGAGATGCTATCACTAGGATCATTCAGAATTGGTGCCATTCTTTTGGTAAACGGTCTGTTGCTAAAATTGCTATATTCTTTTCTTCTAACCAGAAAACTCATGTCACTGGCTTGTATTCTGATTGTTTAGGATTTATTTCTCTTCTGATTTAGGAATGTCTCTTGCCCCTCTTGTGGCCGCACACTTTTTGATCTTCAAGAAATTAGTGCGCAGATAAGGGAAAAGACATCTCATTTGCCTGGCGTTTCAGTAATTCTTCATCCTATCTTCAGAACCTGATATTATGGAGTCATTATTGATAGAAAATGATCACTCTGTTGTTCCCTGTCTCAGATTGCAATCATGGGCTGCATTGTGAATAGGCCTGGAGAAATGGCTGACGCAGATTTTGGGTATGTAGGTGGTGCTCCTGGAAAAATTGACCTCTATATGTGGGAAAGGTATGTCAAATACCTCCAGATGGTACATCTTGCATCTCATATTAATTCCGATAATTCTGAAAACTCATTTTATGTGGTCTCATTTTCTCGCTTGGCTACTTGTTTTGTATGGCTGTGAATTTGTGATGATGTGCACACTTTTCTTCATGTTCCAGACTGGTTAAGAGACGCATAGCAATGGAACAAGCGATAGAAGCACTGATCCAACTGATAAAAGACCATAGGAGTTGGGTCGATCCACCTGCTGACGAGTAACATTTACAACATATGGTGATTAGCTTAGTATTGAAAGTCTAAAACCTCAATTCCCTATTCAATGAGAAACCAACACATGTATTATTACTTCAATATTTTTTTTTTTTTAATTTCTGAATGTTGTATTATTGTATACTGAATTTTATTTAATACCAAACATTTGTTTAGTAATAAAGTTTGTTTTTATTATTAATTAATTTGACCTTCTCATATATTATTAAAGGCTTTTGTGTAATTATCTGACTATCAGTCGTAATAATAATAATAATAATAATAATAATAATAATAATATACCCTATAGCGGCGGATATATCCGCCTCTATAGGGTCATGCTTACAGCTACTAAGACCTATAGCGGCGGATTTATCCGCCGCTATAGGTCTGAGCTAACAGCTATTGTGACCTATAGCGGCGGATATATCCGCCGCTATAAGTATTATAACCGCTGCTATAAGAACTTATTTAGCGGCGGATATATCCGCCGCAAAAAGTGTACAAATCTGCCGCTAAACTTTCTCCGACGGGGGATGTAGCGGCGCATCTATTATCAGCCGCTATATACTTATAGCGGCGGATAGGGACCCTATAGCGGCGGATATATCCGCCGCTATAGGATATATTTCTTGTAGTGGTATATTATTTCTCATCCCTTGCTCAGTTGTCTACTTTATTCATTATTCTAATTGCCCCCTCATTGGCAATAAGGTAAAGTAGTCATAATATAAATAAATAGTTACGCAATACGCTGCTGGGTACCTACATCATCAATGAGGACAGGGATGAAGGGTTTTTATCTTTAAAATCGATAGTTTACTATCTTATCCAAACACATGAGATCACACCCAATTCAGTGGCATATTGGTGCTTCATCACGAGAACAATTTCTTTAAGTCCTTGGTTTGGATATTCCATGTATGGTGACGATTAATCAAAAAATGAGAATGTATTTAAAATCAAAAATTATACTGTGTAGGATCAGTATATACATCCCAATATCATGTGCTTCATGAGAAATACATTACAAGTGAGATGAGCAAGGAGCATTAGCCAAAAAATGTCCGTTCTTTTGATATTTGCCATATAAGGAGAATTCACCATTTACCTGCCATTCCAAGAACACCGTAGCCATTTTCCATTAGTGTCACAATAAATACAAAGAAATGAACGAACGAAATAAATTATCAACAACCGCATTACAAATAATACCGGTACTAGCAAACTTTGCTTGTTCAAATGTGTATACTTACGTGTATTGTGATGTGAACCGAGCTGACGCAAATCCTCGAAGAAAAAAACATCATATAAACAAGTCGTCAACTCATACGACGGTTTTTGGTATGATACAGTTTTAAGGCCCGTATGATCTCATCCCAATCAAGGTTATCCTTGTGTAAGCATAACCACAACAACACATGTTTGCGATAATTATGTCCAAACCCAATGTGGCCTCGCGGTAATCCAAACACACATGCGTTGAAGTTGTATATTGTAACAAATGTCAAAATAAATTACAAGTAATGACATCTCACAGGGTTTTCTAGTAGTAAGTCCCAATCGCGCTGGTAGGCTATTACATATAGCCCGCAGTCGTACCTATCAATGTTTATTGAAATATGAGATTTCGTAGAAGCGTGAATTTAGTGTAGTAACTGTCCAACGAAGGGGTTGGTAAGCATTTACACTATAATACTTATAGATTGGGTTGTCTCCTCACGGGTAAATGTTCTATTGGCCGAGAGTGTGGCCAACTTGGATCATAGACCATCGCGTTCATAGCTGCAATATGCTTGCACATCGCTTCGATTACTCCGACCTGCCACAAAACCATATATTGAGAGGGTATACCGATAGAAAAAAGGGCAGCCCGGTGGAACAAAGCACCCGCATGGGCGCGGGGTCTGGGGAAGGGTCGGACCACTTTGGGTCTATTGTACGCAGCCCTATTTTTTTTTTTTTTTTGAAAAAGGATGTTTCCACGACTCGAACCCGTGACCTCATGGTCACATGACAACACCTTTACCGTTGTGCCATGGCTCCCCTTCATGAGAAGGTATACCAATATAAGAACATCATGTACTGAGGAATGAATTCAATGAGCTTAACATTCAAACATCGATCTAATCAAACTCACTATTCTTGTGGCCATAACCTCGCGCAAAGTTTGATCTACTGATGGGAGACTATCCACTATGTACGTCTTCTTGGTTGGTACGTCCATTACCACCAAGAACCAATGGCAGTTTCTATCGTTCACGGGCACAAAGATCTACAAGTATAAATCACACCAAAAGATTGTTAGTGAAAAAAAGCCTCCGGGGGAATAAGCGCACAATCTGAAAATGGCATACTTGTCGCACGTTACACGCATCACCCATGAAGGGATACTCCCTTGCAAATATATCAACATACACGTTAATGCTTTGTGAGTCTGAAGTTTATAAGATCGTGCGCTACAATACAGTGTTAAATCAAGTTTCCCTTGTTAAACGAATGTTATCATAATCACTTACCACGTACCAAACACTATCTTATTTTATACTTATACAAGAATAGTTATTACTAACCGAGAAGCGGAATGGAAAGTACCATCGATGACACTCCTTACGCGCATCCATCGCCTCGCATGTTAACGCACCCGCGACGACGTCAATAATCTATGAGGGAATGAGAAGCTTAACTCTCCCATATAGCCATATATCGAGTAGAATCGGTGTAAAGGAAACGAATTTAAAGAAAAAGGAATTCGTGGTAAACCGGGGAAGACAACATGCAACGTGGTCTTAAATATTGCATCTCACCCAAACTAGCATGATCTGTTCCGAATGAAACAATCGGAAGCCTGCAATAATATGTTTACACACACGTTTAGTACATATTATTGATGGTACGCCTTAGAAGACGAAAACTAAACATACGTAATGAGTAGTTCAATAAACGATATAATATACAAAGGTATCAAACAAACATTGCATTACACGTGTGAAGCAAAGTAATTAATTGTAACGATTGTACAATCCAATCAATATTGGTCATATGAAACATGAAGATGTGGAATAGATTTATTTATTCCAGAGTGAGTTCACTTTGTCATCCCTTTACATATGTTTGCATTCACATAAGTCAGTAATTGTTATGAAATTCCATCAAAGGTAATTCAAATACCATGTAAGAGTTAAATTTTCCCAAATAAATACATATATGACGCCTTACTCCAAGCCATCCTTGGCATCTCTTATAAAATTAGGTAATCCATAGTGTAAATTTTTCCCTATGGGGTCTGTATCTGATGCTTCAATTGAACTTCCCGCCCCTGCACATAAAATTAGGTAATCCAGCATGTAAATTTTACACAAAGTATGTCAAAATGATGTAAGTAATGTTTGGACTACGAAGAGCCATGTATTTGACATTTACCTCAACAGTGGCATCTGCTATCTTTACCTGTTTTGCTTTCCCTTTCCTGGGGTACCTCACGTATGGGCTCCTCTTTTTTGCTCCCGGAATCCTTTGATCTGCACTCCTCAGAGTATCACGCCTACTCGCAACCAAAGACTGTTACAAAGGATAATTTACGGAGGAGTCAATGCTCGATGTTATAACATGCATTTGTGGCTCCTACATAAAAATTTGAAAACACCATCTTAGTATGTACCACAACCAGTGCCAGTGCTCGCACACATTCCTTATCGAGTTGGAAAAAAAATAATGCTAAAGGATTATATGTCATGTGCACATATATGTTTTTTACCTCTACTATCTTTACTTTTACCCTTTTTTTTCCTCCGAGTAGCCTGAGGCACTTGCAAGACTTGCATATCTTGTGTTAGCCCTATTTCATCGACTGGTGCTGCTTCAGAGTCCATATTTGTAGATGAAATGACAACTGGACTGACAGCTACCTTAACGGGGTCCTCTAATACGTCGTTTGCTTCCTTTTTCTGAGTGTCCTCTGGTGCCCCCACACCGGATTTCATGCCATTACCGGCACGGGCTATGAAATCCTCCAGCATCTATCGTATACAAGCTATCTCTTTCCCTTGGGATTCCAAATTTGCACGCACTCCGGCCAATGCCCCATCAACCATATCGCTCATTTCGCGGCGTACATCGACAAGTGACAATGTTACATGACTCTTCAGAATGATAACTTCGCGTTGTAGAGCATCTAACTGACTCTTGAGGTCATTAACGTCCTGCCCCTGTTATCATCATTAGGCCTATATGAATTCTGATTAAAATGTGTTACATCATAATAGCACAACCAAACATGTACCTCAACACGAGCAGTGTGATCTGATGGAGTAAACATGTCCACCGTGTGTGCCCCTACACCCCCACGATGAATGACGTGCTTCATAGCACGAGTTATGCGGGCGTCTGTCCAAAAGGAAACGCGGGGCGTCTCGCGCTCAATAATCGGCTGATGGATAATTCCAATCGCCAGGTGCTCAAGGTAGAATAACTGCACCATACGTGGCATTCGAATAAGAATGATCCGTTAAATTTGAAAACGTAAAGAAAAGGTCAATAATCATATGGAAGGATGAAAAACTAATAAGTAAACATTGATGTATTGATTAATTTTTGGCATATATTTTTACTGTCAACGTCCAAACATACCTATAGCAACCATATGCAGCCACCAATACATTTATTTGGTAACCCTCGTGCACGAGCAATCTAGTATGTCCTCACTGCTGCAAGAACTCCCTCAAATGCAAACTTTGCCCAATTCATATCTTTGATCTCATCCAAACGATGCAGCAATGACGGATATGAAGTTGATATGTGCACATTGCCAGTTGGCCTTATGATGCTGCCAACGATGTAGAGCAACAACCTCCGCTTGAAGTCTTCACCGTCAGGCATCTGAATCAACTCAGCATACAGCGCACTGGGCGTCAAAGAAGTACGCACGATGCTGAAGTTCTCATGTGCATCAGCTTGGCTAATTAAACCATCCACATCTCGCCCACGACTGGGTAATCCAAGTAAGTACCCCGCATGCGCGTGGGCCATATGTAGTTTGCGTCCGTGGACCGACAACTCCCCTGTGTCTACATCCAAACAAGATATCAAATCCTCCACCATTTTCGTCCTCAATGAGTATATAGCGGCCTCCATAAGGCCTCCGAAACCAAAAGATGTTATCGCTGCTTTCTTATCTTCGCTAAGCAACTTCAACAGGGCACCAAGTTTGTGGACCATACAACGTGACCGCAGAGGGAACTACAAACTGGTGTTTCGAGAGACATATTTAGTGGAATAACAATAGAGTCAAAAATTGTCGTTGAAAATTAAAAGTTTCAATGGTAAATAAGATACACACATGATTGGCGGGTTCACCATTACCCAAGGGGACCTCCACCTGGTCGTCGTCGTCGTTTGACATAGTGTCCGTGCGGAACGTCTGCACCAAATAAGCACACACAGTCTCAGTTGTGTGTTGGAAATAAATAAAAAAACAAAAAAGAAAAAATGCGCAACTTTAAATTTCTTCATAACAAAAATTTAAATTCACTGATTCAAGGTAAACTTGCTTATAAATAATTGTTACTGTTCACGCTCAAATCTTTGAGGACAGTATGTGTTTATCCTACCATAGTTTAGGATATGCATAGTCATACTTTACAAGAACAGTAAGTGCGTGTTACCGCATTGTTTACGATAATCTACCCAAGAAAATATGTTGTTAATAACATTATAATCGCGAAAACATGTTATCGTAATGTACCTCAACCTGAAACAGCATTAATACACGACAATATATTGGAAACATCTAACTCAAAGATAGCAAGAACTAGTATAACCCACAGACACGACCATCGGCGGATGCAGGGTTGGATTTCACACTCCAAACTACCTATTAATCAATTCCAGCCTATAATAAACATGATAGAAAACAAACTAGCTCACTGGAAAACTATGTACCTTTCTATGGCAGGAAGACTAACCCGTATAATTTCTGTCATTATATCCTTACCACTGTATGGGCTGAATACTTATGCCTTCCCTTATTCTATAATTGAAAGGATGTCTAAGCTAATGATTTGATTCATTTGGGAAAACCAAGGTAGCAATGGTATCTATCTCATAGGTTGGAAAACTATCAGCAACCCCAAAACTGAGAGAGGTTTAGGATTAAAAGATTTAAAACTGATGAAAACAGCACGACTATCTAAACATGCCCTAGAGCTAATCAACAATTCAGATAAATTGTGGGTTAAGTATTTGCACTTTAAATACGCGACAATTGACATATAGAACATTCTAAAAATACACAAAATATCTTACATATTCAGAACTATGGTAAATCTGTTCCCCAAAACCAGAAACCATGTTAGACAGGTACATGTTACTCATTCTAATAGAGTGCTTAATGATGCTTGGTTATTTGACCTCCCACCTATGTTGAAACCTTCCTTTTTAATATGGACTATGATCTCACATATGCTACCATTGAGAATAGTAGAAACAAATACATGGAGTTGGAATGAAGGAGCTAATGGCAGATCCATAACAACCACAATCTATGACTCATATAGATTGAAAAAATGAAGAATCACAATGGACTGGATGGAGATAATGGAGAACAACGGCAAAAGATACACAACATGAAGTCTTATTCCCAAGTTTACAAAGTTTACCAGCCCCTTTAAGGGATTTATGTTTTGTTTTAGAACACAGTATTATAAGTTAGCTAAGTAGCTCTCTATTTACCCAAAAAAAAATAAAATAATAAGTTTATCAATATAGGGATGAGGGAAAAGTAGATAAATCATACTACTGCTTCGCCAAAGAAGTTTGTAGATGCTTGATGTAATGACCACGACGCCGGGATGAAGAAGCTGTAGATGCACGGGCGAGCTGATTCTTCACCTGAGCTACGGATGTGGTGCTTGATGGAGTGCGAGCTGCTTCTTCGCTTCTTCACCCGACCTACGAAGGTGGTGATGAAGGGTGAATCCAGTAGATTGAGAAGAAAGAGAGCTCCTTTTTTAAAATTTTTTGAGGAAAAAGAGAGCTTCATGCTATTTATGTGAAGTGACGGGTGACGGTGGACGACCCATGTCATGTCGCGTGTGTCTCACACATTCAGAAAATCCGGCAAAGTATAACTTTCATATCCACCCTGACGCGGGACTCGATACCCATAGCAGAGAACGGAACGGGCCCGATAGAATAGTCGGCGGAACCGCTGGTTTCTCCCATGGTGCATCTAACGAACAAGATATCGAAACGGGCCCGCCATAGTATTATGCGGGACCGCCTACTACTCTAATGGCCCATCTTACCCACGACAGAGAGCGAGACGGCCCTGCCATATTATTAAGCGGGACCGCTTGTTTCTCCCATGGAGCATCTAACAAACAAAAGATCGAAACGGGCCTGCCATAGTATTATGCGGGACCGCCTACTACTCTAATGGCCCATCTTACCCACGACAGAGAGTGAGACGGGCCCGCCATAGTATTATGCGGGACCGCCTACTACTCTAATGGCCCATCTTACCCACGACAGAGAGCGAGACGGGCCCGCCATAGTACTAAGCCGGACCGCTTGTTTCTCCCATGGAGCATCTAACAAGCAAGAGATCGAAACGGGCCCACCACAATACTATGCGGGACCGCCTACTAGTCTAATGGCCCATCTTACCCACGACAGAGAGCGAGACGGGCCCGCCATAGTATTTAGCGGGACCGCCTAATTCTCGAATGGCGTATCTAACCCTCATACTGGCGCGATTCTGACCCAGTATCGACACAAGTTGACATGAGAATGTGATTACGATTTTCATTATATGGCGCCATATCGAGCGGGCCAATACGTTATCAATCGACCCCGGCATACTCACTATTCTGTGCGTCCCTTGATAGACCCCAAACCAAACAGGCCCACTCACAACTAATCGAGCCCGTCCACTATCAAGCGACCAACATCGCTCTTATTAGGACGAGCCCGCTGCGCAGCGATTTAGCTGTAGATGTAGCAAACCGGTTGACATTCCACCGCAGCTGCATCTTCGCCATCATCCTTCCCCCAACCCTTCCTAGCCGGACACCACCCAAGGCCACAAACGAACTGCGGAAACCCTAATCAACAAATTTTCTCCATCTGTTCGGGGAGCTAAGGTCCCATACTAGAGATTATGCGTGCATACTTACATTTGTGCATGATAGGTTTGTTTTCTTGCTTTTCCCTATTTGTTTATCATGGAATTTAGGCCATAGTTGTTTGTAACAAAGTTTTGATGAGAACATATATTGTAGCATGCATGTTATTGAAGCAAGAATTGATCACTTTGTGATATGTAAGCAAGCCAATGCTTTCAAGATGCTGGATTTGTACTTAGCCTAATCTAATTGATAGTTAGATTTACAAAAAAAAGGAGGTCGGGTGCAAGTCCTCATCCAATAATCAGGAAAATTGGACACAAATATTGAAAGAATGCTTGATTGAGGAAAAGGTCTATTAGGGATGATGTAGTTAATTGATGAAATATTTGATTGCTGTTCTTAATCCTCACGATATTGAATTTAGAAGTATGGGAATGATAAAGATAATTTAAAAGAAGTTAAGATTGTAGTTGTCAGCAAACTTTGTCACCTATGAGCTAAGGCTCATATGCCTACCAATACGAAAAGACCAGAACAACTGTTAGGGTGCGAAAGACAATCAAATTTCAAGGCATCACACTATAACATATCAACATTCCACAAGCAATAAATAAATAGGACTCAAATTTGATACGTCATGCTATTTCTAAAACCCCAAACACACTCATTACCTTAATTAATATATTATACATGGTTGATGAAATTAGGCCAGATTAAATAGTAGCTTATTATGAGTTAGGCACCCTCTATTCGAACAATCAATAAGAAGTTTTCATCAATCACAAAGAATCATACAGTGGCTATTACTTGACAAAGGCAGTGAAATTAGACTCACCACATCACCCATAGTTAAAATTGAATTCCTCAAATCCCACCTGTTATGTAGTATAAAGCATTAATGCCATTGTCACCCAATTTGGATAGAAACATGAACTAGCATTAATCTCCTGCCTGCTTTGTTTTCAACCATTACCTTAAATTCTTTTAAAAATAATAATAATAATAAAAAATGTGATAAGGATGTAAGAGATACATTGATATTTGATGTTATCAAACTGATTTCAATCAATAAAAGCCATTTTTGATTTGTCATCATGAATAATAAACAGGCATATTATATTTTGTCAAGATTAACATCGGTTGGTATGTTGATTATAACGTATATTTTCTGATTATATCTCATGCAGCCATACCGAGGACCAAGAACACCGGTGATAAGGGCAAGAAACCGAAGAAGGGCAGGGGGTCATCGTCTGGAGCACCACATTTCGAGGAGGAACGTTTCCGCGAGAGATACAAGCTCCTATCTAAAAGAAAATTCGGTCGTACAGCAAGAATTGATTGGGATGTTCTTAGGGAGCTCTGTATCGATCAGCAAGTATGAGATCTAATTTTCGCTGGTGGTTGGGAAGACATATTCACCATGAATTGTCCAGTTTTCATGGATGAGACTCTGGAGATACTGAGCAGTATCGAGATTGAGCATAGCCCGGACCTGACTCCACAATCTGAAGTCATCACTTTCCAGCTTTACTGGGAGATGAGAACTTTAACGATCACTCAGTTTGCCATATGCATGACATATTACAGCCAAGAATTCACCATGACCCTGTGAGTACGGTGGCATCAAGACTGCGGCGTCTCCCCAATCCATATCATCTCCGGAACCGCATACGTACATGCCATCTCATCCGGGCCTCCAAGCTCGAAGAAGGCGTCCCTTTTGGACGAACCCGTCCACCGATACATACACGGCCTCATTACGCGGAACATAACTAGAAGGGAGGACGGCACTGGGAACATCACGAGCACAGATCTTTTCTGCCTATACAAAGATATCGGCGTGCCGCCAACTGGGCTATGTGGTTGCGGTGTACCTTGTACACCGGGGCGGACAAGCGGCCATCGCAATTAATGCGGGTCCTTTCATCACTAACATACTCCGCGGACTTGGGGTACCACTTCAACTTGACCGGTTAAGGTGGATACACACTATCGAGCCTCTGGGTGTAGCTACACTGGTGCAGATGGGCCTGATCCAGAGATGTGGCGACACATACGCTCTCATCCGTCACACTACTTATGTGGAGCTACTCGGCGCAGGCGGCAGCTGCCACACACTACTGCTGGGAGAAGCGCACACCCCCACAGTAGTCCCCGGGAAGCGCCGCCCCCATCGGGTCACCATCCACCTCGAGCACGAGATTGCTGAAATTTGAGCTACCCAGCAATACATTCTCGATATTCTGCAGACCATGAGTCTAGAACAGGAGAGAATGAGTGCAGATCTCCACCAGCTACTGCGCATGGGTGGCATTCCTACTCCAGCCTGTGCCCCATCATCATCCTCCTCAGTAGCACCTTTAACACTTGCACCTCCTAGTTCAGCGATTCCTGTACCCCGTTCACCAGTCATTACACCACATCCTGCACCGGATGACGAGAGAATGCAAGAGTGAAGACCTTCCAGCGCATCATTTTGTTGTATGTCATTGTGAAGGCGTACTTCTAAACCTATTAGAAATATATAACTTATCGAGTAGTGAGTTTTTGTCTTTCTTTATTTGAGGTCTATGAGAAATCTAAGTTGTAGGAATGTTTGCTTCTGTTTTGTTATAATACACATTTCATACAAACCTTCACTTAAATGTCAATCTTATTTTGATATATGCGCAACAGAATGTGAGCCATTCATATGCATTAAGTGTTAATTTCGTTAAACAGATGACATGTGAGATACCCCAATAGACTTACTGTTGTTATCTGTATTTTCAAAGAGTAACTGAAACACGCAAGGTGGGAGGGCCCGTACTGAGATAAACGGGCCCGCATGTCTATGGGCCATTATAGCATGAAATTAGACAGCGATACAGGCGGGCCGACTTAAATGTAGACGGGCCCACCTACGGTCTTGCATTCAGAAATCCAGGGGAAACCAGAGAGAGTGACGGGCCCGCCTGTTCCATCAAATTGGCCCGCATGCATAGGGTGTGTCATAGTTAGTATTTGACCAATGATCAGTGCGAGCACACTTTGTTATAGACGGGCCCGCCTACATTAAAAAAAAAAATTAAAACATTACACATTTTATACAATTCACACCAAATACCCATAAAAATCAGGCCAAATTTAATTACCAATTACTATACGAGGTTGAATTTGGAGTTACATAAGCAAAATACCAAAATGCGGACAGTAAACATCTATTGCGTTGGTATAAGTGTGTGTGTAAAAGTAAATAGCGTAATATAAGTTATCAAACATTGTCATATATTAGATTAGCTCGTACATGTTGATTTCATCTCCCTATTCGAACCACCCGGATGACACCGTTGAGCTTATGTCTGCCATTTTATAAAGAGGAAATGTTAGTAAGAAATCAAAGTATTTACATACCTTTTTGGGGATTAGAATGAAATTGTAATTATAGCTAAAGGAAACATACCACATCATCAGATAGGGAAGCATGTGCCTCCCACTGGGTTGGCTGTGAACCGGTCAACAGCTACGTGTCCATCTAAACATTTATGTGACAGGCAACACATCACATATAGCATGACGATTGGTAATGAATAAAATATATATACATATATGTGACATACTTCACATTACCAAAACCTTCGCTCAGATCCACATCGCCCAATTTCTCGAGCTCACATGTGTTGGGGGAGATATGGATGTTTGAGTGCATATCGACACATTGGCGCGGACATTTGGTCCTGATATGTCCCAATTCACGATAATTACCGCACCGCCGAGCGGATGATTTACGTTTTTCTTGGATATTGGTTGTGGCTTTCTTCGGAACCATAGGATCACGCGCCGCAATTTAGCATTATGGGTTGTCGCTTCGGGTTATGGGTGAAGTCGGTTGCAATTGTTGTAGTTCGTCCTTGATGCGATGGATGTAGTTATTCAATAACTGGAAGCCCTCATCACTTCTTGAAGCTAGCTCAATAATGCTCCTGCACTTAATCGTAAGTGAGCCACAACGGACCATCTTCGCCATCTCATCTGTTACTCATGGATGGCTAATGTTCACATGAACGGATGTCTTTGCTTGCTTCGACCACCTCTCCAAAATGAAATAATTCGGTATACATGGCAACCCAGCAAGTTTGCACACTGACAATAGATGTCTGCAAGGAAAACCACACGACTCCATCATTAAGCACGAACACTTCATATTTGATGTCCCTCTGTTGAAAATAACTTTGGTGGTGCGCGACCTACTACTCCATTTGCACATATTATAAATCTCATTGTCATCTTCGATTAACACACTCCCTGAAAGTATGTAGGCGGACTCCTTGTATAGCTCTCTCTGAAATATTTGGAAAGATGCAGCAGTGTACAGTTCTGCCGCCTTCGCTTCATAATTTCGGAGGGCATGTACACAAACTGGACGGGAGTATAGTGACTTATGGTCAGCCTCGTTCTCACAGTTTCGGATTCTACTCAAAGCACGCTCGAATTTATCAACAAACTCAAACAATTTCAGTTTTCTGTTAACGAAACGGTTAATGAAAGAATGCATGGCCTCACATTGAGATGTACTCCTCAACCCACCGAAAAAGAAACCCTTCAAATACGTCACTGCCCAGCTGTGTAGTGTATCATACATCTTTGATGCCCACGTACTGTTGTGCAGATTGTAGTTGTCAATCAAAACTGTTCAGCGCCGCTCGAAGTCCTCAACCTCCCATCGATCCATCATAAATCTTTTGAAATCAACAAGGAAGTGCGGGTCCTTCACCTCGCACATGGCATTCCTTTCCAAATGCCACGCACACAGGCGATGTTTTGCTTATGGAATTATAGCTGTTATTGCGGCCCGCATAGCCTTGTCTCCGTCGGTTACTACTGAAACTGGGGTCTTCGAACACATACACTTAATGAACGTGTCCAAAAGCCATGTATAAGCATCAATCGTCTCGCTGTTGAGTAAGGCACAACCTAAAATAATGCTCTGATGATGATGGTTGATGCCAATGATCATCACTAATGGAAAGTGGTAGGCGTTGCGTTTGTAAGTCGCATCAAATGCGATGGCATCACCGAAAAAACTATAGTCCTATTGGCACTTCGAATCAGACCAAAACAACCGGCTCAACCGATGGTCACTATCCACTGAATAGTCAAAATAAAATGACTGGTCGCCCCTCTTCAATCCGGCAAAGTAGCCAAGGGTTGACTTCGCGTCACCATTGTGAACCAATTTCGATCGTTGTTTCTCAACGTGATTGTACATGTCTTTTCTCGTGAAACCCACATTCTCGTAACCACCGCTTTGCAAGGCAATGTAATCAAAAGCTTGGGAGATCTTCACACCTACTCTTCTTAAAGCATTGACATCCATCCCATCAATATCCCTCACAAACCTGTGAGATGGAATGTATTGGACCCGATATAAAGGGACAAGGCTGTGGTTGTGTTTTGATATGAAATGCCTCACAAAAAACTTTACGGTATTGCAATCAAAATTAACTTGGAACATGGCCCGACAGCCTTCCCAAGTTTCTGCTCTCGGAGGCCTTTTTCGATCGACATTATCGACGTATGAACGATGCCGAACACCCTCCTTGGAACACACCCATTTATACATCAACACATTGCCTTTCGCTGATTTCCTACAGTCTCGCCTATGGATACCAAAACCCATCTGTTTGCTATATGAACTGTAGAATGACTCAGCCTCTTCCCAAGTATCGAAGATCATAGTCTTCACAATAGCTGCATTTACACCATGTTCTGCAACATCTGCATTTGTATCTGACTCACCTTCAGCCGAAGGTAGGTCTTCTGCGCTTTCCACTTTATGTTCATTACAATAGTCATATGAAGTATCCGAAGAATAGCCAGCAGTACTGACATCATCAATTTGGTTGTCCATGAGGATTGGTTCTTCAATGACACTTTTGTCTCTCGCGAACATTTTAATATACAACAAATCCACAATCTGCAGATAATGACAAATTAGGTACACATTTAATAACTCAACTGGGTCGTTCCAGTATTTAAGGAGAAGATTCACAGCAAACCGGGGTGCACAAAAGGAGATGGTTGAAAGCAGGTCAGTCTTGCAAGAATCACATTCCAAGCTGCAACAAGATTTATAGTTAAAACTTTCACAATGTGTTTCTTTTAATAGACAATATGATCAATGAGAAGATACATTTGCCCACAGGAATAATAATAATATGGATAAGAGTTGTAGAACAATAAGAACATAAAGATAAACTAAATGAAAAGGAAACCATCCATCTGAATTTAGATGACAGCGACGAATTTTTTACGAAAAGGTAGTCAGGGGTATAAATCTGAAATCAGTGTTGGTATTATTATAGAATTGATCTGCAAGACAACATAAAACACTAAATACACATAAGCAGAAAATCATTAGAAACAACCCCGGGACTAATCAAGCCATAGTTCTTCCACGACTGGCCATTTATCAAAGTCAATGCCAAAATGAGAAGTAAAGATTGTAGATAGTACCAACAATAAAAGTCAAATAATTACAGTAATTCTCAGTCGCCGAAGGAATGTTCAGTAATTAAAAGACACAAACATTTATTCACGAAAACAAAGAAAACGTGTGAAGGAGAATCCACACTACTCACATCTCGAAGCCCAATTAGCATACATCTAAGGTTGCAAACCTCACAACATGAAATTGAATCCCTCACAAGGCATTTTGTGATTAAGAGAACCAAACGAGTAACAAAACAAAAAGAAATTAAAGAAATTCGTTGGAGAGGGCCTTACCTTTTTGGGTGTAACCAGGGCCATCTTCTTCCCGACAGGGCTGTGGATACCCCACCCCTACTCATACAAGATCACAAACTCCGTCAAAGGGAATGTCTTGTAGAAGAGCCACTACTGCCACTACCCCAATGCGGAGCAGCGTTCGGAAACCCTAAAAGGGTGAAAGGCGCGAGAGGGAGCAGCGCTTGTTTTGAATTCACGCAAATTATCACCTTGTTTTTGGGTTCGGACATGAATTTTATGAATTTTAGCGGTTTAGGAAATCAGAAAGGTAATTGAAGTTTCGATAATACCCTCCATTGGATTTACGGTTCTAATTTACTGTCGGGGTATTATTACCATTTGATGTGTTAATAAAGATTGAAATTTTTATTTGTTAATAAACTTAAATTTTTATAATTTTAAAAATTCATTCTATCTATATGTCGTATTTTTAGTTTTAATATAAATTTACAGATAAATTTACTTAAAAATATAAAAAATTAGGTTGACAATTTATAATTTTAACAAAAGTTTAAATTTTTTAAATTTGAAAAATCTATTTGGATATGTAAAGGATGTATCCCTAAATTAAAAAAGTATCTAATTTTAATTTTGAAGCCATTCAAAAAAATTGAATTAAAATTATAAAGTCTGTCCAAAATTATGGATTTTTTTAAAATTTTTAAAACACATCATTGCGTCAACTAAGGTTTGACAGGGACTAGTGGGTTATTTGTATGTCCTCACTAGGGTAGATGTTGATCCCCTTAGTTGTTCGCCGTCATCTTCCAACACCTCGGCCATAAGCCCAACCTTCGTTGGTTTTGTCTCTTGTTCTCTTTGAAACACATCCAAAATCTTATTGGTTTTACTTTTTTTTTAAGCCTGAGTAATAAGTCGTTCCTAAGTGATACTCCTTTCGAAATCCATGGTTCTAAACCCGGGTGCCTAATGAGTCCTGGTGGATGGTCCCGACCTCCTGAGGTAAAATAATTGTAAACATGTGACATGATGAAGAACGTTGAGATAAAAGCCCAACTGTCAAATCAACTGTTTAGTCATCCGACGACGGATGATGAAATCCTAAATACATTGAAAGTTGAGTACCAAGGTTCATGAGTGTGAAAGAAAGAACATTAACACCTGCCAGAAGCAAACTTCGAAGATGAAGAGGGCCCATACTAAAAGCATAGCCCTAGGGAAGGAAAGACCAATTAAGGCGGACCAAAACAAAAGGTCATTGTAGTTTTTTTTTTTTTTTAGGGAGGGAGGGTTATTTTTATTTTTTGGTTGGGTAATGTAGTTTGCTCCTGTTACACCAGTACGGTACATTGAGGATTCAACGAGAATCTGCTAACGTGACCGCTGGAGTTACATGTCATATAGTGCCACGTCAGCAACTAATGTGGCGTACTTTGGGGATTCTGGTGAGAATCTGTTGGAAAAGGCCGCTAGAGGTTCACGTCATACAGTACCACATCAACAACTCATCTGGAAGAGGGGGAAATAGAAGAAAGAAGTTTATGTGGCATAAGTTGCTGGCATGGCACTATGTGACATGGACCTTCGGCATCTATGTCAGTAGATTCTCACCAAATTCCCAATGTATCCTGTCGGTGCAATCAAATTGAAGTTTAGTAATCATTTCAATACAAATTGAAATTCAATGCTCAGTTTGAAAGAAGAGCAAACAACAGTAGTGTCCCAAAAGATTTACCTGTTTTGGGAATATTGAACTCACGTGTGCCATAAAGGTGATTGATACTATTACTAATATAGTTGTACCTTTTAACCGATACTTTTTGAAAGTGATTTATCCACCTTATGGAAAAAGGTTTTATGAGTGTGTAAAAGGTTGACTGCCTACAAAGAAGGTAATTGAATTTAGTATCTCTCTATGGTTTTCTCTCTCTTTCATCTTCTTCTGGCTTCAGCAAGCACGCGCTCAAATCTCTTCTCTCCCACAGTTCTTCTCTCACAAGATTCAATCCTGAGAGGAGGTTTTGATCCCGTGGAGTGAAATAAAAAGAAAAAGAATCGTTGATAAAGATCGGCTCTGATAAGTACATCTATCGAATAATTCCTACCTACCCTGATCAATCTATCTTGTTGATAATGATCTACTCTGATTCCAAGAAGAGCAAATCATTGCATCAATAGTTTGGAACAAATTCTTTGTCCTCTTGATCGGTAATTTGTGAGGATCTCGACAATGGCTGAAGGGAGGAAAAAATCGTAAGGATCAGCTTGTGGTCTTCGAGTGGTGGTTCAAAACTAAAGGTATTGAGCTATTAAATGGGTTGATAACTTGAAAGTACTAATTTTTTCATATATAATTATGTTTTTAATAATATTAAGTTTTAATAATATTTATATTATATATTTTTAAAAATCCTAAACAACGCAAGCACGATTTGAAAATTTGTTTCTAAATGAATTAATGTTTGGATCTAATTAAAAGGCCAACATTGTATTCCTTTTATAAAAATTTTCCTTAAAAACACCATTTTTAAATTAAACTAAAATTTTACTAATGAACATTGAAAATTGAATATGTTATATTAAAATGAAAAAATGTTCGAACAAAGTAACAAAATTATTTGAAATTTTGTGAGTTAGTTATGAAAATAAATAAATGTACAATAATAATACATGGGATTATATTACCTACAAAAATAATTTTTTACTTAACAATGCTATCATTTTTTTTTCCTGACCACTCTATATCAATGATTTATTCAGAAACAGTTAAACAGATAACAATCTAACAAATAATCATTCCGTTCTTCTCATCCTTTGATTATTAAAATTAAATTGAAAATGAGAACAATATTTTACCAATTGGATTTACCAATTAATGATTATTTAACAAGACAAACAATATTGAAGGTTTAACATAACAAACAAAATTATGCATTTAATAATAAAATGAGAAGAACTACTCCATGTTTAATTTAATCACAGGTGACAAATTCACAATACATAAAAAAATGCTTCATAAGGATTTCACTATTCAGTACTATAAATATGAAAATAAAGGAACATAAGGACCATAGGCTAAAAATCTTTATTGGAAGCAAAAGTTCATGAGCTCTAATTTCTGATTCCTCCAAGCCTTTGTATGTTGTGCTAGCTAGGCATCCTTGAATTTCATAATCTGCACATTGAACAGAAATCAATGGGACAGATCAAAATGGTAAACTCATCTATATGAATTTTCTTAAAGTTGGTGATCTAAAGTTGATTTTGCAAAAATAACGGTGTGCAAAAAGAGAAATTGAGAACATTTGCTTGGAAATCCACAAGAACAAAACACAAAGGAAGAAAAGTTAGACCTGCCATGATATAAAGTAAACCTTTTTCAAAGATCATATGATAAAATTCTTAAAAATGTCCAGCATAGCTCCAGAAAATAGGGGACATAGAACGAGGAGAAGAAGAAAAGTACCCAAAATTCCATTTAGCATAAGCATAAGGCCCAATGCGAAGATGAACATAGATCCCAACCTTCTACACAGTCTTGACAAAGCTAACCAAGTCATACCTCCCCTCAAAATTATACTGCAACAAAAAATTCAACCAATCATTTATGGACAACAACAAACAACTCCACAGAAAAAAAAAACACCAATGCGAGCAAGAAAAAGGTTATTAGGATACATTTCAAGGAGATGGCTCATGACCATTCCAATAAACATAAGTTTGTATAACATCCAACCCTTCCCCCTTTGCCTTATGAACAAGAGCTTCCCACAGCTGCCACAGAATGACAACTAGTTACAAAGACGTCTCAACTAAAAAACTTAAAGGTGTAAGACAGAGATGAGATTTTCATCTTCCCAAAAGTTCCTATCATCCTATTTATTCAAATCCATCCAAATCAAATCACAGGAAATAAATAAATAAATAAATAAATAAATAAGATTTGGACAAAAAAAAATGTCAATGAAAAACTACAATAATTCCAACTTAGCAGAAGCAATCATGGGAGCAAACTTCGTCGAAAACAAGAGATTATATATAACCAAACCAAAGGTCCCAATCACCCAAATCCATTCAAATCCATCAAAATGCACCAAAATGAATATATCCAATCAAATCTCAAGAAAAAAAATCCATCTAACACCACAACAATCCTAACTTCCACCATCCATCAACAAACACCACCAAATCCACCATCCATCAACAAACACCACCAAATCTAGAAACGAAACTCTATAACTCCAATGAACCACACAACCCATGGATCAAAACGAAAACTCCTCAAATCTCAATAATTCAACAGAGATCAAGGGAACGAGAACAATCGGGAAGCTTACTTGGGTCAAGAGGAGAGGGAGATCTATCGGATTCCCGTCCCAGCGATAGTGATCTCGGATCGAGAGAAGGAGAAGTACGAAGAGGAGAAGGGATCGGTGGGTGGATGTCGGGAGGAAGTAGGCGCTGCTTCCGTGTGACTAAGGAAGTAGGACCTCGCTAGAGAGATCTCCAAAATTTCGGCCAAGAAAGACTAAGGACGAGAGGGTGGAAGAAATCCTTTTTTATTTAGGAGAATTTAAACTAAGTTTTTTTTTTGTTACCTGTTAATACCGGTCACAACACCCAAAGGAAGGATACCTTGGGGGTAACCCCAAGGTATCTTAGAATTCACCATCAACAGATCCTCTCACGAGCGTCTGGGAGAATAATTAAATGATATCGAAGTATAAAGCACAATAAATAAAATTAAAAAAAAAAGATAAGTGACCAAACTTAAATTAAATATGATAAATATCCTATTAGTGCCTAAAAGTAGAATGATAAATATTGTAAAATCCGAGGAATTTTAAGAACTAAAAATGTTAAGAATTTTCTTAAAATTATTTATAAATTCCCTAGGGTTTAAATGGGGAGTTAAATGAGGAAAAATTAAGTTTAAAAGGGATTTAAAACCCTAGCTAGGGTTTATGGGTGACCAGAAGGACTATTTGGTAATTATGAAAAGTTTGGGGGACTAATGGATAATTATTCCCTCTCACAGTCTTGGACCTGTATGTAATTTTAAAAGTGTCAGGAACCGCTGGTAAATTTTCCACGAGAAAAACTCAATAGAGAGAGGATGAACGGCTGAGATTAAATCATCCCGTGCCGTGTCAAATCTCGAGACGTTATAACGGACGTGGAGAAGACACGTGGCGCGCTTAGAGTAAATCCATCTGATCGTAGACTAGATACGAGGCAAGAGAGGTGGATAGTTTGGAGGTGACCTCACGGTGTGGGTGACCTTGAGCCGTCCATCTCATGATCACTTATATCTCGAGACATAGGAAGGAGATCGGGCCGTCGATTTTCAAACAATCCTGACGGTTGATCTCGGCAGATGCCGGATACAAGGAGGTGAGATTAAATAATAACCTTTGATGAAAATCAGTTGATCACCGCCCTCCATCGTCCGAGTGATGATCCCGAGGCAGCACATACGCTTCACCTCCAACCGTTCGGAACCGACGCGCGAACACCGCCTCTCGTCGGCCGTTGTGTGCATGAAGACCGGGCGACGCGCGGCGTGATTAAGATGGCATTTCTCCGCCCTTTTGCCTTCCGGGTAGCCTATAAAAGGCGAGGGGAATGGGTCGAGTTGGTGTACCAAAACGGAGAGAAACCGAGAAGCACCGAAGCTCTTCTTCCTGCGCCAGTGAACTGTCAGAAGGGAGTTCGATTGCTTTCAGCCTACCTCCAAGCTCGGAATCCGTTGGTGGTGAGCGGAGCAGGAAGAAGAGGTCGAGAAGGAGACTGTTGCTTGAGGAAATCTTCTCTGTTCACTGGAGAAAGATCAGAACCACCTGCCAGGAGACAGGAAGCTCATCAGAGGCCCTACCAGACGTCTTCGTAGCTCCGGTAAGCTCCTACTCTCCCACCTGAGACTTTTAAAAGAATGCATGCATGTGATACGTCAGTTGAGCTCGCCGGAGACGATGGAAACGCCGGTTGGAAGCTTAGTGTAGATAACGGCCTTCCGGAGACGCTGAGCACTCGCGAAGTTCTCGACGATGGTGGTCTCGGCGTGGGAGGGGTCCGTTGAGTTTGCTGGAGCACCGGAACGGTTGAGGCGAGGTCTCGGTTGCGAGGTGGACGAGAAAGAGAAACGAAGAAGAAGATGAGATAATAAAAAAATAATAATAATATAACAAATATATATAAATGCATATATATATATATATATATATATATATATATATATATATATATATTTCGTTAAAGGATAAAAAAAAAGTTAATGATTTATTAACTTAGTGTGACATATTAATATTGTTAATTAAAACAATTAGTTCATTTTTTTGGCTGAAATACTTGTTAATTATTGTGACAAATATTTTGGTTAATTGTTAGCCTATTTTTAAATATTTCTGAAGCATGGGTAGTGTGACAAATAATTAATAGTGACTATGATAGTATGACAAATAATTGAATGATTATTTGCATAGTTAAAATAGCTAAAAAGGGACTTTAGCTATGTGACAAATATTATGATGGATAATATTTCGGTAGTGTGACAAAATAAAAAAAAAAATCAATTACTTGATTTGAATAATTTTGTCTCTAACTATGTTAGGAGTGACAAAATTAAAGAGATAATTAAGTGCTTGTTAACTATAGTGAGACAAATCACTAAAATTATTAATAACTATAGTGTGACATATATATATGGAAATATCAACTTAGGTAGTTGATTAATCAAATAATGATTAGTTGGTAATGTTAATAAAGGGTGTGACAAAAACCTAGCTATACTAGTTGGGTGAGTTATCCAATTTAATTAAAATGGCACAACGTTGGAATTAAGTTAGTGTGACACATGTCTAGTTGTCAAACTATAATGTGGAAATTCACTAACTAACTGTTAATCGTGGAAGTAGTTAATTAAATAATTAACTAACTAATTATTTAAGAAGACAAATTAAAAAGGTGGGCCTTAGTTATAGTGGAATAATACTTGTTTTACTCTATAAGAGTGGGTCAAGAGGTAGACGATAATTTAAAAGGAAATTAATTTAATCGGATATAATACTAATTATTTAACAAGGGGTTAAATAATCAATCCAATAGAGACAAGGGGACAAGTAAGCCAAGTCGAGTAATGGGCTTAGTAGTGGGCCCAAATCGACTAAATTGACTAAAGGTAACCAAGTAGGGTTGGACCCGACAACTGAATGGAGGGTTTGACAAGGTTTGACTAAGTTGAGTCTAAGAATAACAAAAGGACGTGAAAACAGGAGATAAGGACCCGTTAGTGGGTCTAAGCCCAACAGGGACGTTGGACATGCATGTGAACTAGGGACATATAAACTTGATAAAGAACTTGACTCTAATTAGGGTCTATGTATGCCAGATACTCTCGAGGAGTTGTTGGCACACTAGAGAAGACTAGAAGGACATCTAGTTTCGACGAACCAGAGGTAAGTACACTTGCCTAGTTCCCACCCGGTTACGGGTTTTTCTTGGACTTGTTTATGCTTTGATGTCTTATGCTTCTTTGATCACATACATGCGTCATTATTTATTTTGGAATTCTATTGAGCATGTATGGTTGTTTATGGGATATTGGTATCCCTGTTTTGCTACGGTCTACTGCCCGGACTCAGTGGAGCTAGGGAAGCTCCGATTAGGGAATGTTCAGGGACAGGACCCCCTGGCGTTCCTATCTGCCTTGCCAGAGAGGCGCATCTCTGGAGGTCTTACCTGTCAGTGGGCATGGTACACTGACCGTGTCAACACGTAGGAGAGGTAGTTCTACCGACCTAGAACAGGAGGGTCGAACGACCAAAAAGGTCGTACTTACAGCAAATAGCTGGATATACTGGCCAAGAGTAATCCTTGAGTTCTCTTGAAACTCATTACAGAGCCCGAGGGCTTTTGTATATGGGGTCGTACCTTTGATTTTGTTTCTGGTAGACTCCTAGGATTATGTTGTTGATATTGTGACATCATTGGATGACATATTTCCTATTTATGTCTTTGTGACCCGCAGGGGTACTTATTGGGCTTTCCATTCGAAAGCTCATGTGTTTCACTTTCCTCTTTTACAGATTCCGAGGTTTAGGAGGGGGTTGAGCCTGAGGAGAGGACACAGGGGGATCCGAGGTCTAGGAGACTTCTTTATTTTTTTACTTTATGAGCATTGTTATTTGTAGGACCCGTATAGGGACCAGACTATTAAAGGGCCCACAGACCCTGATAACTCTATGTTCTTATGAACTCGAGTTTATTTTATGGTTTTGTTATCTGCTTATCATCTTTTTAGGCCTTGTATTTGAGTTGAGATTATCTCTGCTTAAATACGGCCGGTCTGTTGACGCGCTCGAGGTCCCGGGATCCGGGTCGGGGCGTGACAAATATCCTACAAGAAACGTAGATCTACGAGTCTCAACCAAGACTACCTTTTTCTTATGAACCTTTGTTTGCCTCTTTATTGATGATAACCACCCTTTACATAGACTTCAAGGGATACAATGACCGCACTAATTAAGACTCTTAATTAAGTAACATAATCACAATAAAAATAGAAAACTTAACCCATAAGGAATTTCCAAAAATACTAAAATAAAATCCTTCTAATTAGGTAACATAAAAAATAAATAAAAAACTCAAACCACAAGGACTTTCCAAAATACTGAAATCAAATCAGGAATAAAATCAAGCAAATCTACCAACTTGAATAAACCTTGCCCAAGAAGGCATCCTCAACAATATATTACTCCACAGTGCATCAATAATGGAATGCCTCTAAGAAATAGACTAAAAGCTATTATCAGATCCTCTTGTGAGCAAGTATCTAAGTGAAGAATGTAATGGGGAAATATAGAGCAACAATTTCATGCTATTATGCTATTGAAGTATAAAGGACAAAAATAAAACAGCAGTAACCAAATTTAAATTAGTGTATAAGAGTAACAACACAAATATCCTATACGAAATATAAATCTAGAAGTATCACATGATGTTCGAGAGAAAAAAACACTCTCATTGATAACTTCATCAAGTTTCAGGACACTACAACATGAGTTTTTTTTTTGTCAAAAATATTACTCCACGGTGCATCAATAAGTAATGCATCTAAGAAATAGACTAAAAGCCATTATCAGATCCTCTTGTAAGCAAGTTCTAAATAGAAGAATGGAATAGGGAAATGTAGAGCAAGAATTCCATGCTATTGAAGTATAAAGCACAAAAAAAAGAGCAATAACCAAACTTAAGTTAGTCTCTAATAGTTATACAACAAAGATCAGATAATTAATTAAATCTACAAGTACCACATTATGCTGCAAAGAAATACCAACAACTCCAATTGACACCTTCCACAAGTTTCAAGACACTAAAACCTAAAAAAATCTCAAATATATTACTGCCAAGGGAGTGTATAAATAATTGAATGCGTCTAAAGAAATCAAGTAAAGCTAGAAGCAATCACCAGAGCAATCACCAGATGCATGTCAAAAGTCAATTGTCTGAGAGAAGAATGTAATCTGGAAATGTAGAAGAAGCATTATTTGGAGCTCCTTTGAGGCCAAGTATGGAGGTGATCAAATTGTATATCTGAACATTCTCAAATGGCTGAACTTTCCTCCCTCTCTCAAACTGAGGCCCGTGAGCCACGAAGATGCTTCTCATGGAGAGCAAATGCATTGTCATAGCCATGGTCTCCTCCACACACATTGCTCATCGATCTCTTCTGCACAACTTTGTACCCCTCATCCAGCAGGCCAATGACAGGAGGAATCCGATAGCTTAATGAATAATCCAGTCTCTCAGGGAGGTCCTCCTTCAGATAAACTATCAAGTGTTGACTATTCTCCACCTTCCCGGAGCTCAATTCTTGATTCAGAGCCGCCACCACTGCAGCCACATAGATGTTGGCCGGGAGGTCAATCGCCAAAGAATGGATCAGAATAATGCACCCAATTCTCTTGGAATTTGATCCATGGTGATAGATCGTCGAGAAAGATGAGCCTTTGATCACAAGTGCCAACCATTCCATGATGCCCCACGAGGATGATGCTCACATCCTCGAAGATGCCTCTGCTTTCAAGGCTTGCAACTATGCGCCAATCATGGTATCAATCCAGCCACCGCCTTGGTGATCTCCGGATGGTCGTGGCCGAATTCATGGCCCTTGGAGTCCAGTTCCTCAAGTAGAGGGCAACGTAAGAGGGGATCTCATCAATGGGTAGATCAAGTAGCTCAAGACATCATCCACTCGCTTTCAAAGGGGACGGAGGAATCATATTTAGGGCAAAACTTCGGAGGGCAATCCCAAGAACCTTTGCTTACCTCGGAGCCGCCAGTATAGGCGGCGGCCTTGAAGCCTTGGTTGGAGACTGCTCTCCCAGAGTGGCTCAGCCGAGCTACCAGCCGAGGTTAAATGGGGCTGCACTTGGAGAAGGCGTCGCTGGAGATGGGATCGATGAAGAAGTTGTTGATGATGCCATGGGATTCGGGGTAGAGACCGGTGACGATGGAGTAGTGGTTGGGAAAGGTGAGAGTGGGAAGACGGGGACGAGGACGGGGACGGCCTCGGTGCCATTGGAGATGAGGCGGTGGATGTTTAGGGTGGGGCACTTGAATTAGTAGCCATAGCGGAAGCCATCGGAGGAGATGAGGATCACGGTGGGTCGTCGGAGGACGGAGAGGGAGCGGCGAGCAAGAGATTGTGTCGTAGATGAGGATGATAAGAAGAGGAAGGCGAATGCTAAGGATGAGAAGAAGGAGATGAATGTAAGGAGAAGGAGAAGTCAAGGAGTCCTGCGCGGAGAGGGACGAGGAGGAGGAGCGGAGAGGGGAGTTGTAGTGTAGTCTTCCTGTGAAAGAGACGCCATTAGAGGAGCTTGCCGAGCCTGGAGAGACGACGAGGATGGTGTGAGAACAGTACTTCGTGGGGATTCAAGACGACGAAGAGAGGGTGGAAGAAAGCCTTATTATTTAGGAGAATTTTTTTTGTTACCGGTTAATACCGGTCACAACACCCCAAGGAAGGATACCTTGGGGGTAACCCCAAGGTATCTTAGAATTCACCGCGCCGCTCCTGAAATTCGCAATAGTGGCAATTTTACAAACACATCCTTAAAATATTTATATATTAACAGTTTCTTAAATACTTAGTTTATTTGTCAAAACAACCTTAGGCCTAAAAAAATATTTTTTTTATATATTTTATATATATTATAGTTCTAAAAAAATCATAAATAAGAATTAAGATAGTCCTAATTTTCTACTTTTCTTTCTACTGTAGATGCTGATTTGATAGTCCTACTTTGATCTTGGAGCTAAAATATAATAATTTTTAAAAAATATATAATAGAAATGATCCCTATCCATATATATATAATGCAAAAGGGTTAAACTGTCCTCACAAATTCCCCTTCTAGCTAATTCTCTCATGTACCTAATTAATTGGTTAATATGGTTGATATTTGTTAATGGTTTAAAATAACCTCTAGAATTAACACCGGTAGCCTTTAAGCTTGTTATTTTTGTCATTTTTATTTCTTAACAATTTTCTCTTCATTAAAACATGATAATTAAATCAAAAATGAACACATTAAAAGTCTAGATAAGCTGTCAAACCCTGTCATCCTCTCAAACATAACAATAAAAAATTAAAAAAAATATAAAAAAAATAATTGTAGGTGATAGAGTAAAAATCTTGAGAGGTTACCAAACTATACTCATATTTCATTTTGGCACTAAACTTTAATCTGTATCTTTTTGATCACCCTACGTTTATTTGATTTCAGCGGGAGGGTATCCGAGGGAAACCGACAATAATTATGACCGTCGGATTTGTCCTGTGGAGGGTATTGAAATTCTAATTTACAAAAATCATAACTAATTGAAAAACATTTGAAACTTGATTTCAAATGTTATTCGTTTTGACCTTGTCGAAATCGAGTTCAAATGTTGTTTATTATTTTTTTTCAAATGTTGTTTAATTAGCTAGGATTTCTTTCAATTAGAATTTCAATATCTCCGTGTGGCTAATCCAGCATAATTATTGTCAGCTTTCCCTGCACTTTCCTACTGAAATCAAATAAATAAAAATGTCCCAAAAAATACAAATTAAAAGCTGCATCTAAAAGTAAAATATGTATATACTGGTTATCTCTCAAGATTTTTACCCGTAGGTGATAACATACAAATAATTACTTAACTTGAAACACATCCTACATAAAAAAGCTACACATAATTTTTTGGGAAATTAAAAAAAACATTGTGGTTTCACGGATTCGTAAAACGGTGACAAAAAAAAAAAAAATTTGTCCAAGATTATTATGTGTGGTTTCCCCGGCTCACGAAAAGAGGAAAAAATGTCAACTACGCCGAATACACTTTACGAGGCATGGGTAAAGTCAATATTTCAGCTGGCATGGTTCCATGTGGCAAAAATAAAAGATAAAAACTCTCTCTCTTCCTAGTCTTCTTCCTTCTCGTTGGTCTTGAACGCATCGGTCACCTGAGAAACATCTCCGATGAGGTGATCACCCTCAAAGGTTAAAAAAAGCCTTAAAAACAAAAATCCATTTTCTGATTATGCTCGCCGAAGAGCTCCATGTGATGATCTTTTGACGGTTCAAGGAAACAATTACAACGTTGTGTGATTCTCGGTTCTAGATCTTGAAAAAGCATTAAAAAAAAATCTAATGGTGATAAGTGAATCTTAAGAGGGATCTCGGATCAAAATCCATTTCTTCAGATTTTTCACTGGAGAATCCTTCAATCCATGCTAATTCCACACAAAACCAAAAACCCAAATCTATCTAAAGGGAGGAAATTCATTGTCTCAAGAGCCCTCTCCCCATCTCCAAATCTCTCTCTTTCTCATTCAAACGATCAACCAAAAAGACTTGTATCATCCCTGTTCTCCAGGCCGATGTCAACTCCACCGGTGAAAGGCTTTAATCCTTTAAAGAAGGCGTGCACAAGGGAATCTCTGTGCTAGGGTTTGAGAGGAAGAAGAAGAAGAAATGAAGAGGAAATTAGGGTTCAAAGATGTCACGGGGAAGAGGAAGAAGAAGGTGAAAACTTGGGAATTTATGGTTAAAATCAAAGGGGAAGACCGACGAGAAGGAAGAACACAGGGATGAGAGAGAGTTTTTTATTATTATTTTTTTTATGCCTCGTGGAGCCACATTAGTTGAAATACCGACTTTACCCCTACCTCGTAAAGTGTATTTGACGGCGTTGACAGTTTTTCCCCTTTTGTTAGTCTGTGAAGCCACACGTAACAATTTTGAAAAAGAAAAAATTGTCACCGTTTTGCGAATTCGTCAAACCATAAGGTTTTTTTTTTTATAATTTTCCCTGTTTTTTTTTCTCAATTCACAACATCCAAATATTAACTAGAATACTACATGAACACTGGTGAAGGTGAGGAGGAATCTTTGCCAATGACTAGACACAATCTAAGTTCGGATTCCACCACCTTGCGAAAAACTCCATATTTGAACATGATCACCAATTTTAATGCCTCTTGATAATGTTCCACTATTTTCCTTTTGATAACAATTGACTTAGAGTCCCAATGAGTGAGAACCAAATTGAACCTCCATCTATTCATAGTGTACAAAATCACTAACAACCCTTCATGTGGCCTCTCAAGCTTATTCCTATTTATCAATAGTTGCAAACTTGCAATATATATTGTTATCCAATTTTTTTACCATGTTCATCATTTTTAACAACATTTAAATACTTGGAATTATATCTAATTTGGAAAATGTACAATGTACATAAAGATCTTATCTTTGTTCTTTTTTTTAACAAATACATCAAAAATTAGCAATGAGGACTCATTTGTAATTTTAAAATATATAGGTGCTCTCTAAAAAATGTGAGAGATGTTAAACCTGGTGACCCCCATACTTCACACAAGTAGTAACATTGTTCGTTTTAGGCCTAAGCCCGCACGGTTTTGTTCTTGAGCTTAACCCAAAAGGCCTTACTTCTTTGAAGCCTTCACTCTTCTCCAATTAGTCGATGTGGTAATATTGTTTACATCCCAACATTTTTTTTTTTGTTTTTTTTTTGTTTTGTTTTTTCTCGCTTTTGGGTAGACCGCAAAAGGCTTTCGACCTTTGTTACTTGGCCAAGTCTTGGTGGCCGATCAAGGAGTTTTTTTTTTGGGGAGTTGAGTTGCGCAGTTAAGCGACTTACTAGCTCTGATACCATGTTAGGACCTGGTGACCCCACACTTCACACAAATAGTAACATTGTCCGCTTTAGGCCTAACCCCGCACGGCTTTGTTCTTAGGCTTAACCCAAAATGCCTTACTATTTTGAAGTGTGTTCCCACATATATGTCCATTCACTCTTCTCCAATTAGTCGATGTGGTACTATTGTTTACATCCCAACAAGAGATAAAAGTAAAATATGAATTTTATGGGGGTATTTACTAATTTCTCTTTTCCAAAGGTTATATAAGTAAAGGTTTATTTAAGATTTATAAGTATAACTCCATTATTGTGTTAGCATAGTTTGTTTCTAATTCAACCTAGCAAATAGATATCCTTATTTTCATACTACCAACAGAACTAGGTGAAGTTTTCAATATATTTAATTTAGGTAATTCACCATTCATCCCTTGAATAGTGAAGTATTTGCCATATGGTCCCTAGGTAGGGGTGTTTAGGGGCTTAATATAAGTAGTGTTTTGGTTGGGGTTTAGTTAAAGGGGAAATAGTATGGAATAGTGTGAATGAATAATAATTAATTTGCTCTATTTAATTTCGCTTTTTCAAAGGGCCGGTATATATGCATAGGTTAATTTATATTTTATAATTATAAACTCCATTATTGTGAGTCTATAAGCATCATGCTTATAAACAAAACTCATCTTTTGGGTTTGAGTCTAATCTTGAGACTAATGGATATATCCTTGCTCATTTAGAGATAAATATATGTTTTTGATTCAAACTAGCAAATTGATATCCTTATTTTCAATAGAACTAGGTGGAGATATATATGCAAAACCAACAGCCATGATGGCCTATTGATACCATGTTCCCTTGCTAAGAGGTGGGTCTCGATCTTTTTAGACATGTCTCGGGATCGAGCCCCTCCTCTTGCAAGTTCTAGGCGCAATTGCATTGAACATGTTTCGTACATGCTTCCCATCCTTGACTTCCTTTGGGGGGTGTTTGCCTCCTTTGTCAAAAAAAGGTAATATATGCAAAAGTTTATTTATAATTTATAATTATAAACTCCATAATTGTGAGTCTATAAACATCATACTTATAATCAAAACTCATGTTATTTTTTTCATTTTTTTTTGGTGGTAAGGTAAAGAGTTGTAATAGCTAAACAAGGTTACATAGAGTTTCTAATTTTCAAAACAAAGTCTCTGACTTTGTTGGCCATAGTTTCCGGCTTGTCAAAAAACCAACATCTATTGGTATTCTTTGCCATCTTGGATAGTTAACCATGGTTTTGATCTCGTGGGATATAGGTGATTTCCCAGTCTTGGAGGCTAGTAAGCTGCCTTTTGCACTCTTTTATTGCTTTAGAATCCCCGTAGTGGTTATCAGTTCTTCTTTTTTGCAGCAGCCTCACTAGATTTATGTTGTCATTGTGGATCACTGCCTGCAAGCCTCCAATTTGTTTCATATAGGTTAATCCTTCCTTCAAAGCTTTGGCTTCTACTTTAAAGTTTGAATTTGCTTCATCCAACACAGCTCCTGCAGAACAAGAAGGGCCCCAATTAGATATGATAATGAAACCCAGGAAAACCTTACCTTTCTTAGCTTGCCAAGAAGCGTAAGAAAATATTAAATATTCATGTGTTCTTCTCCACCAGCTGCATTGTGCTCAGCTTGTCAGTTCTTCAATAGGAAGTGCTCTCAATTGGAACTCTTCAGCTACAATTACGCATCTTCTAGCTACCAGTTGAGGATTCATCTGGTCTCCCCCAAAAATTTTGTTGCACCTGGAAATCCAAATTTGCCATAATATATAGGATATAATAATTTTCTCAGATTCAGAAACCTAATTGTTACTTATTGATTCCTCAGTCAACTAGGATCCTTCTTGCATGTTCTCATCTATGCAATTCTAGTTCATAAGATACCCTGATGATTGTATATTAGACCATATTTGTCTAGACCACCTACAGTGTTGAAATAGATGAACGCTAGTTTCATTTTCAAGAGAACACATGGGGCAAGGGTCATTTGGGCCAATATTTCTGGCATATAACATGCTTCTGGTTGGTAATCTCATGTGGAAAAATTTCCAGAGAAACAATTTGACTCTAGGAGCAATGTTCATTTTCTACATGAGCTTCCAGCCTTTCCAGTTCTCAATACACTGGTTTGTTTCACATAAATCATACAAGGCTACAGTGAGGGATCTGGCCCCAATTTTATTCATAAAATTCCATCTCTTAGGCCCTAGATCCCAATCAATATCCCTTACCATGATAGTTTGGATCAGAAATTCAGGGAAAATGTTCATAAGTAGTTCTTCATCCCAGATATGATTTACAATCAAATTTTCAATTTGAGTAGTAGAGAGGTCCACATCCATATTAATAAAAGTAGGTTTATATTGAATAGGAGTATCAAACAACCATATTGGAATAGAGATTCGCAGTAATAGATCATTGGGCATGCTTGGGTTGTCACAGAGATCATACATATCAAATTTGCTAAAGAGATATGGGATGAAAAATTGCTCTCATGGAAATGTACCAATTGTCAAAGGAGACAAATTAAGGAACTTGTAGTGTCCTAAGACAGATTTGGAGAAACAAGCAATGAAGAACATACCATATGCATCAGCAATAGGAAGCCTTAACTATGCATAATCTTGTACCCGACCAGATATTGCTTTTGCTATGGGCTTATTGGGTAGATTTCAAAGCAATCCAGGAATAACATATTGGCAAGCTGCAAAGAAGGTTATGAGATATCTACAAGGAACTAAGGATCTCATGCTCACATATAGAAGATCAGATCGTACCCGGAGAGGTCATGGTGACTCAGTGATTATGTCGGAGTGTCTTGACGCTAAAGAAATCCACCGCACACATTTTCCTACTAGCTGGAGGGGCCATTTCTTGGTCTAGTACTAAGCAAAAGACAGTGGCTGCCTCCACTATGGAAGCTGAATATATTGTCTGTTTTACAGCATCAGCACAAGCTATCTGGTTGCGCAATTTTATCACAAATTTAAATTGTAGACTCCATCCAAAGACCCATCAGGATATATTGTGATAATGATGCAGCTGTAAAGTTCTCTAACAACAATAAAAGCTCCACGGCATGCAACATATGGAGATAAAATATTTAATTATGAAAGAGAGGATTAGAGATCATTTGGTGTCTATTGAACATATTAAAACTGGAGAAATGCTAGCTGACCCTCTTACGAAAGCACTTCCACCCGGGACATACAGACAGCATGTGCTTAATATGGGTCGAGTCAGTTCTTTTGATGATTTGTTTAATGTATAAGTTTTATGTGATATCACATTTGGACTCTGATCTCTAGTTGTAGTTTCTTTAAAGTTTTCTTATGAACTACTATTCTATCATTGGATGGAAATGAAGGAATAAACAATTGTCATGACATTTATGTGAGTTTATTCAATTAATATAATTTGTCATATAAAGTGTTTGATTATAACTTCAATATTAGATATTTTAATGCATGGAAGGAACATACATTCATGTGTAATGTACTACCATCATGATTAGTGTCTTTGATGGTTGTTTAATCAAATGAAGGTTAATGTGTTTTTGTGAACAATGGGATGTGGTCGCTCCACATAAAGATATCTAGCATTCAATAAGTTAGTCAAGTCAAGTGGGAGATTGTTAGACCTCAAGTTTAAATTCCAACCTAATGTGACTTGACTAACTCGATAAGTGGCTAGACCAATTATGTAACACATTAAATTAAATGGCACATAAGGAACATTGTAACACAGTTATGGGTGTGTTACATAAAGAACTGCTTGGGTCTTTTCAACACAACGTCATAAGAGAAACTCATCCGGTTTTCCTCCTCTGTTGTTTTTTTTTGAAATAGGAAAAAGGCTCATCCCATAGAAGAGAGGTAACGATTGTGAGGATATTCTTTCCGCTGTGCAATGGCATCCTGTAAGTTTTATTTATTAAAGTTCCATCATAGTACCCACCTATGATATTACCCCGTAGGTGAAGAGAGGGCAACTAGGACATTGGCGAATTAGGTTCCAATATATAGGGATGTGTTAAGGTTTTATTATGAAAATCATGTCATGGAATGTTGGGACTAGGAAAGAAAAAGAAACGCTTCCTAGTGTGCAACTTCTTACACATACACTTATACGACACTACTATGTTTTAATTTGTCTACAAGAGACAAAACTTGCCTCAATAGATAATAGAATTTGGAGATCAATTGAAGGGAATGCTTATAGAGGAAGACAGATACTATCAATAAACCACAAAAGAGGGGGTTGTTGCATCCTGAGCTATACCATAAGCCACCGGTAAAAACATCATACTTTTGGAAGGGGGTTGTCAAACAACAAGACACCACACGAGTGAATATCATCTCTAAGGCAGGCGAAGGTTCGATGATAAACTGTTGGTTTGACAACTAGATCAACTAGCAGTGCCCATGGAATCTATTCCCCATGTTCAAAGGGCTTCTACGGGAACCATCTCAATACAAGCAGCACACCAAAATATCCTTTAAGGAATACCCCATCTAGACTTGCTGCACTCAAGGCAAATTTAGGGCAACCCTAATACCCAAAAATCAAGGACATAGAGGCTCGCTCAGAACAATGTCTTCACTGTCAAAACACTGTACCACTTCAAAAATATATTGTGACACTCGCTCTCCTATTTGCCCGAGCTCCTGAAAATTACCATATCCCTAGAAAGTCAAGCTTTTCGCATGGCTTGTGTGGGATGAAAAATCCTAACATTAGAAAACTAGCAAAGAAAAACTGGAGAGGTAAACATACCAAATGTTACCTTTGCGGTGGGGTGGAAGAGACAACAAGACATTTTCTTCTTCGATGCCCATACACGAGCAAAATATAGGACTATTTCTATGCCCTCTTTGGGGTTAAAGGTAGGCTTCATGAGATTCCAGATCTCTAGGGCAAGTCAACCTCTCCAAACAACTGCATGGGAACGCCCGCATGATGGCACTAGATGGAATTTGGTGTTTATGGCAATAACCTAAAGCTTTTGGATGGAAAGAAATAAAAAAAAAAATTCCATGATAAATAACATGTTTTCAAGAAACTAATACATATAATAATTTCTGTATGCTTTTTTGGTTTGATGCAGCTCATGTGTTCAAGAGCCCCAAGTTACTATCGATGAAATTCATTCATCGTTAAAATTAGGAGTCTAGAATTTACTAAAGAGTAGCAACCGCAAAGGGGCCTAGATGAATATTTAGAATAAGGTGGAATAGTGCTAGCAAGAGGTGGTACCCATGGCCATGGGCACCATCCTGCTATCTTACTTTTGTGCACTTAGTAATCTACTAGACTTTATCGAATCTATGAATATAGTTTATCCACTTTTCTAAAATAAGTATAAAAACAATTAGAAGAGTTGGAGAACCTTCTCGGGTTAATTGCACCCATGGCCATAAAATTAAACTACTCGGGTTATAATGCTATGGCCACAAAACTTTTTTTCGTATCAGAAAAGCCATAAAGCTTTGCTCCAGTTGCATGTAAAGCCAAAATGGGTGAATCTTCGGCAAAATTGACAATATGTCATTGACACATTTTTTTTTGGGATAAAATGCCATGTCATCGACACATTTTTTTGTGGCCATAGAGATAGAGGGATTCACTTTCGCCGATTGATCGGATCGCCTCCGGTTGGATGGATCCTGATGGCCGACGTCGTCATAGGAGCAGAGGATATCGTCGGATCCAAAATCAAATGTCCTGCCTCCCAATCCCGAACGGCTTGAAGAACTCCTAGAAGCCATAAACACTAGGAGAAAGAAAGAGAGTGAAGATGATACAATCTGTCACTACCGCTCGCAGGAGATGAACCATGAGAGCGAAGAGACAGTGCATGCGGAGAATACTGATGCTGGCTAACCAAAGAAGGACACGCGACATAACACACGTCACGTGAAAAGGGCTCCAACGTGGGTATGAGACTTCATGGTGGGGTGACTTACCACGTGCAAAGAAAGCAGGAGCATGTCTTAGTGTTAGTTATTGTTTTCATTAGTGTACATCATGGTCCGAGCACGTGGGGTTACCTTGCGACCACATCGTAGTAGTAGTGCACTGTTTATCCTATATATATGGGATTAGGGTTTGTTGTGTTGGTTATTATCTTATCAATGAAGTTGTTATCACTTGCTTATTATCTATAACTGCCACTCCCTCTCTTTCATCTTTCTCTGAGCCTACACGCGCTCGAAGCGTGCCTTACGTAATTCTAGAGCTTTCATCTACGTCGTCGCGCACGGCATGGCAGACTCCAACCTCTTCGCCGCCATCAAAACATTGCAGTCTCAACTTGAGCTCCAGAATACTCAACTACAATAACACATGGCCTCGGTGGACTCCCGTTTCGATGACATCCACAACCAACTCTCCCCGTCCGAGGAGCAATGGGGATCCAACCATCGTGCCAACCCACACCTCCCTGATCTTACTCCGAGTGATCAGGACCTCAACCCATATCTTCGCGCCTTGAAGATGGACATCCTAAAGTTCGACGGCACGGAACCGGTGAGCTAGACCTTTCGAATTGAAGAATTCTTCGATCTCCATCGTACTCTGTCGACTAATCGCCTATGCATTGCCGTTTTTCTCATGGAAGGGCGGGCATGTGCATGGTTTGAATGGATGAAGAGCAATCAACTGATCACCACATCGCCAACCTTCCTCCTTCATCTGCAGTAGCGTTTTAGCCCATCCATGTTTGAGGATCCTCAAGGGACCTTGTCCAAACTTTCTCAAACCTCAATTGTGGCTATATTTCAGTAGGAGTTTGAGGAACAGATGAACAAAGTCAAAGGCATTCCGGAGTCCCTGCTCATCTCTTTTTTATCACTGGCCTTCGCACCAACCTCCAACGTGAACTTCTCATTGCCTGGCCTTCTACCCTTATGGAGACATTCACTCTCGCTCGGGCATATGAAGCTTGCGCCACTGACTCCTCTCCAGACTCCCGTACTTGGAATAAATGGCCCCATAAACATCCAACTACCGTATCTACCCCTTTTAAACCTATATGGTCACCATCAACCCCGACTACAACCCTGTTTCCTCCCCCAGCTCCACCAGCCCCAACCATACCACCTCCACCTCTCCACAAACAACCACCTCTATCTTCTCCTCCTCCTCTACCAATTCGGTGAATGTCTCCATCCAAACTTCAGGAGAAACACGCCCGCGGCCTCTACTATAACTGTGACCAGAAGTTCACCCCTGGTCACCAATGTCGGAGCAAGTTCTTACTCCTCCTTGGAACATCGGGATGATGAGCCGGACGACATCCTGGAGGACCCCCCTGAGGATATCTGTCACTCTAAGGCTGCACCTGCCAAGGTCACCGGAGATATCTCCAGTCTCAATGCCCTGGCTGGCCAAGGTAACCCCGGGTTTCTTCATCTGGTGGGCGACATCCTGGGATGACAGTTGCAAGTCCTCATTCACAGCGGCAACACCCATAACTTCATAAAACCCTCAATTACTGAATCTCTGGGGCTTCTCATTCAACCAATGCCTTCCTTTCGAGTTTACATCGATAGAGGTGACTTCTTAGTCTGTTCCTTTGTTTGTCTGCAAGTCATTCTCACTATGCAAGGCCAAGACTTCGCTCTCGACATGTACGTCTTGCCGATAGAGGGACCGGAACCGATGCTTGGCATCTAATGGCTGCAAACCCTGGGTCGAGTCTCACATGATTACACAGCAATGACTATGGAGTTTTCATGGCAGGGCAAACCGGTCCTCTTGCGGGGTGATAGCTCGCAACCTCCGCGGCTACTCTCCTTGCCCCAGTTTCAAGCTCTTGTTCACCATGCTGAGTTTGCTAGCTTGTTTGAACTTCATCAAGTACCATAGGAGGTTAAAACCCAGCACCACAACAATTTGGCAACCCCAGCAGAGTTCACCCTCCCTGCTGGGCTCCCTCCACCAGTGATGAAGCTACTCTACCACTACTGCAAGCTCTTCGACCAACCTACACATCTCCCGCATCATCACTCAGCCGACCATCTCATTCACTTACTTCCCAACACCAAGCACGTCAATGTCCGACCATACAAGTATCCTCACTTTCAGAAAAATGAAATGGAAACTCTCGTCCGTGACATGCTTCACCAGTGGATAATTCGACCAAGCCACAGCCCATTCTCATTGTCGGTACTCCTCATCAAGAAGAAGGATGGCTCCTTCTGTTTCTGCGTCGACTATCGGGCGTTGAATGCCGTCACGATGAAGGACAAGTTCCTGATCCCAACTATCGACGAGCTGCTCAATGAACTTGGCAGAGCAACCACCTTCAGTAAGCTCGATCTTCGAGCAAGGTATCACCAAATTTTGATGCATGCTAGGGACTGCTATAAAACCGCCTTCCGGACGCATGAAGACCACTTTGAATTCATGGTCATGTCATTTGGTCTAAGCAACGCTCCCTCGACCTTCCAAGAAACGATGAATCGAATCTTCACACCATTTCTCCGGAAGTTCGTCATCGTCTTCTTCGATGACATTCTTATCTACAGCACCACACCGAAAGAGCACGTCGGGTACTTGGATTAGGTCTTTGTATGCCTTCAAACTCATAGTTTTTATCTAAAGCTTTCCAAGTGTACCTTCTGCCAGGACTCCATCGAATACTTGGGCCACCTAGTCACGACGGCAGGCATCTGCGTCGATCCTCAGAAGATCACAGCTATGGTTGATTGGCCATAACCCACTTCCTTGAAACACTTGCGAGGATTTTGAGGGCTCACTGGCTACTATCGTCGTTTCATTCGAGGATACGCTACCATCGCCGCCCCTTTGATGGAACTTCTTTGCAAGGATAGCTTTGCCTGGTCTCCTCGCGCAACAGCTGCCTTCAAAGAACTCAAACGGGCAATGACTGAAGCACCGGTCTTGAAGTTGCATGACTTCAATGATGACTTTATCATAGAAACAGATGCTTCAAACGTGGGCATCGACGCGGTGTTGATGCAACAGGGCCATCCCATTGCCTATTTCAGCCGCAAGTTGGGGCCAAGACTCCGGGCAGCCTCTGCCTATTATCGCGAGCTCTATGCGATTGTGCAAGCAGTGCTCAAATGGCGGCAATATTTGTTAGGACGTTTTTTCCTTCCGCACCGATCATCGGAGCATCAAAGAACTCTTCCAGCAAGTAGTTCAAACTCCGGACCAGCAGGTGTATGTTCGGAAGCTTCTTGGGTTCCATTTCAAAATTGAATACAAGCCTGGACACAAGAAAATGCCCACGGACGCCCTGTCACACGTTCATGAAGACAAAGCCACATCGGCTGAAGCGACTCACCTCGCCAGTTTGTTCTTCGACAGTAGCCCAGTTTCTACAGTTCTTCAATCACTTAAGCACGAGAACAAAACCCTGGAAGACCTTCTAGAGTTCCATCACAGGGCTAGCAACAACACTTTTTCTTCCGAGTACTCCATCTATGACGGGTTGGTGCTACATCGATATTGCTACTACATCGAGGAACACTTGTCATTGAAGCCCACCCTGCTGCACGAATACCACGCCACTCCGTTAGTTGGTCACACTGGTGTTCAAAGAACTCTCTCGCGGTTGTCATCTACTTTTTTCTGGCTACGAATGAGGAAAGATGTGGAAGACTTTGTCGCAGCTTGTGTGGCATGCCAACAAATTAAAAGCTCTACTCAACCACCGGCCGGACCATTGCAGCCGCTGCCCATTCCGAGGCGCGTTTGGGAGGAAGTCACCATGGACTTCATCACCGGTTTACCTCCTTCACAAGGGTCAAGCACCATTCTCGTGGTCGTCAACCGCCTTACAAAGTCCGCTCACTTCGGACCACTCCCCGTCGCCTTCACCGCTACCTATACTGTTGCTTTGTTTGTTGAAAGAGTAGTTAAATTGCATGGTTTTCCCCAGACCATCGTATCTGACCGAGATCCAGTTTTTATCAGTTATTTCTGGCTCCACCTGTTTGCACTTAGCGGCACTACACTCCGGCACAACACGGCCTATCATCCGCAATCCGACGGACAAACGGAGGTCGTCAATCGAGGGTTAGAACAGTATCTCCGTGCATTCACCCTAGACAGCCCAACATTGTGGGTAAAGTTCTTAGGATGGGCGGAATATTGCTACAATACCACTTACCATAGCAGCATCAAAATGACTCCATTAGAGGCGCTCTACGGTCGGCCCCCACCCACTATTCCTATCTACAAACCTGGTTCATCAAACCTCCAGGCGGTGGATGAGTTATTGATGGACCATGACGAACTCCTCTGCACTTTGAAGAACAATCTCCAAGCAGCGCAACATCGCATGACACAAAAGACAAATGCCCACCGCAGGGAATTAGAACCCAAGGTCGGGGACCAAGTTATGGTACGCCTGTAACCGTACCGCCAAACCTTTGTAGCTCGCCGACCATCACCAAACTGGCGCGGCGTTACTATAGGTCGTTCGCAGTCGTGGAATGCCATGGCCCTATTGCTTACCAGATTGCACTGCCGTTGGGGTGTCGGATCCATCCAGTCTTCCACATCTACATGTTGAAACCCTTCCGTGGCACTATGGTTGAGCACACCAGGCCGCTACCGGCAGAGACATCAGCTTCAAGACCAGTTTCAACACCGCTCGCCGTTTGCGACACCCGGTCGGTGTTGAAGCACGGGAAGGAGATACAACAAGTACTGGTTCAATGGCAAGATAGCCCACCGGAGGATGCTACTTGGAAGGATGCTACAGAGCTTCGGAAATTATACCCACAGCTTAACCTTGAGGACAAGGTTGATTTACAAGGGTTGAGCACTGATACGATCTGTCACCACCGCTCGCCGGAGATGAACCACGAGAGCGAAGAGACAGTGCATGTGGAGAATACTGATGCTGGCCAACCAGAGAAGGACACGCGGCATAACACACGTCGCGTGAAAAGGGCTCCAACGTGGGTACGAGACTTCATGGTGGGGTGACTGACCACATGGAGAGAAAGCAGGAGCAGGTCTCAGTGTTAGTTGTTGTTTTCATTAGTGTACATCATGGTCCGAGCTCGTGGGGTTACCTAGCGACCACGTCGTAGTAGTAGTGCACTGTTTATCCTATATATATGGGATTAGGGTTTGTTGTGTTGGTAATTATCTTATCAATGAAGTTGTTACCACTTGCTTCTTATCTATAACTGCCACTTCCTCTCTTTCATCTTTCTCAGAACCTAAACGCGCTCGAAGAGTGCCTTACGTAACAGAAAAGAAGTGGATCTAGAGTTAGGTTCGCTGGAGATTCACTTATTTTGGCTTTACATGCAACTAGAGCAAAGTTTTATGAAAAAAAGTTTTGTGACCATAGCATTATAACCTGAGTAGTTTTGTGGCCATGGGTGCAATTTACCCAAACCTTTTCCCATGCACCAATGTCGGTGATCTACTATATGAATCAAAACATATAAATACTCAAAACTCAATTGGTGTGGGGTCGATCAGTTAATCAGTTAGCTAAATCAGTTGTTAGTTAATGACCGTTAGCTAATGCATAGGTTTACAACTTAAACCCTAACTGTCATCAAACTTATTTAACTGGGATTTTGTTTCACTTATAACCCTTCATATATGGTTTGATTCCCTTCCAGATAGGTCATGTATTTATCGTTTATGATCATAGTTAATTATAATATTTCAATGTGGAGCTAGAAAATTGTTAATAAATAACAAAAGACAAAAAAAAATAAAAAATAAAACTTGATGGTTACTGACGAAAACTAGAGTCAGTTATAAACCGTTAACAAATACTATCTATATATATTAATAACTCATCAACTACCTCTCTATATGTATACACACTACTGAAGGCATGCATTCATATCAGAGAATACAGAAGAAGTGAGAAGAGTTAAGAAGAAGAAAGAAGAAGAAGAAGAAGAAGAAGAAGAGATCTGCTCTCTGGATCTCTAATGGCAATTGGTAATTGAGATGATAATAATTAAGTTCATTCCTGACGTCCCGTGTTTTCTTTATATCTGAGAATTAGTTTGGTTCTCTACTTCTGGTCATCGACTTTCTTAATCTCTTGTTATTTGATAATTTCTCTTTCAGTTACTTTCTGTGGTCTAGCAATGGAGAGGGACAAGCTAGAATTTGTGGCAATATTAGCTGCATTAGTTGGACCCGGAATAGCTCTCATTAATTTTGACATCCAAGAATTACTCAAGGATCTTCAATAATGTTATCTTTAGGGGGAGTCAACTCATTTTCCTTTGTCATGGTTTTATTCCACTGAGTTTTCCTAACAAATTTTTAATGAGCACATGAAGCGTATATCACAAAAGTTGTATTCTTTTTTCCTTTACTATGATTTTTTTTTCCCATTCGATTTTTTCCTCATTTCTTATAGTTTCATTTATCTATAAGATTTTTTTATTCTCTTGTAACTCTCTATATATATATATATATATGGTTGTATCTGACGAATTGAAAACTAAGAAGGAGAGTTAAACTTTCTATACGTCTCCTTTGTCTTGCTCATATTTTGACTTTCTTTTCTTTGCTATAAAGTTATATAATTTTCAGGCACATAAATATTAATTATTATAAAATTAAATTAATTAATCTAACCTATATAATTTTTTTAAAAAAGTTATCCAACATGTACTTTTTAAGTTGTATTTGTAATTTTTAATTTGAATAAATAATTTGAAGTGTTAATTTTTTTTAATTAAATCTAGTATTCTATGAAATTTTTTTTTAGAATTTAAACGTTAATAGCACAAAGGACTTATCGAAGCTTGATTTAGCAAGAGTATTCAAATCAAGAAATAAAGATACCCTAAAGTTTATTGAAAACAATGGAAAGGTTCTATGTGACAAAAATAACGATCTACAAGAATCCATCTTACATTGATGTAACTAAGGCATGCAGTAGGATGTCCAAACCATCACATGAAAAAGAAAAAAAAAACCCAATGATCTTATCAAATACACTATATAAACATTTAACTAATCAATAAATGAATATGATTTAACTATTTTAAAAATAAAAAATAAAAAAAATAATACACAAACTTCAAAAATTAATAATCAAGAACACTTGACAGAATCAACTTTCACAAAAAGAGGATGACAGGACAGGTTTGAACCACAGCTATAGTGTGGTTTCAATGAGTTGTCCATATTTATCAAAAAAAAAAAAAAAAAAAAACCTTAATAGTAGGGCACACAAGATCGAGCTCTATGATGAGACAGTTGCATAAAACATGAGTGATAGCTAGGGATATTCTCTATGGCCTTACATACAAAGTAACTGTTCCACACGAGGGGCAAGGAAGAATGTGGCGCCCACAAAACCTGTTGCCAAAGACGACGGTGAGGATGATATAGCCGAGGAGCAAGAAGAATAAGCTAAGGATTATAACGTCTCCAAGCATACGTGAGGACGCGCTCATTTCTGAGTACCTGCCAACGCCAACAACGTAGAAGAGGTATGCAGTGGGTAAGGTAATGAATGGGAGCACGATAAACATGTAACCAGCGATCCGAAGAAAAAAATATTTCCTCTGCTCCTCCGGCATTCTGTGCTGTCTGACTTCCATTACATTGATCATGCTGAAATTAAGAACCAAATTTAATCATTTAACAAATCAACAAATCTATAATTTACATATTCTAAATGATGTAAAACTCAATTTAATATAAAGATAAAAATGACTCAAATTATAATAAAAAGACCTAAAATTAGAAATCGGGATAATAAAAGAACGATTACACATTTTTAAATATATAATTTAATTATAGGATAAAAAGAGACAATTATGATTTATTTTTAAATTTAAAAAAATCAGGATTTATCTCAAAAAGATAAAATAGCAAATGGCAAGTCTCTTAATTTATTTTGAATTTTAAACCTTATAAAAATATAATATGACTTAATAATTTCTTTGTTTTGTCTATAAACCGGTCATATTTCTTATAATTAATTCTTTAACCCATTAATAATTTTATTTTAATTAAACATAAGTTTTGTTATATAAATATAGTTAATAATATATCTAAAAATTTTAAAGGTCAAAAATCCTAATCATGAATTTTAACTATTAATTTTATGATATAGAAATTTAAAAATTTTATTAATGTAAAAAATAATTTTGAGATATAGAATTTAACATCAAGTGGTTTTTTTTATGCATGTTAAGGTAAACACGCCTTTTCCCAATTTAATTTTATTTTAATTTAACAATTGCTTTTATGCATTTTAAATAAATTTAATTTTTTAGAAATTATTTTTAAAAATCTAATCCGAACTAGTGAAAATTCAAGATTTTATTTTAGGTTTTTATTTTTTTTTAAACATGAGAACAGATTTAAAATAATTAAAAAGACTTTAAGATTTGTTGGTTCTTTTTTCAATGTTTTTTTAAATGAACATTTGTTACAAAGTTTTTTTAAATTTTATGACATATTTAAAATATTTTATAACCTCTGTAAACATTTGCTATAAAATTATCTTTATAAAATTATCTTCAATTATCTAATTAAATTCATAAAAGTTAGATTAACCAATATTTAAAAATATGGGTAAAATAAATTCAAATAACCTACAAATTATTAAAAGAGCAAATTATCTATTAGTCCCTGCACTATTTGTGCATTGTTCACCTTTTTCCCCTACCCACCCAAACTCTTATTTACACTAAGTCCCCACCCAAGAACCCTAAGGGATGGGATGAACAGTGCCAGGGACCTATAGGGAAGTTGGGCACTGTTCAAGGGAGCAATAGTTAATTACCTATTATTAAAAAGCATTGAATTAAAATATAGTAACCAACATGCATAGCGGAATAAAGGGTGGGATCTTAGGGTTAGGTTTCAAAAAAAATTTTCTTTTGTATGTCCTAATACATCTAATATTTAATCACAATATATCATATATATTACTTGATTAAATAAATTAGAGAATACTTACTTGGAATTGCTTCCTCTCATGAAAAACCTTTCTGACATCTTCAACCTGCACAAGTGCACACACAGTTATTCTCACTCAAGAGGGAACCCAGCAAAAAAATCTATATCAATTCTCTCATTATATCTCTCTTTATATAGATAAGAGTGTCATAATCTAACTCTAATCCAAATTTCAGATAGAGATAAATCATAAACTTTTTATAATCTATCTATACCAAAAATAAGTTTAATTTTAATTTTTAAAAAATTCAAAAAATAAGAAAATTAGGTTGGGATTTTAAAGTAAATCATTATTTTCCTAATTTAGATTTTAATCTTATATATATATATATATATATATATATATATATATATATATATATATGGGATAATTATTTACATTGAGTGAATGTGAAAAATTCAAATTAAAAAAAAAGGATATAATTGGGAGGTAAATCATTATTTTACTAATTTATGTTTTAATAAATCTTATATATATATATATATATGGGATTTATGTATTTAAAAATAATTATTTACTTTAAGAAGAGTGCATGTGAAAAATTCAAGTTTCAAAAAAATTCAAACTTTTATAATTAATTGATAAGTCATTATTTTACTAATTTAGATTTTAATAAATCTTATCTATCTATCTATATTATTAAATAAAAGTGAGTCTAATTTTAATTTTTTAAAAAACCAAAAAAATAAGAAAATTAGTTGAGAATTTTAGGATTTATCTTTAAATTCGAAAAACAAAATCAGGATTTATATAACCATCAAATGGCTCTGCTTTAATTTATTTTGAATTTATGCATAACAAAATATAATTATAATTTAGTTATTTTATACCAAAGGACCATCAGACTAGCAGTATCTTCGGTGTATTGGATAATTCATTTGGTGAGATAAGCCCTTTTGGGAGGTCTTTATGGCCTATGTCAAAAAAAAAAAAAAATCTTAGTTATTTCTTAGTTTTGTGTATAAACCGTTCTTATAATTAATTCTTTAACCCGTTAATAGTTTTATTTTAATTAAATATATGTTTTGTTATATGAACATTGTTAATATATCTCAAAATTTTACAGGTCAAAAATCCTCATCATGAATTTTAACTATTATTTTTATGATATAGAATTTTTTTTTTAAGTATAAAATAATTTTGAGATACAAAATTTAATATCAAGTAAGTTTTTTTAATGCATGTTCAACTAGAGGGGGGCCGACCATGTTTTAATCCAGCCCGGCAAAACCTGTTGGGTCTGCCAACCAGATGGGCCAGGCCGGAAAACTAAAACCACATTCTTCCTCTAGTTGGGCCAGGCCGGAAACCCAACCGGATGGACACGCCCAAGATCTTCATTAGTAATTTAGTACTAGTGTACCACGTTCCTTGTCCCCCTTCATTTGGGGAGAAAAACTTCCCTGGAGCCTGCTCCACCTAGTGTTGGATGGGTCTTCCATTCAATACTGGCCACGTGTACATCCATTAAATGCACGTGGTGTTTTGTTCTGTGGTAATTAATGAAAGGGAAGGACGTTGTACTACACTGGCTCAGGGAAACGAAAATATCAGTGACCATGTTTTAGTTGAGATATAATTCGAATGCCAACATAAAGTAAACATCTAAATAATCAAAGGGAATCGTGAAAACGTGGATGGGAAACCATTTCAAGGAGGTAGGATGAATAATAGTACTACCTTTATATGATAAATTCCATTATGATAAAAAAGAGAAGTAAGAATGTTAGAAACTACATTTCATTAGAGTAATTGGAGATAGGTTCTTAACAATAAATGCATAATGAGCCATAAAATTCCATTCTGATATGATAAAAAGGAACTTGTTATGTGATAAAATGAAACTAAATAATCTATTAAAGTAAAAGTAGAACTGGTGGGCTTGCTTTGATGGCTCACAAACCAATGAAAACCTGAAAAAGGACTTCAGACAGGTTATGTGCATTAAATGGATGTACACGTGGCCAGTATTGAATGGAAGACCCATCCAACACTGGGTGGAGCAGACTCTAGGGAAGTTTTTCTCTCATTTGGGAGATGAGCTCCTCTCATGGCATATGTTGTCTTGCATGCGTCATCTTTTTATGAAATCTCAATATTCTTTTATTAGTTGAATTTGAAATTAAGTTTAGAAATTTTAGTTTTTAAAATTAAAAATTTAAAAACAAATGTGCTCAAAGAAAATTATTTTAAAATATTTATAAATTTATTATTTGTTTTTAAAAGAGGTGATGAAAGGAAAATATTTAACAAGTTGATAATTTTCAAAATTATTAAATATTTACCTATAAGAAAAAAGAAAAAAAAAACTATAGATACATATATATATATTTTTAAATTATCTTATCTTCAGTCAATATATATATCTAAATACATTATAAAAAATATAATATATTCTTTTATATATATTTACAATATATGAGTAGTGATAAGATGAGGGGGCAGCTTGGCCCCCTCATCCTATCACTACTTATATATAGTAAATATATATAAAAAATCTATATTATATTTTTTATAATGTTATATATATTGATTTATCTATATATTTTAAATTATCTTATCCTCATAATATATATATATATATTTATATATATATATATATATAGAAATTTGATACTATCTGGCGGGCCGCAAGTTGCTTGATTTGTTGGGATTTAGATTTGTTTGTTAGGTTGGTGTTAGTATGAGCCGGCGGCAAGTGAGGCCCACAGCCGCATTGGGCCTCACTAGATCATATCCATAATATATATATATATATAGTAGTGATAGGATGAGGCCGGGCGCACTTGTGGCAGCCACATCCTATCACTATCATATATAGTAAATATATATATATATATATATATATATAATATATATTATATTTTTTATAATGTATTTTAGATATATATTGATTTATTTATATATTTTAAACTATATATATATATATATATATATTAAGGATATATTTGGTAAGACGCGTGTCATCGACCTAAATGGCCACCTGTCACATACAGGACTATGTCCCTTTGGCCACGTGGCAATATCACCAAATATGCTAGCACAATTCCGTTCGGCAAATAAAAATGAGGGTTCAATCCTATAAACAAGTCCGTCGGAATTATAGCAACTTTCTTATCCACAAAGCATGAGGGTCTCATAAGGTGCTTATAGCCACCTAGGGAAGAAAATATCTAACGCCTTTACAGTAAGTAGATCTTATCCACTTGCCTCTACAGTGGGCAGATATTTTCTACTTACCTACGTAACACCTACACAGTAGGCAGATATTTTCTTACCGCCTTAAGAGATATTTACTCACCGCCTTTCCCACCGCCTTTAAAGATATTTTCCTAAACCGCCTCTAATCTGCTATAAAAGAGGAACAATGATAGAAAGAAAGAGATCCGAAAAATCATTACACAGTGAACTACTTTATGTCTAAGATTTTCTTCTCACAAGTTTCCTGACTTAGGCATCGGAGTTAAATCTGGGCGGAAAGGCCCAATTCCGATCACTTCCTTCTCCCTTTTACAGATTCATCCCGAAGGAAAAAGCGGGTAATTCCGATCGGAATTCCAAAGCGTTCTCACGTGTTCCCTCGCTCGAAATTTGAAGTAAAGCGCCCACACCAACTATAAATTTCAACCGCTTCATTGTGCCGGCAGACTGCATCACGCAGGCAACAAGATAGCTAAAGTGTGAAAAGCTACCATCTCCTTTGGGACTTGGGAGTATCCCTCTCATTGTTCACTAGTCTTAATGGTGCAACTAGTTCTAAGAATAAGAAACATTAAGAAGGTCGTTTGAGGAGACTCGAGGAAATAAGTATATATGATGAAGTGAATTTTGGATGATAGATATTTGGAGAAAGGATTTGCATGCAAAGGGCTTATGATGCGAGGTTTGAAATGCATAATACCCTGGGATCCCATGTGGAAAGGCTTTGTTTAAAGTGGAGGCTAAGATGTCAAAGGATTATTGGACCCAAAAAATAATACTAATTAGAGCATTAGAAATGGTGGACCGAGACTAGAGACTTGCAGATGGATTCAATAAACAATATATGGTCCCTCTCGTTCACTGAAAATACCTCTTTAGTCCTTTATTATTTTTTATCCGTAAGAGATCCCTCTATTTTCTATTTTGAGAAAAAAAAATCCCTCCCCTAACGCCCGTCAATTTTTCCATCACGTGGCTAATGTGGCTTTTTTATTATTAAAATAATATTAAAATATTTAAGAAAAAGTTAAACCTGATTAAATTATTAACTAATCTTATTCTACTATTAAATGCTCTAAAAAATAATATTAAAATAATCTTATTATATGGGGTTTGAGAGCTTCTCTGTTGAGCTCGGCGGCGGCAGCGCTCATCGCTGAGGGACAGAAGCATGGAAACAAGAGGCTCTTGGGTACATACAGGCATGGAACCACTTTTCCACATATCTTCGGATCATTTAACGGGTTGGATCCGATTGCATCGACAATGGCAGTTGTGAACGGAGCTGAGCTTCAATGAGGAAGATGTCGTGAAACCCATACGACACTCGCTGCGACAACACCACCTCCGCTACCACCTCCATCTCCTGCGACCTTGCGTCCATGACCACAAACATAGACTCGTTGTTCTTCTCATCATGCAAGTACGTCACCAAATACCCTTCATCCTTCGCTCCACCCCCATCCTCCCTCGTCGGAACGAAGCATGGCTCGCCGGTGTAGCACCCCAACCCAAACTCCCTCCTCGCGATGACGCACTCGTCGGACCCGCTCGTTGCCAACTCCTAGTACGACTTCACAAAGCCGGAGATCTTCAGGGTGGGATTAGCCACGCCGACATAGACATACCTGTTCCTCCTCCCAACATAGCCTTGATTGATCGAACCAAACTGGAGATTCTCCGAAGAGATCGACGTCCTGGAGACTCTCTCGTTCACATTGATTCATACAATCTCCAATATGCTTCTCACTAGATCTAACCTCTCCGAAACATGTATCATGGAATCTCCGACCATGTTCAGTCCCATGATCACAACAACGGAGCCACCGTCCTCGTCCCATGCATTCACAGAGTGCATCATGTTGAAGCCCGACATATACAATGGCGAAGCCAGGATATATGTTTGAGGGGCATATAACTTTCCATTAAATTAACAACATAAAATATATTATCAATATATTAAACTTAATAAAAAAATTGCAGGTTTCTGCAATGAGTTTTCATGTTCTTAAAATGTTGCATAATAACTTCATTATCAATATTATAAAAAAAAAAATCAATATGTAAATAAGTAAACTGTCACTCAACCATTGATCCCCAATATTAGTGGCAATGTAATTTACAAAATCTCTCATGGGTACAGTTGATTCTACCTTTCTTTTAAAATATCTCTTCATAACTTGATAAATGTTTCAAATAATTTGCATTAGTCAATTACATATAAATTTAGCAAATTAATTCTCTCATAGGTATTTTATCAAACATTTAGTAGGCATATATTTACAATGAAAACTTATATTATTAATTATAAATAAATTCAACAAAAAATTGTAAAATTCACATATCATAACAAAGTATATTATTTTCATCAATGATTATTAAAATATGAAACTTAAAATCAAATATCTATTAAAATTTATTATATTTAAAGTAATAATTTTATCTAAATAAAATAAAACTAAACATATATAAAGATAAAATGACTTACTTTTTATTCCCCTTGTCCTCTGGAAATCTCTCTTTTGGAAAATTAAGTGGTTATGTTTATGTATAAGAAGACACACACACCCAACAAAAAAAAAAAAAACTATAAAACCATAAACTGTGACAATAGAATAGAGGGGTGAATTGGGAGAGTGACAATAAAAAGATATTTATTTTATTATAAATATATATATAATATTATATAAAAATGGGGCCCACATAATAAGGCTTTTTTAAAAAATATTAGAAAAAATAATAATTATTTATAAAAATAAGTATTTTAAAGATTATTTACATAAATGTGCATCCGTACACATAGGATGTGCATTTCTCTCTTCTTTACTGAAGTGTGGGCCCATTCATTTTAATATTATAAAAATATTAATAAAAAATTTCCAACATATTATAAAAACTATAGAAAATAGTAATGAAAAGAGAGACAAAAGAGAGAGCAAGACAAAAGAGAAAGTAGAGGAAGTTCTCTTCTTCTTGTTATTGTTTAATTCCTTGGATACAACCACATATATATAGGAATTACAAGAGAGAGTGGTAACCTTTTGGGTAAGTGAAACGATAAGAAAGGGGAGTTAAGAAATAAAGGGTAAGGGTAACGTAATGGACATTCATTCTTTTAAATATTTCATAACACTCCCCCTTGAATGTCCATTGTATAGGAATCTGCCTCGTTAAAACCTTACTAGGAAAAAACCCAATGGGAAAAAATCCTAGTGAAGGAAAAAGAGTAGAACTTTCCAGATATACTTCCCTGTCTTTGCCTCATTAAAACCTTGTCAGGAAAACCCAGTGGGACAAAACCATGACGAAGGAAAAAGAGTACAGCGCGTATATGCCTCCCCCTGAAGAGGACATTTATTGAAGATCCCTGAGGCGACGCATCCCAATCTTGCGAACAAATTTCTCAAAAGTTGAAGTGGGTAATGCCTTAGTGAATAAATCTGCAGGATTTTCACTGGATTGTATTTTCTGAATATTAATATCACCATTTTTCTCAAGATCATGTGTGAAAAATAACTTCGGTGATATATGTTTTGTTCTATCGCCTTTGATGTATCCTCCTTTCAATTGAGCTATACAAGCTACATTGTCTTCATATAATATTGTTGGTGTGTCCTTCTGGGACAACAAGCCACAAGTTTCTTGAATATGGTGTGGCATTGATCTTAGCCAAACACATTCTACCTAATTTGCTTCGTGAATTGCAAGTATTTCTGCATGATTTGAAGAAGTAGCAGCTATGGTTTGCTTCATAGAACGCCAAGATATGGCCGTCCCCCCATGTGTAAATACATAACCAGTTTGTGATCGGGCTTTGTGCGGGTCAGATAAATAACCCGCATCAGCATATCCAATTAATTGCCCTTCTAGTTCATGTGTATAAAATAAACCCATATCAACTGTTCCTCGAAGATAACGTAGTATATGTTTAATACCATTCCAATGTCTCCGTGTTGGTGCAGAACTATACCTTGATAATAAATTTATTGCAAAAGCTATATCTGGTCGAGTACAGTTAGCCAGATACATCAAGGCACCAATTGCACTAAGGTATGGTACTTCTGGACCAAGTAATTCTTCGTTATCTTCTCGAGGTCGAAAAGGGTCTTTATGGATGTCAAGGGATCGAACAACCATTGGGCTTGTTAATGGATATGCTTTATCCATATTAAATCTTTGCAAAACCCTTTCTGTATATGTTGATTGGTGAATAAAAATACCACCCTCTAAGTGTTCGAACTGCAGGCCGAGACAAAATTTTGTTCTCCCTAGATCTTTCATTTCAAATTCCTTTTTCAAATAATCAATGGTAAATGGAAGCTCTTCAGGAGTTCCAATTATATTTAAATCATCAACATATACCCCAATTATCACAAATCCTTCTTTGGATTTCTTTGTGAACACACATGGGCAAATAGGGTCATTCTTATACCCTTCCTTTAACAAATATTCACCGAGGCTGATGATACCACATACTGTGCATTGTTTCAAACCATACAAAGATCTTTGTAACTTAATTGAATACATGTCAGGGAATTGGAATTGCATGCTTTAGGCATCTTAAGTCCTTCCGGGACTCTCATATATATATCATTATCCAAATTGGCCATATAAGTATGCGATAACAACATCCATTAACCTGCATTTGTAACTTTTCATATGCTTTGCAAGGCTAATTAGATAACGAAGCGTGATCATTATCCATTACGTGGGAGTACGCTTTCTTCATAATCAATACCAGGTCTTTGCGAAAACCCTTGTGCAACGAGCCTTGCTTTATATCTAACAATTTCATTTTTCTCGTTTCGTTTTCGCACAAATACCCATTTGTATCCAACTGGTTTAACATCTTCAGGTGTTTTAGTGATGGGTCCAAAAACTGCTCGTTTCATGAGACAGTTTAACTCTGCCTGGATTGCATTTTTCCATTCTGGCCAATCTTTTCTTTTTCGACATTCCTGAATAGATTTAGGCTCAGAATCCTTATCTTCTCTCAAAAGATCAACTGCCACATTATATGCAAAGATATTGTCAACCGTTGTTTCTTTTCTGTCCCATTTCTTTCCATTTGAGACATAATTTATGGAAATTTCCTGATTTTCTTCATCAATTTTAGGATCTTGAACTTCTTCTGGAAGTTTGCTATCATTTATTTCAATATCCGTTTTCTCCCCATTTTCTTTATGATCATTTGTTCCCCTTTTCTTTCGAGGATTTTTATCTTTTGAACCAATTGGTCTTCCACGCTTCAGGCGAACTTTAGATTCATTTGTTATAGAAGGTCCTTCTGGGACATCAATTCTAATAGGGGCATTTTCCGCGGGTACATGTGATTTTGTTATCCTTTTTGGATCAGAGAATGCATCCGGTAGTTGATCTGCAACACGCTGTAAATGAATTATTCGTTGAACTTCCAGTTCACATTGTTTTGTACGAGGATCAAGATGATTTAAACCCAGAGCATTCCATGTAATTTCTTTTTCCAACATTTTCATTTTTCCATTTTCTCCCCCTAATGTTGGAAAAATTGTCTCATCAAAATGACAGTCGGCAAATCGAGCCGTGAAAACATCCCCTGTCAATGGCTCAAGATATTTAATAATAGAAGGGGATTCATATCCAACATATATCCCCAATCTTCTTTGAGGACCCATTTTAGTCCTTTGTGGGGGAGCAATTGGGACATATACTCCACACCCAAAAATTCTCAAATGGGATATATTTGGTTCTTGCCCAGAAACCAATTGAAGGGGGGAGAATTTTTGATAACTTGTTGGCCTTATGCGCACAAGTGTTGCGGCATGTAAAATTGCGTGTCCCCAAGCAAAGACTGGAAGCTTTGTTTTCATTAACAAAGGTCTAGCAATTAATTGGAGCCGCTTTATAAATGATTCTGCCAAGCCATTTTGAGTATGAACATGAGCAACAGGATGTTCAACTTTTATTCCAATGGACATGCAGTAATCATCAAATGCTTGGGATGTAAATTCACCAGCATTATCAAGCCGTATTGTCTTAATGGCATGATCAGGAAAATGTGCTCGTGTCGAATAATTTGAGCCAACAACCTCGAAAACGCCGGGTTTCGAGTTGACAATAAGCAAACATGAGACCATCTCGTTGATCGCCAATTAATACCAAAAATACTTAAATGGCCCACATTGTGGATGAATTGGTCCACATATATCACCATGAATTCTCTCTAAAACATAGGAGATTCAGGTCCCAATTTTATTTGGTGATGGCACGATAATCAATTTGCCTTGAGAGCATGGTGGACATGAAAATTCATTTGATTGAAGAATCTTGAAATTCTTGATGGATGTCCATATGAGTTTTCAATTATTTTATGCATCATTATTGATCGGGATGGCCTAACCGATCATGCCATAGAGTAAATTCATTTGAGTCAGTAAACTTCTGGTTTATGATAGCATTTGCTTCAATTGTTCGGATATATGAATAATAAATTCCAGATGAGAATGCGGGCAATTTCTCCAATACTTGCTTATTACCCGAAGTAATAGCAGTAATATATAAATATTCTTTGTTTCCCATATTTGACGTCTCTATATGATATCCATTGAGACGTACATCTTTAAAACTCAATAAATTTCGGTGGGACTTTGGAGAATATAATGCATCTGTTATAATAAATTTTGTTTCTCCAGAAACAATATATTTGCTCTTCCCGAGCCTTCAATCAAATTTATCTTGCCTAGATATTGTATTGACTTTGGTTTTACCCATTATTAAATGGGAAAAATATTTATTGCTTTTTAAATATTGAGTGCGTTGTCGCACTATCAACAAGGCATACATCCTCATCTTTGATGTTCAATCCAACCATAGATTTAGCTATATCCATATATTCTGCAAAATAAATATAAAGCACACATGAAAATTCACTTGATAAAAGAAGCTTCTGGTTCTTTAATTGATGCCCCCATGAATTGTCAATGATTCTTTTTCTTTTATTGGTGCTTGATAAAGATTGACAAGGTGCTTCAATGTACGACAGGTACATGATCAGTGCCTTTCTTTTTACTCCATATCAATAACCACTCTATCGAATATCTTTAAAATTGAGTAAGTTTCGTTGTGATCTGCTAGAAAACAACGCATCACTAATAATGAATTTAGTTCCTTCAGGGAACATGATATATGCTCTTCCAGAGTTGTCTATTAAATTTGTGGTACCAAACATGATGTTGACATTAGCCTCAACATGACATAGAGTAGAAAAATATATTTCATTTCTCAAAATGGTGTGTGTTGTTGCATTGTCTGCTAGACATAGATCACCACCATTGAGTTCAGTGAATGCCATAGAGGTTAGTAGACCAAGATGTCAACAAGATGTTTGGTCGCATTTACGTGTGCACGTGACCAATGGTCTTTCATGCCACATATATAGCAAGCACCCTCTTTCAAATTATGAAATTAATCTTTTGTGTTTAAGGCTTCAAACCTTATTTATTTGCACAAGACTTCAGGTCTTGTATTGATCATGAAGCCAAATTATGAAATAAATACTTTGGATTTAAGGCTTCAGGCCTTATTGATGTACACAGGACTTCAAGTCTTGCTTACCCTTTAGCTTCATGTTGTAATTTTTTTTTTTTATGAAAATTATAAAAGATAATAGAGCTTTTCTCTTATATATATAAGAATGCAAATTCAAAAAAAAAGTTATGAATATAATTACCAACACAGAGAGGTTACTAAAAAAGGATCCTTTGACAAGACTATGACCCTGAGGCCGGTAGTGAATCCAGTTCACACACGAAGAACAAGGAGGAATTGTTGCTTGTAGAAAATAGTTGGTGCTGATAACGTGTTATAAAAACTATAGAAAATAGTAATGAAAAGAGAGACAAAAGAGAGAGCAAGACAAAAGAGAAAGTAGAGGAAGTTCTCTTCTTCTTGTTATTCAATTTCTTGGATACAACCACATATATATAGGAATTACAAGAGAGAGTGGTAACCTTTTGGGTAAGTGAAACGATAAGAAAGGGGAGTTAAGAAATAAAGGGTAAGGGTAACGTAATGGACATTCATTCTTTTAAATATTTCATAACACAACAGTGATAGTACATGGAGTTTGATTTTTGATTTAATGGCCCCCATTTAAATATTATAAAAATAATAAAATAATAATTAATTATTTTAAAAAAAAAATTAGCAGACAAACGACACTAGAAGGGATTAAGGGGCGGGTCACAGAATCAAAAAAACAGTTATACCGCTAAATCAAGAGGCCTTTGGTAATTATAATAATTATAAAATATTATAATATCATATTTTGATAAATTATAAATGGTCGGAGATTTGCTCAACAAAAGCTTAAAACTCCGGCAGAGAGCAAAGAGTGCCAACAAAATGAAGATGGGTGTGGCGAAGATAACTAGTCCAAAAAATAATTAATTAATTAATTTACCAAAGGCCTCTTGACTTAGCGGTACCACTATCCACTAGGGGTGGGCGTTTTAAACCAAGAATCGAAAACCGATCCGAACCTAACCGAAAAAATCCGAAAAAAATCCGAGTTGACTAAAAAAGTCAAAATCCAAGATCCAAACCGAACCGATCCGAATTTTAATGGATCGGTTCATGGATTTTGCTTCGTAAAATCTGATCCGATCCGAACCGTTCCGAAATAATATTAATTATATTTTATTTTATTAATTAACATATGTTATAGTGTCATTGGTGTAGAGTTTAAGAAGGTGGAAACTTTTTAGAGCATAATTTTCTAATTACTCAAAAGACATTAATTTGATTGTAGCTACTACGAGTCGTATCTATTTTTATTCTAGAGAATTTAATTTTATTTATTTATACGTATGTCTTGATGTGGTATATTGATTTGAATCATGAAAGTCGAAAATCGAATTATACGATCCGAAAATCCTAATCCGAACCGTAATCCGAACCGAAATAGTTGGATTTGGATGACATCGGATCGAATAAGTTTTTATCTCTAAATCCGATCTGATCCGATCCGATTAATATTTATAGATCGGTTCTTGGTTTTAGTCAAATCTGATCTGATTCGATCTATGCCCACCCCTACTATCCAACGTCAGATGGGTAGTCTCGGGTTCAAGCCTTCATTTGGGACATCTGATTTTATGGCCTGTCCCTTGAATCCCTCATGGTGTCGCTTATCAACTAATTTTTTAAAAATTTAATTAATTATTATTTTATTATTTTTTTATAATATTAAAAGTAGGACCTACTAATTTAAAAAACAAAACCCTATTTTACGTTATTTTTATTTTTTATAATATTTTATTGTGGGACCCACTATATAAAGGCCAAACTCCAAATGCCACCACCGTGGTTAATTTTTTATTAATAATTTTTATAATATTAAAATAAATGGGACCCACAAACAAAAAAAGGAGAGAAATGCACATCTGGTACGAAATGCGTGTTTTGTAAATAATCTTTGAAATACTTATTTTCATAAATAATTATTTTTTTTATAATATTCTAAAAAAAGCTACATAATAAATATATATATATATTTAAAAAAAATCCAGGGTGCACGTGCCCCTAGGCCCTAAGGTGGCTTCGCCACTGGACATGTCGAACCATGGCATTTTCGAGTCATTAATGGCATCTCGTGGAAGTAAACCCAAGAACCGGGAGGCTGAGAGAGGGCTTTATGACGAGCTGGATGTCGGAGAAGATGGTGAAACATTCGGTAATGGTGAAGTCATGGAGGACGGTGGAGAGAGAAGACATGGTTTAATATTTTCTCAAATATTTTATTATTATTTTATTTATAAAAAAGCCACGTCAGCCACTTGGATGGAAAAACTTTTCGGGCGTTTGGTTGGCCTGTTTTCGGGCGTTTTCTGCGTTTTCACCGTTTTCTATTTTCGGCGAAAACGCGGAAAACGCGAAAACGCGTTTGGTTCGAACCTTTCTACAAAAACGCGAGAAAATATAATAAATTTTGGAAAATGGATTTGAAAGCGAAAAATATCGTTTTCCACATCCCGGAAAACGCGGTGGCATGGAGTGTAAATAAACCGAACTTTTGTTTTCCACTCTTAGATGCGTGAAAGAGGTTGCGATCGAGGTTGGTACGCCATCCGAGATCCGAGCGAGGGAGGCCGTGATCTAGCTTGGCTGTCATTTGAGAGGTCTCAATCGAGCTTGGTCGCCATTTGATATGCTCGTCTTCTCCGTCTCCGGCAAGGCAAGTCCGGCGAGGCAAGCCACCATCTGATGTGAATCCAGTTTTCAGAAATCTCATCTGATGTGAATCAAGATCGAAATAAGGTTAGACTAAAGCTTACCCCCTTTTTTTTCATTGGTGTAGATGATAGCAGAGTTATTCATTGATTGCTTGGTTCGACGATGTGTTAGACTAAAGCTTGCCCCCCCTTTTTTTTTCTTCGAATACCTAACTGGAGGATGTGAATCAGCCCTTTGTTGTGAGTTCATGGATTTAAGGAAAATCATGAACATTGTAAGAAAAATAGTTATTGATAGAGATACCCTGGGGAATTGGAGATCAAAATTACATTTTTGCTGTTGCATTTCTTTCAACTCTTTCTATTAACTTTACATGAATAGCATTCATATCAATAGTAGTGGAAGTGAAATGGTAATTCCGGCTGATATCATTCATCACCTGTATATCTTTTTCCATGCTTGTGTGGTCCATTGTCAAGCTGGAATTTTATTTATTGTCAAGTTTGAAAATTTGCTAGTAAAATAATTATTCTATCTATTAGTTTCTCTTGCATGTATTATATGTTGTGAGTATCGGTTAAAGAATCGAAAACATTGGCCTTGATTGTTTCTACGTGTTGCTTGAATATCACTTGAGATGGTGCAAGTCATATTCTCATTGGAGCTGAGTTTTGTTCTAATGACATCTTAAATTGTCCTGTTGGTTGATGTGAGTGTCTTAATTCTAGCTTTGGCACCAATCACTTCCACCTTTAGGGCATTATGCATGTCAACCCCTGTGGTCCTTGGTGATGATACTGAAGAAGTTGGCCCTTGTCCAGAAATACCTCGGCTACATCATGAAACTAGTTGATGAGCACTAAGGTTCCTTGTTAAGTAAAATCATAGAAACTCCAGGCTGGTTTTTCAATATAGATCTTGAGCTAAATACAGTTTGTTAGCCTATGATCTAATGATGCAACTGTCTGAAAGAACAGTAATTATGAAAAATCATTCTCAACTATTACTGTCATTAAAAATAGTTAATGGTGAAATAGAGAACTTGGAACTAGATGTGTTTTTTAGAATATGGGTTATTGATTAATTTGGATGGTGGAATTTTTGTCAAGAAATTAAAAGAGTTGCTTGGTTCATTCCACTATAGGGATTTGTTTTTGTTCCATAGAGAGTTGCTACTAATTGACAGCTTATTTAAAGCCTTGGAGAGTTTTCTTGAATATATATCGCTTGAAACTTGTTTGGAATGGATGTGTGGATTGTATGGATTATAGTTCTATTTTATATTGATTATATTGTTTTACAATAGTAAATAAAACTGTATATACATATTTCAAAAAATAATCAGAAAACAAACTATACAGTTTTATAACAAACCAAACAGCTTTTCCATTTTCTGTTTCTGAAAACAATTTCCAACCAAACAGCTTTTCCATTTTCCAGTTTTTACGTTTTCCATTTTCTGCGTTTTCCATTTTCTGTGTTTTCCACCTTTTCAGAAAACGGAAAATGGAAAAACGCAACCAAACGCCCCCTTAAAAGACTTTAGGAGGAAGGACTTCTTTTTCCCAAAACAAAAAATAGAGGGATCTCTTATGAACAAAAAATAATAAAGAGACTAAAAGAGCATTTTTAATAAACCACGGGAACCGTTTAGGGTATTATACTTTCAATAAACTAATAAGTGGCAGCTCCTTACAAAGTCTGGACGTGCATGGGAGTTTATTAAGTTAAAGGGGCATATTTGCAAAAGGACCATCATCCACGCATGAAGCTAAATCTCATGTTCATTGATATCAACGGTGGTTCTTTTTGTAGTGCCACACCTCAAGCTGAGTGAATAGAAAACTGAAAATTGTTGTCATTGGTTCTGCAATGGGTTTCTCTTGAGATCAAAACTAGTTTCGGCCAATGGTTTTGAGATTTGTATTTGTTTGGGGTGATTGTAAACGTTTGATGGAGGAAATCGCACATGTCTTCTAGCTACCAGGATACTTGCACATAGGAAAGAGACCGATCAGAGCAGGCCTCGTGCCCGGATTTAGCTCCGATGATCAAGTTAATTGGTCACAATTTGGAGGTGGAAGAGAAGTAATTTTTCTTTGTTTGTATTGTTGCTTACCCTTGGTTTCTGTCTCTCCCTTTTTTATCCATCTATGACTGGCCCAGTGCACATCCCTTCCGAGCGCTTGTCCTTCCACTTGGGTTTGGCGCTTGTCCTTCCGCTCAAGTTTGGAGCCCTCTTGCATAACTGGATGTGGCGCTCGTCCCTTTTTTGTGTCAGGGGCCCTTTCCTCGTACTTATCTCCTGACACGATCTCCCATGCACCTTATCCTCTTGCCATTGTTCTTCCTATGCTTGGACTTCGTAGTTGCTCTATTGTCCAAGGGGATGTCTAGATGGGGGTTTGAGTCGGTCTGATGGGCATTGGAGATGTTGCCGTGTGTTTGAATTAGACCAGTCGGATGGGCGCTGGAGATATCGCCGCGTGCTGGGTCTAGATTGGGCGGATGGGCGCTGGAATACTGCCGCGTGTCCGGTCTAGCCAAGTTGGATGGGTGTTCCGGGTGTTGCTGCATGTCCGACCAGATATATCCATATCAGCCCTGTATGACAATGTTGACCTGTTTATCCAAGTCCAGATCCACCACTTCAAGATTTGAATGTAAGCTGGAATCTTTTTTTAGCAACAATCTCCAATGCCTTGAAAATATCCTCAAGAAACAAGTGGCAGAGCCCTATGGCGAGTTACCTTTTGTCTTCTGCAGACATTTTCCTAGTAGTATTTATCCAAAGTTAGACATGCACACAAACACAATGCAAAGAATTGAAATAAAATAGAGCTCGAGAAGGCACGAGAATAACAGATAATAATATAGGTGGACATGAGTTTTTATTGAAAATTTATGATAGAAAGCAACTTAAAAATGTTCAATTTATTCATATAGGCCTTCTAAATGATACAAAAAGCAACTCAAGAAGTAGGATTAAATTTTAACTCATGTTACCTACAACTATCTATGCCAGACGGCACTGTTTAAATCACTTAATTAATCAAAGAGCTGGAAAATTGTAAGAATTTTCTCAATGTCAAAGACAAAGTACATATACAAAATAAACTTCTGATGAATATGCATTATGAGCATTATCAAATATCAAAGTCATATGGAAAACCTCATCAGTTAACCAGCAATGCATTTCATGTTATGTTACTAGTTATACCATATAATCATTTTTTGCTATGATTTGCATCCTCTTGACCGATAGTTTGCACATAGGAAAGTGATAGACTTAATTTCAGGCTTTAAGCTACATACTAAACCACTCCATGAATTTGGTAACAATTCTATTGAATTCTTTATCTAATTGAGAGTTATTATTATTATTATTATTATTATTATTATTATTATTATTATTATTATTATTATTATTTTATTTTATTTTATTTTATTTTATTTTATTTTTTTGCAACAGGCACTTATCATTTCTCATGGGAGTGAGACTAGCTAGCTTGGTTTATTGATTAATCATAAGTTCACATAGGATCTCTGTTAATGTTTTAGTGACTAGTTACCACAATGAATCACCAAAAGAAAACTCACATTTAAAATACCGAACCAACTAAACAAATGTGCTCAGTAGGATATGCATAGAAAGAATTAATGTGTAACAAAGAAAGATTTTGTTTGAAGGATACAGCTGCATTTACGAACCACCATTTCTCTAAGTTCCTCTAAAAGCAAATTAAGCTTAGTAAGCTGACAAAGGAACAAAAAATGATAATGAGGTGCAAAACAAATATTAGCATTAACTAAAAAAGAGCAGATTGAATAAGGCTTCCTCAGATTTGTTACTTCTGTTACAGGTAAAAAAAACAATTATTCTAGATGCATTCTTCAGTTCATTGGTATGTAGTTATTAATATAAGTACATCCATAGAGCACACTATCTATGACGTAACCACTTCCGTATTGCTAACCTGCTTCTCTCCTACCAATTCCTTTCAGTGATTGTCCAGGAATTTTATTATAAGGTTTTGCCTGAATTCTTATTTTCTTTCTTGGCCTATCTCAAACAAGGTGTCACATTTAGCATCTCTACAGTCTCAACAGGGAAAAATAAAACCACATGTAGTAAGCACACAATTGTTTCTATGTATAAAAAGACTATGAACTTGCATTTGGCAAACTTATAGAATCAGGTTACCTCATCATTTGTATCCTTTGCCATTTTCACCATAACAGCCTCTTGAGCAATCTGCCTACTAATTTTTGCTTGTGTCTCTGCCTCCTCTTGTCTTCTTTCCTATTCAAGTAGGAACGTAGTGCATGATAAAAGGACTAAATGCGAGAATATAGACCAGTATAGCAGCAAAACCACTTTTACCTCTTCAAAGACCATTGGCAATAAGTCGAGCCACTTGTCTTCCAATCTGCCCAGCAAAGCCTTGGCCATTACATGATATTCATTTTTCTCACCATTATAGGTCATGGCATTTGTGAAGACCAATCTATGTTGAAAAATGAGCATATGTGGACATAGTCCCACATCGGGAGATGGCTCAAAAAGGAGATGCATAAATATAATGGAGGAGTTAACACAATCAGCCAGGCTTTTAGGGTTGAAATGGCTCCTTAATCATCATGCACACATGGACCCGATGCACAGTAACAGTGGGTTAGCAAAAATTATAAAAATTTTCAACATTGTCTCAAAGCCAGAGAAAGCTTAACCGCATTGAAGTTGGGACAAAAATACCTCTGATCAAGAAATTCTTCAAAGAAAAAAAAAAAAAAAAAAAAAAAAAGAAAATGACCTAGCAACGACAGACGAGCTGCAGACGATAAGCCTTTGCTTTCAAATCAGGCAAGCTGAAGACGGCCTCTAACGTGGCAAGTCAAAATAGTCTCTGACCGCGCAAGCCGGGCCTCTGACCTGAGATGAATATGCCCACGCAGGTTGAAGTAAAGATGGCTCAAGCAAAGAAGCCTAAAAACAAAAAACAGGCCAGAAAATGTGTGCAAAAGCCCAGGAAGTGGCTGGCTCAACAGTAGCCCAGGGCCTGTGAGAGAAAGATAAAAAAAACAAAAAACAAAAAAAAAGAAACAAACAAAAAAACAGGGGGAATGTTGAAAAATGAGCATATGTGGACATAGTCCCACATCGGGAGATGGCTCAAAAAGGAGATGCATAAATATAATGGAGGAGTTAACACTATCAGCCAGGCTTTTAGGGTTGAAATGGCTCCTTAATCATCATGCACACATGGACCCGATGCACAGTCAAAATGCACAGTAACAGTGGGTTAGAAAAAATTATAAAAATTTTCAACAACATCAGCAAATATTTCCCAAACATTTTTATATCCACTGCAATTCTTCGCTTCCATCCGTTTCTAATTAATTATCTAAAATGACAGTAAAAAAAAAAAATCAATGAACATTCATCAACATTACAAAATGAAGAATATTGCAATAAATGGACTCAAAGCAAGACTCACAAAAGGGAGGTTGGAAGTTTTAAACAGCAGTCTGGCTTAACCAATTAATTTGAAATAAAAAGATAAGTATATTAAAATACACAAGGGCATGGGATCTTATTCAAGCTAGTATTACCTAAAATTTAAAGTATGCAAAATAACACTCCGGAGGTATCATCACCTTTTGGAAGAATAACATTGGGAAGGTGACACCAATTGCAAAATCCAGGTATGCCTTACATTTAATACTAACAATTCTTGATGATTCTACATGGATCATCTCCATTGTCTATAATAGCCAGTTGGCAACCGAGCAAAGACTCACATGGAAGGAACTGTCAAGCTCATCCTCTATCCAAAATCCATGGTACTTTAATGCAATAAGGAGCTCGGAAGACAGGAAAGGAGGATCAGAGGGGAACCGGCTAGGCATCAAGTCCAAACAAATGAATTGTTTTCTAACTGACAATAATTTGATGGAATTAAATAACTTAGACTCACCCTTTACATGGTGTAACAACCAAAGAGGGACAGCTAAAATTTGGGCAAAGCTAGATAGGTTTTTTTTGTTAATGAGGAATGTTGTTAAAATCTCCTATTAATTAACACAAAACCTCCTATTAATCTAATAAATCAACAATAATAAACACACTCCAAACAATCAAACACAGTGAACACAAAACCAACCCAAAAACTTAAAAGAAGATTAGAAATTAAGATCAAGCCTGGGTAGGGCGTGCGATAACACTGCCCTAAAAGCTGATTATCGCCTTCTTCGTGCAGGAATCCGATGATCTCTCTAGCTAATATGGTATCCTAACCCACGCATCGATCGGCACCTCCCTGTGGCACGTCACCAGGTAGGTGTAGCTCAAGTATCACCAGAAGATGGAAGAGATGATGATGCAAGAGACCAATCTCAAGAGAGATGAAAATGAGAAGAGAGGGGAGAATGCTCAACCAGTGGAAAATGGAGTGATGGATAGTATGAAGATGAAATATTTTTCTTTTCATTGTGTCTGCTAGGGTTACGACTATGAGGTGTTTATAAGGCCTGATATGTTTCAACGGTTATAAAACTATCTGTTGGAATCCAACGGATAGAAATTGATTGTTGGTAAAAGTGTAAATAAGGTTGGGTGTGAGGATATTTCTAACAGTCCCCCACTACACTCACAGTCAAGCATAACACAGATCATAATGAGGTATAATATGAGACACACTCAGAACAAAGATGATTGAAGATTTATATCTCACTGTAAACCAAAATCAGGATGTTGTTTTCCATCAAAGAAGAAAGAGAAAGCATTTGTTGAATGGAGTTTCTGGGATTACACAAGACCATAGACTGAGGTGTCCTTAGGGACTTGAACCTTAGCCTTCTAGTAGAATCTCCAACTGATGGAAGTGTAGTGAACTAGGTCTTGAACTACATTCCTTGAATCAGCATTCAACTCAACTAGGGATCTTATGCGATACTTGAGCAAGGTGGATTTGGCCCATTATTGGCCATGCGCATGTACCATTTCATGGAGATTTTAGAGAATTAACCCACACTCTCACAACTGCGGCCTGACAGTGGTCTCCACATAGGTGAGATCTCCAGAGATTATCTGTAGTGTGATATCTCGCTTAGATACAGCCTTTGATCTCATTAAGAGCTAAGCTCAACCTTAAACCACTACATGAGAGCACACGTCATAGGAACGGGGTAATAATGGTAAATGTATCTCAAATACATGTAGGGTGCTCTCCTAGTCAACCAATCAGATAACTTCCCTTTGAACTTCTATCCTAGGATCTCCATTCAAAGAAGTAGGGTTGTTACTATTATTGACCTTTATGGGTTTAGCCCCATTCCCCTCGACGCATCAGCTATCAATGATCTCGATAGCCCTTTAGTCAGACAATCCGCTAGATTTAGCTCTGACTTTACATATTCAATGCTCACAATGTTGTGCTTCAGGTGCCTCCACACTGACTTGTGCAGGATCCTCAAGTGCCTGTTCATCTTGTCATTTGTACATTCACGTTTACATAGTTCAATAGCTGATCTAGAATCACAATGTATAGCAATAGTATTCATATTTGAAGACATAACAAGAATTTCATAAAGTAAATTCCTAATCCACTCAGCTTTAGTGCAAGTGGAATCTAGTGCAATGAGTTCAGCTTCCATGGTGCTCCTGGCATTGAGCTTCTGTTTTGCAGATTTTCATTGGATAGCTCCTCTACCAAGTAAGAATACTTGACTGGAGGTGGACTTTAAGTCCAGGGAATCAGATATCCAGTTGGCATCTGTATATCCCTCTATAATACCAGGGAATCCCGTGTATTTCAATCCTCGGGACACTGTTCCCTTGAGATATTTAATAACTCTTTCAAGAGCAATCCAGTGCTCGGAGTTCGGGTTGCATGTGTACCTCCTAAGTTTGGTCACAGCATAAGCAATGTCGGGTCTAGTCCTGTTAGACAAATACATTATAGATCCTATGATTTGTGCATATTGATCTTGCCTTACAGGTTCACCCTTATTTTTCTTAAGGTGCACACTAGGATCATAAGGTGTAGCAGAAGGTCTATAATCAAGATAGCCAAATTTTTCTAGCACTTTCTCAGTATAGTGTGATTGTGACAAGGTTATTTTAGATTCAATTTTAATGAGTTTGATTCCCAACATCACATTTGCCTCTCCTAGATCCTTTATGTCAAATTTGGTAGATAAGAATTTCTTAGTGTCATTGATCAAATTCATGTTTGAGGCAAATATGAGTAAATCATCAACATAAAGACATATTATGACACCTGAATCATTTACTTGCTTGTAATATACACATCTATCATAATTATTAACTTTAAATCCATAGAAAATAATTGTGGAATCAAATTTAGCATGCCACTGTTTAGGGGTATGCTTTAGTCCATAAAGGGATTTTATGAGCCTACAAACCTTATGCTCTTGTCCTGGGACAAGAAGCCTTCAGGTTGCTCCATATAAATCTTTTCCTCTAAATCTCCATTTAGAAAAGCTGTTTTGACATCCATTTGGTGAATTTTTAATTTATGCACAGTAGCTAGGGCGATTAAAATTCTGATGGTTGCAATTCGGGCAACAGGTGAGTAAGTGTCAAAGTAATCTAAACCTTCCTTTTATTTAAACCCCTTAGCTACTAATCTGGCCTTATATTTTTCTATGGATCCATCGGAACTTAGTTTCTTTTTGAACACCCACTTGCACCCTAGAGGCTTATTTCCTGGGGGCAAAGTAGTAAGGATCCAAGTATTGTTACTCAAGATTGAATTTATTTCATCATCAATTGCTTCTTTCCAAAAAGGAGAATCAGCAGATCTCATGGCCTCTTGATATGTAGTAGGAGTATCCCCAATCAAGAATGTAACAAAATCATCTCCTAAGTTCCTTTCGATCCTACCTCTTTTGCTCCTTCTAGGTTCTTCTATAGGTTTAGGAACATGTCTACTAGAAGAATCATGGGCTATAGGAGCAAGAGTAGGATACTGAGGTATTGAAGTCCTTAAGGGAAATATGTTCTCAAAATAGATAGCGTCTCTAGCCTCAATAATTGTGTTGTTGGCTATTTCATTCACCTCAGAATTGATCACCAGGAATCTGCCAACATTACTATCTAAGGCATATCCCAGAAATACAGCATCAATTGTTTTGGGTCCAATTTTCCTAACCTTTGGTTCAGGTATCTTGACCTTAGCTAGACACCCTTACACTTTGAAGTAATTCAGCTGTGACCCTCTTTTCTTCCAAAGCTCATAAGGTGTCGTGTCCGGTCCTTAAATAGTATCCTATTTAGTATGAAATATGCTGAGAGAAGGGCCTTCCCCCACAAGTTCTCGGGTACTCCAGAACTTAATAACATGGCATTTACCATATCCATTAATGTCCTGTCTTTCCTTTATGCTACCCCATTAGACTCTGGAGTATAGGGAGCAGTGAACTCATGGATGATCCCATTCTCTTCACAAAATTGAGTCATAGCATGAGAGGTGTATTCACCACCTCGATCAGACCTAATAGTCTTACTAGATTTCCCTAATCGGTTTTCAGCTTCAGCTTTGTAAATCATAAATTTGTTTAGAGCTTGATCTTTGGTTTTAATCAAATAGACATAACAACATCTAGAGTGGTCATCTATGAAGGTTATGAAGTACCTATTACCAGCTCTAGTGGGAGTTCTGTTTGAATCACAAATATCACTATGAATCAATTCAAGTAAATCAGAGTTCCTATTAATGTGTTGGAAAGGCTTTTTAGGAAGTTTGGCTTGGACACAAATTTGGCATTTTGAGTTAGAGTCAATTTTTGATTTAGGAATCAAGTTTAGGTTCATTAATCTTCTTATTGTTCCAAGATTCACATGTCCTAATCGTCCATGCCAAGTCTCACAAGATTCAACATTCATGATCATAGATTAAGAAGAAGATAGAAGCAACTTCATTAAAAGATAAAGTGGAAGGTTCGCAGATATTTAATCTAAATAAACCTTCATATACAAACCCACAAAATGATTTCCCTTAGTGATTACAATTTTATTTGACTCTAATACAATTTTATAACCAAACTTGAGCAAAAGTGATCCACTGATCAGGTTCCTCCTAATATCTGGCACGTACTGAACATCTAGTAGAGTAAGGACTTTGCCTAATGTCATCTTGAGATCTATTTGTTCTTTCCCTAGCACATGTGCCACTGATCCATTTTCTAGAGTCATACATCCTCCACTTGAGACCTAAACTGAGTCTCAATTCAATGGAAGGCGCACCCATTTCAAGTACATTAGCTTGTGGTTTAGGTGGACCAGAGTTTTGCTTCACTAGTGCAGTCTTCCTAAAGAAGCAGTCCTTTGCCACATGGTTGGTCCTACCACAAATAAAGCAATGTTTAGTATTCTTCTCAAAAATTTTGGGAATAGGTGGTCTAGTCTGAGAAGTGTGGTGTGTGTGTGGTTTACCCCTATATTTAAAGTTCTTGCCCCTAGGAGAGTGATTTTTGTTCTTAGGTGACTGTTTGGGGCCTTTGGGGCTGTTACTGGACTCAGTCATGTAAACTTTTCCCGTAGAGGTATTTGTGGCTCTAGAGTGGAGACGGTTTGCTCTTCGGTCCTAAGCATGTTATAGACTTCTAGTAAGTTCTGTGTGTTGATTTGTGTCTCAGTGAATCAACGAAATCAGACCAAGATGGTGGAAGTTTGCTAAGTAAGATAGACACTGTGTGAACTTCTGAGAAATTTGTCCCATGTTTGTTAAATGTAGCAATGTACTCCTGAAATATAAGAATTTGTTCTTCCATAGGTGTGTTGTCCACCGTCTTAAAGTTTTCAAAGTCTACTGTGAGGTGACTAACTCGAGTGGCATTGTTTGGACCATATTCAGTTTCTAGAGAGTCCCAAATTTCCTTGGCAGTCTTACATTCATAGTATTTGTTGCATAATCTCTCAGAAAGACAACTAAGTAAACGGTACTTACAATGGTAATTAATTTCTTCTGCAGATACATCAGTTGTGTTTGAAAGTTGAGATTGGTCAGAGTAGGACATCGAAAGTCTACGAAGGCCATCAGAACCAAAGTCATTTGAATTAGAGTTTGGGTTCCTAAGAACTGAGGCTAAGCCTTGAGTGGAAAGCCTATACTCAGCTTGTGTTTGCTATCTCCTAAATATAGTCTTCCCATCAAACTTCTCGGGTTTGTATGCCATCTCAGTATTGTTAAACAACATTTTGCTAACAAAGTGTCAATCTAATTCAGTGCTACAGTAATGAGCTACTTAAGTAAAAGATTACAAGACACCAATGTAGAAGAAATACAACAAATAAGCACATGAATTTAAAGCAAGTATTTCAGCGAGTCACAAGGCAATTTTAGCAGGTGAATGTGATTGAAATCAGAATTTCAATTGGTTATGCAGTAAGTTAAATAAGTGTGCAATAATTAAATTTTAAAGCAGTAGATGTGATTCAATTGAAAATACTAAGATTTAGTGGATCACAAGAGAGAGATAGAGATATCACTTAGAGAATGAAATAAAGAACAACAGTAAAGTTGAAATTAATCAGAGTGCTCAAATCAAACATCAGGCTTTTGATGATTAAAATTTAGAGAGTGAGCACTTATAGAATTAATTAAGGAAAAGAGCAGCAGTGATGTAGATTTTCAACAAGGTCAAAGAACTTGAATTAATCAGTGTTAATTCAGAGGTTGATCAGAGGGCTAAAGTTAGGCTTTTCCAATTTGATTTTTCTGGACAGTGAGGATTAATTGTAAATAATCGGCTTTTAGATTGTTGTTAAAATCTCCTATTAATTAACATAAAACCTCCTCTTAATCCAATAAATCAGCAGTAATGAACACACTCCAAACAATCAAACACAGTAAACATAAAACCAGCCCAAAAACTGAAAAGAAGATTAGAAAGATCAAGCCTGGGTAGGGCGTGCGATAGCACTGCCCTAAAAGCCGATTATTGCCTCCTTCGTGTAGGAATCCGATGATCTCTTCAGCTAATAGGGTATCCTAACCCACGCGTCGATTGGCACCTCCCCGCGGCATGTCACCGGGTAGGTGTAGCTCGTATCACCAGAAGATGGAAGAGATGATGATGCAAGAGACCAATCTCAAGAGAGATGAAGATGAGAAGAGAGGGAGAATGCTCAGCCAGTGGAAAATGGAGTGATAGGTAGTATGGAGATGAGATATTTTTCTTTTTACTGTGTCTGCTAGGGTTACAACTATGAGGTATTTATAAGGCCTGATATGTTTCAACGGTTATAAAACTATCCGTTGGAATCCAACGGCTAGAAATTGATTGTTAGTAAAAGTGTAAATAAGGTTGGGTGTGAGGGTATTTCTAACAAGGAATGGGTTGATAAGGTAGTTTTTCATCAACTTAGTAGACTCCCCAAATCACAATTAGATCATTGGCCCCTCCTCCTCCTGGACTACCGAACCCATAGATTGAGCTCGAAAAAAACAATTCAGATTTGAGAATCATTGGATCGAGAACCCTGAGTGTAGGAAAAGCATACAGAACATATGGAGAGAAACTAGATCTAACAACCCATTACATGATTTTAGCCACAGAATACAAAATTTAACAAAGGACCTTATCAAAAAATGTAGGAGCTGCACAAATGGATTAAAAAACCAGATAAAAGATGCAGAAAAAGAGATAGAGGAATTGGAGGTCAGAGATTGTGAAAATCATTTGGATATCAGGGAATGGAATCATACATTTATACAGCAAACACGAAGCATTAATGAGACATAGCACATCACTATGGGCTCAAAAATCTAGAGTCAATTGGCTTAAGAATGGGGATTACAACTCTAGATACTTCCATCAAGTCACCAAACAACATAGGAGAACCAACAAGATTAACCAAATCAGAACTGAAACTAATGAGATACTTAATAGCCCAGAGGAGATTAAGGAACAATTCATCAAGTTTTATACCAACTTATGGAAAGACAAAAAGCCCTGGTCCTCCCCTGATCTGCTACAGTCCTTACCTGATGACCTCTCAAGACTATCAGAGGAACAGAGGAAGATGCTAGTGATACCACTATCAAGGCATGAGGTACACAAAGCTCTTTCCTCAATGCAATCAGGTAAATCTCCTGGTCCAAATGGCATGAACACATAATTCTTTAAAGCACATTTGCAGATAATTGGAGATTCTGTTTATAGGGCAATAGAATTTTTCTTCCAACATAGCACCCTCCTTAAAAGTTGGTGTCAAACACACATTTGCTTAATACCTAAGAAAAAATCACCTCAATATGTCCAAGACTTTAGACCAATTTCTCTTTGCAATGTGAATTACAAGATTGTCACTAAGGTTCTTCTATCTAGACTAAAGCCTATTCTCACACATAGTAGGACAAGAACAAGTTGCATTTATTGGGGGGAGAAGTATTTTTGACAATGTTTTTCTCAAACAAGAACTTGCACACTCCTTAGAACATAACACCCATGAACCTCCAATGATTTTAACAAAGATTGATATAGAAAAAGCGTATGACCTAGTGAGATGGGATGTCATTGTGGCTGTCCTCACCAAGATGAATTTTCCAAATGCTTGGACATATGGATCAAGGCATGCGTTGAGACTACCACTTGTGCATTCATAATTAATGGGAAAGCTAGCAAGTGGGTAAAACCTGAGGCAGGGATTAGACAGGGTGACCCCATTTCTCCATATTTGTTCATCTTAGTTTCACAAATATTGACAAACCTTTTAAACAAGGCTGAATAACTTGGACTGTTATCTGGAGTCAAAATTGCACCATCTGAGTCCATTAATCATGTGTTGTATGTCGATGACTTGTTATTGTGCTGTAGAGCCTCTAGACACAATGCTCTGTCTTCAGATCTATTCCTTATTGACAGGTCAGAGGGCCAATTTAGGAAAATTTGATGTTTTCTTCCCTTCTTGGTTCAACAGGAGAGTTAGAAGGTCAATTCTTAGTATCCTAACTATAAAACAGGTCCATTTCCCTTTTAAGTATTTAGGGGCCTGGATTTCCTCAAACAGAATCTCAATGAGCTACTTTGAACCATTGGTAATAGAAAACCTTATCTATGGCAGGAAGACTCACCAAAGTAAACTCTACTATTATGTCGAGGCCTTTATATGGACTCAACACTTATGCAATCCCTGACACTATCTTGGATAAAATCTCAAGACTCACTAGGAGATTCATTTGGGGGAGCGATAGTAACAATGGTAGTGTACACCTCATAGGTTGGAATACTGTTATCCAACCAAAAACTGAGGGAGGATTGGGTGTTAAAGACCTCATATAAATGAAATTTTCTGGCCAAACATACCTTAGAACTAATCAATGAACTGGATAAGAGCTGGATTAAACTAATGAAGCACAAATATGGAAAAATTCAGCCATGGGACAGTATGAAAACCACCAAGGCATCTACTGCATTTAAAACATTTCAAAAGAATCTGATATTGATGAAAAAATACATCACTTCAAATCAAACAATGCCTTCTGATTCCATTTTGTTTAATGTATGGTTATTTGATACACCTATTCAATACAAGCCCACTTTTTTAAACATAAATGCAAAACTAACACATATGCAGGTACATAATTTAACCACTGAGAACTGTTGGAATGAAGAGTTGATCCTAGAGTATTTTCCTCCCTCTGTTTCCCAGCTAATCATAAGCAAAAACATTGATTGGGGAACAAAGAGGAGGGAGTGGCACTGGCCTTATCATACAGGAGGAAGAACTATAACTGCTACAATTTATGCAACGAGTGGAAATTGTGAGAGAAATGAGCCATGGAAGGGTTGAAAATCACCGTGGAAGCTTAATGTGGCCCGGGGGTGAAGATCTTTTTATGGAAGTTCTTCAACAATGGGCTGCCAACTAGGAAAATGTTAAATATGAGGAATGCAGGATCAGACACATCTTGTCCCATGTGCTCAATTAGAGAGGAGACCTGTGCCTATTTGTTCTTGGAATGTAGGTGAGCAAACATAATCTGGGAGGAGGTTCAAAAGGAGGGGTACCTCAAGTAAAGGAATTTGAATTCAGGTAGCCTCCAAGAGGGTAACTGGTTATCCAGTGGTATGATTGGAAACTACAAACTGGCAGAAGGAGAGGGTCCAATTGTGGCAAATGTGTTATGGATGATTTGGAAATCAAGATGCCATAGAATATTCAATGAAAAACAAGAACAACTGGTGGCAAAAAGAAGTTTGTATGCTGCTGAGGAATTCATGATGAGAGACCTGCCCTTTGAAGAACTCAACAAGCTGAGACACAAGAGATGGAACCAGAGACATCATGAGTTCCTTCTGTTCACTGATGCCTCATGGAGGGACCAGGTAAGTAAGGCTGGACATGGTTACATTATTCTTACTAACCAAGGAAAGTTTTGTAATGCAGGGGCAACATCTGAGGTGACTAGATCAAGCTTTGATGGAGAGCTAAAAGCCATAAAAGGACTGAAGATATTGATAGCAAATGGAGGCAGACAAGCTACAAAACACACTGACAACATTTGTTTAGCAAGATTGCTTCAGCAAGGCAAAGATGATAACTGTTGGGCTACCAGAGACACAACCAGGGAGTGCAGAAAATTACTGCAGCAACTGGACCATTGGGAAGCCATTCACATACCAAGTTGCAGATCAGCTGGCAAAGATGGGAAGAACTTCTGATACAAGTTGGAGCTTTAGAAGCATCAGGGAAATGCCTAGTCAATTACAAAATCTAGCGTTCAATCTGGAGAATTTTGTTTTAAGTTAGCTGTGTGCAGCTCTGTAATTCACCAAAAAATAAATAAATAAATAAATAATAATAATAAACATGTGATAGATGATAACATCAGCCATGCAAGTTGTAGAGATAGAAATTTTTTCCTAAAATATCATTGTTAACCTGACAAAATTAAATTCAGGGTTACAGTGAAAATTTGCAAATTGTTTGATACATAACCAAATAAAAGGCTATTTCTATTTTATTTTTTTCATTCATTACAGCTCTCACCAAATATATTAACTGGAGAAGCTCAAATAATTCACAGAAAAATCATGTCAAGTAAGAAATTAAGAGCTCCAGCATACAGGTTCCAAAGAGGAACGACATAGATGAAAAAAGACACATTGAAACACAATATTAAATAATGTTAGAACTTAGAAGGGAGAAAGCCATTTAAAAGCTAGACTAGGGAGAGGGGAAAATAAATTAAAACACTGGAGAAGGGAGGGTAACTTGGATTTAGTTAATGTTTGGATGAATCAAGAGCCATTATCCAACTCCGGCTTGAAATAATTTACACCTGAGTACAAGCTGGGTTAAATATAATTCAAGCTGAGCTCAAGCTAGAGCTAGATTGATCAAGCTCTGGTTCTTTACATCCCAATCAATAAGAATGTTGAAACTTAATCAATTTATTTGGATAAATTTACACTAAAAAAGATCATTTTCAATAGGTAAATCTGGTCTAAGATTTTACGGCACTCTAAGAGGAATGCAATAAAGAGTGGACATCGAGTAGTACCTATATACACATCTTCTCCACATATAATCGCTTGTTAGAAATTCATGGCTGTTTTTAACAATATTTTGTTATTATTAATAATGTAACCTAGATCATTCATTTCTACTCACAATTTTGTTTTGCAGAAATAATCATCTAAATTTCGGGGGCATCATTCAACTATTAGCAAGAAAATATAAAGATGATGGTTAAAAAGCGGTGCAGTAAAAGGTTAATCACTGTTCATACATGCCTCCTCGACACTTCAAGCTTTACAGAGAGCTGAAATTACTTTGAACCTTGGATTAGTTCATTAAAGCTTTCCTTTGGATCATATTATGTTATGCTAAAGAGCTAAAATAAATTCTTTTACATGAGAAGTCAAACACCATCCACATTTTTACTATGAGACAAAAACTACCACAGAAAAATTCTTAAATGAATAAAGCCCCAAAGAATTGGTGGCAGCATGTTGTATCACATACCAAGCATAACTTTCATAAAAGAAAGAAAGAAAGAAAGAAAAGTATGTAAGGAATTTTCAGATTAAAAAGGAGCATGACCTTGTAATAGTCATGAAGCTGAAGGCCTTCGACATCAACAGGATCCATGAATGGCCCAACCCACTGGTGTTTTACGATCTGGAGAAAGAAAATCAATCAACAGTATAAAACCAATGTGATATCAAATAAACAAAGACTTCATCATTTACAGAGTTTAAATGGAAGAATAGTAGCTAGGTTTCAACATATTGTGCTCAAACTAATTAACAAATACTTCGGTTACGAAGTGAGCAATTAGGAAAAGGTTTTTCTTGTCAGGAAAAGGTGTATTGCACACAGATAAGGAGTTATCTGTGCATTTTAGATTTTAATTCAACTTTCCCTTCCTATGTTCCATACAAGGCATTCATGTGATCAGAAATTAGTATACATCCTTTTTTCAGTCTAAAAAATCTTTAGAGAAGAAATTACCAATACCAATGGTGCAAAAAATCTAGGCTTGTGTCAGGCACAAATTAGCATCCTCTTTGGCTTGTTAGAATTGAATAAGGATTACTACAATCTTAATAATCAGAAAATATTCAATTTCTAGATTCACTTCTTGAAATTCCAAATTGAACGGAGGCACATCAAATAGGGTTTGTGTGGATTGAACTCTTATAATAGAGGAAAAGGAAGAAATACAATAAGCAAAAATTTATCCTTTAGTTTGAGAAAGTAACAAAAAAAGATGAAAAAATCAACAAAAGAAATATGCCTTTCCTCTGTCTGTCCTCACTCAAACAAACTCCAAATCAATCAAACAAATGAAAAATTACAAACTGGCATCTCATCTGCCTTTCTGGGGAGGGAGGGATTACCAATGATCTACAACAATAGCATCTCTGCCTGTCTATTCAGAAGCTTGACACTTCTCCTACAAGATATGTGCAAAGAATTTCACAAAAATGAGTAAGCCACTCCTGTCTATTCAGAAGCTTGGCACTTCTTCTACAAGATATGTGCAAAGAATTTCACAAAAATGAGTAAGCCACTGCACAGAAAACAAAAAAAACAATAATAGATCCAATCACAATGAGATGCAACTTGTCAAAAGGAGGGCAACAAGAGAACAAGCTTATAGGTGAACTCTCCAATCTCTTTGCCCCATGCAGCTCAGTATCATATTCATTGCATGGCCCAGAAGAAGATTCATCTCTTGACATCTTTCCACTGCTAACATTTTGGTGATGGCCTATTATAATCAACTTTTCCTCATCAAAAATAGTTGATGCTACTCGATCAGAGACATGTGTATCTTCTGATGTCTGGATCGTCAGATGTATATCTGCATAAAGATTCAAAATGCATGGTTAACACACTATAGTCATCAAGGTAAAAAAAGTCAGCAGAGGTCAATAAATGTTTCAATCATATTAAGCCAGAATCACACCATTCAGCCATTCACCTTCAATTCTTGGAGGTAATGCATTCTGTAGAAGTTCACTAGCAGATGGACGATCAGATGGACTGGGAGACACCAGCTGTTGCAATAAGGCTGCTTGATCAGGAAACTGGTCAACCCAAGAAGGTGGGGGCAATCCTTTCTGTTTCAGATCTGAAAGGATGATCTGCCTTTCCATTGCTGTTGCAAAAGGGTGCCACAGCTCAAAAAATACAACTCCTAGGCTATATATGTCAACCTGCATATAGTTCAGCAAAAATCAAAGATCTAACTAAATTATAGAATAACAATGCTTGTGGACATACCAATGGAAACATAATAAAAAGGAAAGGACATCGATGATGAAATTTGGAATACGGCAGTTATTGTGATCATGATAGAATGAAAAAGTGTTAGCTATTGCACATTAGTTGGCCAACTAATAGTACAGTTAGCAGCAAAATATAGCATATCAAGAATATGAAATCGGACCTTCTCATTAATTTGTGGCCACCTCTGTTCTATTTCAGGTGCTGTGTAGAAATAAGTCCCAACTTCGCTAGTTCCACCAACAGAAACTCCACTAGTCTCATCAAGTGAATGTTGATCATGATCTAGCTCCTCTAATTTTAAGAACTTAGCTGAAGAAGTGCCAGATATTTTAGCCAAAATTATCTTAATCTAGGAAAGCAGGTTTAATTAGTATTGTGATTACAGAAATAAAAATTATCATTCCAGACACCAACAAAAGAGTATACCACCAAATAGATTGCATAATTAAAAAATGGATGTCAAATATAATAATAAAAAAAAAATTGATGCATAAACTAGTGTAGAAATGTCTTCTTTATGCCAACAGTACTAAGTGGTTAGAGAAATCTCAATTGGAGCACAAATGAAAATAATCAGAGGAATTGTTGCTACTTTATTTGATGAAATCTTGCACATATTCTTGATGCTTCATCTAGAATTGTTCTCCCCCCTAAATAATACCTTTATAGAAGAATATTTACCTAAAAAGGAAACCAATATTTTGGGAGCCTAAAGTATACAAATTCACAGGATATTCATGATTAAATCGAAGCAATTCAATATGTGTGTTTACTGTCTTCAAATTCCAAGCCATAAACTGAAACAAATTCAGCAAACATATGGCATGAGATTTCTAACACTTCAAGCAAAATTTTACTGGAGCATATAAAATAGTCATTTGAGTTTACTAGCTCCTACTTAGATTGAGTACTAGGCTCCACTAGAACATGATTAGAGACAGTCGGATATCAACCCAAAATTTACCAATTGGAACTAAAAAGGGATAAAATTTGCTTTTATTAACACCACTATACACTAAAGCAAATAAATTGAAAGAATCAGGCTGAACATGAATATACGTGTATATGAACCTTACAAAGAAAAATCAATTCTCACAATGGAGGAAAATATAGAAAAGCATATTTACAAAAAAAAAGAAAAAACACAATAACAATAACAATAAAAAATTATACTTACCAAGCCCAAAATCTCCAATCTTAATGTCATTGAGACCATCAAGGAAAATATTATTCGGTGTCAAATCCCGATGGATTATTCCCCGACCATGTATATGCGCCAGTCCCTCCACAATTTGACGAAATAAACGCCAAATATAATCCATGTGAAGAGCACCACTGTATGCATCAAAATCCTGGCGCAGAGTCCTTCAAACAGAGAAAAAGATCACGATTGAAGCATCTAAATTATCTGATTACATAAGAATGGAAAACCACATAGTAATCCCAGAAAATATTTACCTTTGACAGTACTCCATCTGGATATACAAATATGTCGACTCCATATTGTCATTGCTACTACAATCAGAGTTCTCCGTGGTCCTGTCCTCATGATGGAGTCCAGCTTCATACCATGCCTTTTACATCAAAAGAAAAAAACCATTAGACTAGGTGAACCAAATAAAAAGTGAGAAAACCCAACACTTCTACAACTAAAGCTGGAAAACAATTTTAGAGGGTCATGAAGTCCATTGAGACCATCACAGAAGATGACAATGAAAAAAAGAGTATCAAAGAACAATTGGAACATACCTGATAATAACGAACGACATGTTGGTGCTGTAGTCGTGACAGTGTTGCTACCTCCCTGTGAACCTCACCATAATAGCACACATCAATAAATTCAACAATAAAGGGCAGCCCCTGATGCTACAACGCTATCATATTTACATTCAAACTTCAAAAAATATAGCAGTTAGGGAGGAATATTAGGAGCATGTAAAAAGAAAATTGAAGTAAAGTAAAATATGATTATAAAATAAATATGCATTCCAGTGAGTTATATATATGTGAATGTAGGAAAACATTAAAAAAAACATGTGAAACATTTTTGTTCCATAAATGTCTTTTGCATGTTGTTTTTGGATGAAGTTTTGCAACATAGATTATAAACCATGGTATGATTTTGAGACAAGGGGAGATGAGAAGAACTAATAAGAATTACAGCACATTGAATGCCCATGAATACAAGGTATACCTACTTCCAATAACTAGATTCCACCTTACAGAAGGAAACAGTCAGATGGTAGAAAATTTAATGAATAGAAGGATAAAAATGGGTATTAAATATATATTACTGTAAGATAGTAGTGCTAGATAAATCTAGGGAAAAGCTACATAATACTGAAATTAGGTAATCATAGGACAACCTCTGAGTATTGAGCAAGGTCACAAGCTGATTCACAGCTTTGGATATTTAACTCATTTTACGGTAGAGTAGGAAGATACAAGTAAAGGACAAACGTTGAAAGGGAAGATATGGAGGCAAAAAAATATAGTTTCAACAACTTCAGTGTCCAATACAACTAGTGATGTCAAGGGTTGAGTATAAAATGGAGGGGCTAAGAGAAAGCCAGAGTCAAGGGAAAGGGCAAAACCAAAGCAATTAGTAGTCAAGAAAAATCAGTTTGTCAGATTTGTCAGATTTTTTTGGTTATATGGGCACCAAAATTGAACATCTCATGAACTTCATCTGACATCTCCTTCAGATGTGCATCTGCAGATAACCATCAGCTCTATTTTAAGGCCTAATAGAGCTTATGTGATCATTTTTTTGCTAAGCCTACATCCATGTAAATCATAAAACAAGCAATGAAAGACAAAATTCAAAGAAAAGCACACTCATGCCAGAGACAGGAAAATCGCTTCCCAGCATTTAAAAATACCTGGAGTATAGATATTCACCTAGATGTTCAAAAGGTTATCAGAGAAAGAATTTTAAATTGGAACTATTGAGTACCTTTCGTGTCCTGAAGTATGAAGAGACATTGACCGCATGAAAAAGAAAACTAACAACATAACTACTACTTCACATGAACAGTGAAAATAAATACCTCAAAATCTTGTCATTGACATGAGGGCTTTTATCCTGAAGGCGAATCATTTTGACTGCATACAGTCGCCCATCTAGCTTATTTTTGCATAGTACAACATGACCAAAGCCTCCATGGCCTGTCAAAACAAAGATTAAGTACTTCCACTACTTAGAAAGCCTTACAACGACAAAGTGTCGAAAGTGCTCAGATGCTGAAGACAAAATAACTGTTAAGTTTCTAAAGTTAGCAACTAAGCCTCACTAACCAAAGAAAGCAACTTAAATTAAATTTATACTGAAGTGATAGGTCAATCAATACTTAAAACAAACTCTACACAATCTCCTAGGGCATTTGATAGCAATTCATGATACTTAGTTTTAGAGTGATGATTCTTTCCAGTTTCCACGCTTTTTAACCATTCAAAATTCTACACCAGGAATCACCACAAAAGCTAGTAGTTAGGAATTCATGATTTCATGCCAAGTTGCATTTTAATAGAACTCACATATAGCTTCATAGCTCCACAGATGGTCAATCAAAACTTGATGATCAGCAATCACAGAATGATTAAGACCATCAACAGTATTTGCAGCTTTTACATCATTTACCACCCAACAAACCCCACAAAAAAAAAACAAACAAACAAACAAAAAAACAAAACAAAACAAAAGTATAGTTCAAGAGATGCTTCTAGGCTTATGTCTATTACAACAAAAGGCTGTCCTCAGTCTCTAGAAGAACCTTTGAAGGTTTAGGCATTAAAAAAACCTAAATATATCTAGAGCAAGTTCTGTTTGTAACAGAACATTCACAATTACTGTTCCAATTGTCTTGCTTTGCAAAGTGTCCCCCATTATTTCCTAGAATGTATTCTTCAAAGAACAAGAAAGGTATGTGTCAGTGCTTGAAAGGGACGGCATTAGTGATTCCTCAACAAGGACCAAGTTCTGAAAGATTAGACATGCGAGGTAAAATTAAAAATCAGCATGATACACAAGGCCGCAATTAGCAAAGGAGCTTACCTACATGCAAAAAAGCATAGTCCTTATCACATATATGTGCCACCCAATTGCAAATGAGAAATCTTACTGGGGTGCCGAGGTTTTTCTCAAAACAACATGAGGGATGCAAGAAAGAAGTACAAGGGACAAAAAATAAAAAGAACTGTAGTCAAGAACGAATTACATGTTGAGTCACTTACCAAGGGAATTGATTTCCTCAAAGTCACTCAAGTATCGAGAATTTGCATGTGATGAAGCACCATCTGAACTAAGTTCTAAATCACCCTTCCAGAACTGGGGGATTTGAGAACCAATCTAATCCATTGCATTAAAAGCCCAGAAATAAAAGATTAACCAAAACCACTCTAAAGTTCAATAAAAAAAAAATTGAAATAATAGATAAGCATACCATATGTTGACTAAAACAGTGTCTGAATGCTTCAGCAAAAGTTTCTGGCGGTTTAGTAGCCAGAAGTCTGCCCCATTCTGAAAGTATCTGAACCAACAAAAAGTAAATTACAGTAACATATTATAATCCAAGTGAAGATTTAATTTTATTACAGAAGAGAGATAAAACATATGCAACACATACCCCTAAACCATGAAGTTCTGAAGATATTTCTGGCAAAGCATTTACCAATGATCCTCTAGAACAAACCAATCGTAGCAGATACACCTAATACCCAACTTAATAAAAAACAGGCTCATGATACCTCATACAATTCATAGCACAATGTAACCAAGAAAAGTACCATAAGTAGATCTTTCTTCTTCCTAACAGTGTGCGCTTCAACATTGGAATCCTGACAAGAAATGTGAAATAAAATGTACTACATTACAATAGCGATCTCATTCAGCAAAAATTTAAACACACTTATATGATTCAAGATGACGACAACAACAACAACAAGTAAGCCTTAATCCTATACTAGATGGGGTTGGCTATATGGATTCTCTGTTTTCATGTTGCTCTCAAATATGAAATAAAAATAAAATAAAGTGAAATGAAATAAACTGAAATAAAATGAAAATAAAAATACATAAATAAATAATAATAACAACAAATAATTCTATGAGAGATTGGGATGTTAGAAGCAGAACAATATCCCTACAAACAAAGCTAAGCTAATAAAGGAAAACCTTTTAGCTGACTTATCGGTAACCCTATACTAGGCGGGGTCGACTATATGAATTCTTTGTCTCCATGTCGTTTTGTCAAAAGCAAGATCCAGCTCAATATCTAACATACGTAGGTTCTTAGACACCACCTCTCTCCACGTAATTCTAGGCCTACTTATACCCCTCTTCTTACCTTCTAGAACTAAACTATCACATTTCCGAACTGGAGCACCTGGGGGTCTCCGACGTGTTGGAAAACAATTAAGAATTTGTATACAGTAATACTAAATTAAACAGATACTTATATAACTTGCAAACAAGTAAACAATAGAACTGACTTGATTGGAGATTGAGGCTAGCGTGAATGCTATGTCCTATAGCAGAAATTCGCCCCTCCTCTGTGTTGTAGTTCGTTGAGCGTCTGCCACCAGGATTCAACAATTTGTAGCCAAGAACCTAGCACTCGGTTTCTTGGTCTTAGCGAATTTACTCGGTGGATTTCCTCTCAGAATGTTTTTGGAAAAATTGAAGGATTGGAAAATAGATAATCTGAAACTTATGTTGTACTTCTGGTTTTATAGGGAGTTAAACACCCTTTGCATAAAGAAGCGATGCTTGGAGAGGGGTTGTGTCATTCTGGAGAAACTGAGTTCTTTTGAAAGGTTGTGTTGAACAGACACACCTATTCACAGGCCAAAACAAATTAAGCCAAAAAATTAATTCTAGATCAGAAGAAACCCCAAGAGCCCCAAGGCCCAAGGCCCATCTTTGATATATATATATATATATATATATATATATATATATATAAGTTAGTTTCTACATTTAGTTAGAAAGATTTATTTTCTGTTTATCCTCTTCTAACAGATCTGTACATCCTGCTTTATAAAAGTCAGCCATGTAAACCTATGAAGAAATAGAAAAGCTTTATTCTCCTATTTTGCACACATGGTATCAGAACCTTCCTAAGAAACCCTAGCTATTTCTCCTCAAGCCCATCTTGTTTTTCCTTTCCTTGGAGGATTAATAAACTCTCAAATCTACCTCTTTTTCTGGCTATTCATCAATTGTTGTTGATCAACCATGTCCGAAGTAACCTCCGATCTTTCTCCCTCTTTTACAACCCAGCAAAAACCTCCAAGTATTGACTCCCACACCGTCCAGATTACTACCATTCGTCTAAATGGCAGTAACTACCTCCGGTGGTCTCAATCAGTCAAGATGTACATTCGTGGTAGAGGTAAAATTGGGTACCTGACAGGAGAAAAGAAGGAACCAGCACCTGAAGATTCTTCATACGCAACATGGGATGCTGAAAATTCGATGGTAATGACATGGCTCGTGAATTCAATGGATGAAGATATTAGTTCCAATTACATGTGTTATTCCACTGCCAAGGAATTATGGGACAATGTAAACCAGATGTATTCGGATTTGGGGAACCAATCCCAAATTTATGAATTGACTCTGAAACTTGGTGAAATTCGACAAGGAGATGACTCTGTAACTAAGTATTTCAACTCATTGAAGAGGTTGTGGCAAGATCTGGATTTGTTTAGCGACTATGAGTGGAAATCCGTGGAAGATGCAAACCACTATAAACATATGATGGAAGCACATCGCATCTACAAATTCCTTGCTGGGTTGAACGTGGATTTTGATGAAGTTCGAGGACGGATTATTGGCAGGGCCCCTCTTCCTCCACTAAGTGAGGTTTTCGCTGAAGTTCGTCGTGAAGAAAGTCGCAGGCATGTTATGTTAGGAAGTAAAATTCCAATAGGGCAGGGTTGAAAGCTTCGGTACTTATCAGCGGATCGCTACATCGCCAACAAAGCGGCAACCTTTCAAAGAAGATCACGAGGGACAAGCCACGCGGGTGCAGTGCGATCATTGTAACAAACCACGCCACACCCGAGAGACATGCTGGAAAATCCACGGTAAGCCGGCAAACTGGAAGAGCAGGTTTGGTGATCGAAACAACCGGGGAATTCCTACTGCAAATGAAGCCAACACGAACCTCTTCACCAAGGAGCAGATGGATCACCTTCTGACGCTGTTGCAATCCAATCCGGTGTCTGGTATTCCGAGTGTTTCTATTGCCCAATCAGGTAATACCCATTCTACGCCATGGATAATAGATTCTGGCGCTTCCGATCATATGACTAGCTTATCTAATCTTTTCAAATCTTATTCACCATGTTCTGGTCTTGACAAAATAAGAGTTGCAGATGGTAGTTTTTCACCAATTGCAGGGAAAGGTTTGATAAAATTATCCGATTTCTTTGATCTAAAATCTGTTCTTCATGTCCCTAAATTAGCATGTAACCTTTTGTCAGTGAGTAAACTCACCCAAGAATCTAATTGTCGTGTGATCTTTTGTGATTCTCACTGTGAATTTCAGGACCGGAACTCGGGAAAGATGATTGGCAGTGCTAAGATGATAGATGGACTTTACTATTTTGATGGTACTCTCTCCGAACATAAAACAACTCAGGGCTTTCGTAGTGTTAGTTCTAATTCTGTTTATGAGCAAATAATGCTTTGGCATTCCAGACTAGGACATCCTAGTTTTTTATATCTAAAACATTTGTTTCCTACTTTATTCAAAGGTGTGGATTGCTCTTCATTCTATTGTGAAAGTTGTTGTCTATCAAAAAGCCATCGCACTTCTTACCCTTCTAAGCCTTATACTTCTTCTAAACCATTCTATTTAATACATAGTGATGTTTGGGGACCTTCCCGAGTCACTACTATCTCACACAAACGGTGGTTTGTTACCTTCATCGATGACCATACTAGATTGTGTTGGGTGTATTTAATGAATGAAAAATCTGAAGTTGAAAAACTATTTAAAGATTTTTACACAATGGTGGAAACTCAATTTCACACTAAAATTAGCATCTTTCACACCGATAATGGAACTGAGTATTTTAAAGGGATTCTAGGAAATTTTTTAAAGGAAAAAGGGATCCATCATCAATCCACTTGTGTCGATACTCCACAACAAAATGGAATTGCTGAACGGAAAAATAGGCATTTACTTGAGGTTGCTCGTGCTATAATGTTTTCAATGAATGTTCCCAAATACTTTTGGGGGGAGGCAGTTTTAACTGCATCCTACTTAATCAATAGAATGCCTACAAGAGTTCTCAAGTATAACACACATTTAGCATATTTCAAAACCTTTTTCCCTTTATCACGGTTGTATTCAGATTTGCCTCCAAAGGTTTTTGGTTGTATTGTGTTTGTCCACTTGCCCAATAATACTCAATCTAAACTAGATCCACAAGCTGCCAAATGCATTTTCATAGGGTATGCCCCTAATAAAAAGGGGTACAAGTGCTATAATCCCCAAACTAGAAAGGTTTATGTGAGTATGGATGTCTCCTTTTTTGAAACTACACCTTACTTTCCCAAAAATTTTCTTCAGGAGGCGACTAAGGAAATGGAAGGAAATTTTTGGAGTAACACACCATTACCTAATATAATTTTCTCCACTAACGAACAAGAACAGTGTGATGTAACTAATGGCAATAATGAAAATGTTGGTCCTGGAATGCTAGACATTATTGTATCTAAAACAGGGGGAGAGTCACTACAAGGACAACATGATCCCACTACTGAGTTTCAGGTTTATACTCGGAGGAGACTCCATCAAAAGGGTGGAAGTCAGTCTATCCACCTTGGAATTGATCAATCTCATCCCCTTGAATCTGGAACTACAAATTCTACAGGTAATCTTACTCCTACTCCTACTCCTCCAACTGATCTTGATATTCCTATAGCAATTAGAAAAGGAATCCGAGATCGCACAAGGAATCCAAAATATCCAATTGCCAAATACATGTCCTATACAAAATTGTCTCATACCCATAAGTCTTTTGTCTCCAAAATTTCACGTGTGTCTATCCCAAGAAACATTCAGGAAGCCCTTGATGATCCGGATTGGAAATCAGCAGTGATTGAAGAGATGAATGCTCTTAGGCGAAGTGGCACATGGGAAGTTGTGAATTTGCCAAAGGAGAAGAAGACGGTCGGCTGCAAGTGGGTGTTCACAATAAAATGCAAGGCAGATGGAAGCATAGAAAGGTACAAGGCAAGGCTAGTAGCAAAGGGGTTTACCCAAACATATGGGATTGATTACCAAGAGACCTTTGCACCTGTGGCCAAGATTAACTCAATCAGGGTTCTGTTATCCTTAGCAGTAAATCATAATTGGCCATTATACCAATTGGATGTAAAAAACGCCTTCCTTAATGGAGATCTAGATGAAGAAGTTTTTATGAATCTACCGCCCGGTTTTGAGGAAGAAATGGGGGCAAACAAAGTATGTAGATTAAGAAAGTCATTATATGGTCTCAAACAATCCCCTAGAGCTTGGTTTGAAAGATTTGGAAAAGTTGTGAAGAGTTGCGGTTATTATCAAAGCCAAGCAGACCACACTATGTTTTACAAACATAGTAATGAAGGGAAAGTTGCCATTCTAATTGTTTATGTAGATGATATAGTTTTGACAGGTGATGACAAGGAGGAGTTGGAGAAACTTAAAAGAAGGCTGGCAGCAGTTTTTGAGATCAAGGACTTGGGAAACTTAAAGTATTTTCTTGGCATGGAATTTGCTAGATCTAAAGAAGGTATATTTGTGAATCAACGTAAGTATGTTCTCGATCTACTTGATGAAACGGGCCTTCTGGGATGCAAACCGGCTGAAACACCGATTGAACCCAATCTTAAACTTCAACAATCCAAAGCTGAGGAAGTTGTTAATCAAGAACAATACCAAAGACTTGTAGGCAGGCTGATTTATTTATCTCATTTTCATACGATATTGCCTTTGCAGTCAGTATGGTAAGCCAGTTCAGGCATTCTCCTCATCAAGAGCACTTCAATGCAGTTTATAGAATTCTCAGATACCTAAAAGGAACTCCTAGAAAAGGTTTGTTGTTTAAAAATCAGGGGCACCTACAGATTGAAGCTTATACTGATGCAGATTGGGCTGGAAGTACTATTGATAGAAGGTCCACATCTGGATACTGCACCTTTGTTGGAGGCAACCTAGTTACTTGGAGGAGTAAAAAGCAGAATGTGGTAGCAAGGAGCAGTGCAGAAGCCGAATTCAGATCAGTTGCTCTTGGGATTTGTGAGGAACTTTGGATCAAGAAATTGCTAGAAGATTTGAGGATTCCAAATCCTTTACCTATGAAGTTGTATTGTGACAAGGACAACAAGGTACGCTATCTCAATAGCTCACAACCCGGTGCTTAAGCGACAGACAAAGCATGTGGAAATTGACAAACACTTCATTAAAGAGAAACTTGAAAGTGGGCTGATCTGCATGCCATACATTCCTACTGGGGAACAAGTTGCTGATGTGTTTACAAAGGGCCTTCCAACCAAACAATTCTACAAGATAATTAGCAAGCTAGCTATGGAAGATATCTTCCAACCAGCTTGAGGGGGAGTGTTGACAAGAGGAAAATCTAGCAGTTATATTTGTAGATAAAGTTAGTTTCTACATTTAGTTAGAAAGATTTATTTTCTGTTTATCCTCTTCTAACAGATCTGTACATCCTGCTTTATAAAAGTCAGCCATGTAAACCTATGAAGAAATAGAAAAGCTTTATTCTCCTATTTTGCACACAATATATATATATATATATATATATATATATATATATATATATATATATATATATATATATATATAAGTCAAGCCCAAGTCAAAGCCCATGCCAAACATCATCCAACTAAAAGCCTAAGGCTATATTCAATTTACTAGGTATCCCATGTGAACACTTATAAACCATCCACTTTTCTTTCAATCTTTCGATGCGAGACTATCCTTCTCTCTATTTCTATACAAACTCCAACACGGCGTACGTGTCTAAACAATCTTAAACGCCCTTCTCGTATTTTACCTTCAATTGGTGCAACATACACCATCTGTCGGATGTGTTTATTTCTAATCTTGTCCAATCTTGTATGACCACTCATCCATCTTAACATCCTCATTTCGGCCACATTCATCTTATGCATATGTTGAACTTTAGTTGCTCAACACTCACTCCCGTATATCATGGCTGGTCTAACTGTCGTCCTATAAAATTTTTCCTTTATTTTGTTAGGCATCTTTTTATCACATAACACCCCCGTGGCACTTCTTCATTTCAACCATCCAGCTTTGATTCTATGGGTTACATCTTCATCTATCATCCCATCATGCTGGAAAATAGAGCCTAAATACCTAAAATGGTTAACCTTAGGCACTACCACCCCCTAGTTTCACTTCTCTTTCATCTCTCCTACTTAGACTAAAATTACAATGCATATATTCTATTTTACTTCTACTTAACCTAAAGCCTTTACTTTCTAAAGTGTTTCTCCATAATTCTAGCTTTTGATTTACTCCATCTCTAAATCATCCACTGGGACAACATCGTTTGCAAAACAACATACATCAATGGAACGCCATCTCTGGATATAACTAGTTAATTCATCCATTCTTAGGAGTAAAACAAGCAGTATGCCAACGAGGCCATCGCGATATAGGCCACATTTATTATAGGAAACTCCTCTATATCACGGCCTCTTATTTTCACACTCAGTAATGGCAGCTCCGCCATACATATCCTAATAATATTTATATATTTTATACGAATGTTTTCTCTCCAATACAATGAAGGACTTGTGATACTCTATCATGTATCTTTCTGCAATTGATAAAACTAGTATAGAGATCCTTCTTCTTTTCTACTTATATGATTCAAGAAAAAGGAAAAAAAATAAAAAAATAAAGTAAAATAAGGATCATTGAAGACCCATATGTAAAGGAAAAGGAGACCTACAGCATGAACCTCGGAGAAGCGTTCCCCATGATCGCTGGAAGAGATTCTACAGCTCATGCTCTGTTTTCTGTTATTTGAGTCCATCAAAGCATCTCTGGAAGAACATTCTGGATCATCTTCACGATCGCTGGAAGAGGTGCTCAGGGGATCACTGCAAGAGCGCTCTTGATCATCCCCATGATCGCTGAAAGAGGTGCTCGGGTTCCAGCTCTGTTTTCTCTTCGAATCCATCAAGGAATCACTGGAATAGCCTTCTTGATCATCCCCATGATCGCTGGAAGAGGTGCTGTGGCTCCTGCTTGGTTTTCTATTCGAGTCCAACGAGGAATCACTGGAATAACATTCTTGATCATCCCCAAGATCGCTGGAAGAGGTGTTTCGGCTCCTACTCTGTTTTTTCTTCAAGTCCATCAAGGGATGGCTGGAAGAATGTCACGATCGCCGGAAGAGATTCTTCCCAGAAGCTAGGGTTTCGACCAGGGACAAAGGTGGGAAGCAGAGAAGAAGAGAGGAGAGCCGGGGAGGGTTTTTGTGGGTTTCTTTTTGGTGCAAGCCGTGGTGATTATAGCAGTGATAGAGCTCGTTGGCGGGCTTTTGACGAAAAAAAAAGCATTTATACATTTTAAAATTAATTATTTTTATTCTTTCTTTTTTGCTTGATTTTAAAATTTTAAAATAATTAAATCTTTGCACTTTCTGCTTTCTGTTGAAATGAGGAGGAAAATATAGTTAAGACCATTGTTGTTATATAAAAATAATTATTTGGTCGGTTTGCTAATAAATAAATACATATTATCTTACTTTTAAAATATAAAGGCATGTCAAATTTATATAAATAAAAAACATACTAAATAATTCAGAGATTAGTTCCTCACTTCTAGGAGTTTTTGCAAAAATAATAAAATATGCTAATTAGATTGGTTCTATTCTCACAAACAAAATCATAATCAAACATTTTTTTCATAAAAACATAACTGAGCAGACTGAATAAAATTAAAAACTTAAAATTGTGCCGATTCAACCGGTTAAACTAGTTTAAACTGAATATTTTTTTTATATAAATATAAGCAAGTCACTATAAGCACACCACATGTATAGTTTGACCCTTAAACTTTTATAAGATGAAATGGACTAGCCAACTTTCATTCACGTCAACTAGGTCTCAGGTTAGGAGGTCCACTAGAGAGCATCGGCCATCCACCAGATACCCGAAGTTTGAGTATGCTTTGCTCACTGAACAAGGGGAGTCGGAGAGCTTCCAAGAAGTGAAGACTCATAAGGACCAGCAGAAATGAATGCAAGCCATGAAAGAAGAGATGAGCTCTCTTCAAGAATGACACTTAAGAGTTAGTTGAGCAGCCCAAAGGCAAAAGGGTACTCATAAATAAATGGGTATTGGTGGAAAGCTAGTGAAGCATAAGGCCAGGCTGGTGGTAAAAGGCTTCAACCATATGAAGGGAATAGAATTTGATGAGATATTCTCTCTAGTTGTCAAGATGAACTCCATAAGAGCAGTTTTGAAGCTAGCTGTTAGTCTAGATTTGGAGCTTGAGCAACTAGATGTCAAGATTGTTTTTCTCCATGGAGATTTGGAGGAAGAAATCTACATGAGTCATCCAAAAGGATTTGAAGTAAAAGAGAAGGAACACATGCTTTGCAAATTGAAGAAGAGCTTGTATGGCTTGAAGCAAGCTCCAAGGCAGTGGTATAAGAAGTTTGACTCATGCATGGTGAGTCATGGATATACCAGATCCGAGGTAGATTATTGTGTGTATGTGAAAAGGTTCAATGATGGCAGATTTGTTATCCTTCTGTTGTATGTAGATGATATGCTTATAGTGGGACAAGATGTCAAGTTGATTCAAAGTTTGAAGAAGGAATTATTCAAGAGCTTTGAGATAAAAGACCTTGGTACTGCAAGGCAGATTTTGGACATGGAGATTCTGCATGACAGGAAGGCCAAGACGTTGTAGCTATCACAAGAGAAGTATGTGGAGAAAGTGCTAAAGAGGTTTAACATGAAGCATGCTAAACCTGTAAGTACTCCCCTTGGTGCCCACTTCAAACTTAGTAAGAAGACTTGTCCCTCTACCAAGGAAGAAACTGAGAACATGGCAGGGATCCCTTACTCCTTTGCAGTTAGGAGTTTAATGTATGCCATGGTTTGTACAAGGCCTGACATTACTCATGCAGTGTTGTGAGCTTTCTAAAGAAGCAGCACAGCATCACCGATATGTCTTCTTCTCCGAAGTCTTGTTCATCTCCGTTGCTGACCTCCGCGCCATCGACCACCTCTTGCGCCACCACAGCTATGCCACTTCGGCTACAATATGCAGAGAAGGAGCGTAATGCACGGAGATACTTCACCGGATTCTTCATCAGAGTAGGGTGGATGAAGAAACTGGATACTGAAATGGAGCAGTACAATTATAGGGCATTCCCGGATGAGTTCATATGGGAGCTTGTCGATGATATGCCGGAGGGCCACGTTTCACTGACCGATGCACTGAGAGGAACACAGCTGCTGGCAAGCATCTTTACACATGATGAAGGAAGAGGAAGGAGAGGAGAAAGAAGTGGAGGTGAGGAAGGAGGAGGTGAAGGAGAGGCCAAAGTTCATCAAGAGCCTCAAACGAGATTACTCCTTTTGAATTCAGTATTCAGTCTGTTCAACAAGTATAAAGACAGTCTACTGATTGTTTTCAATCATCCATTCTCTTGTACTAAAACTATTGCCACTGTTACTACTACTACTACCAGTACTACAGTATTCAGTCAGTTCAAGAAGTATAAAGACAAAGTCAACTGATTGTTGTTAATCATTCATTTGTACTAAAACTATTGGTGCTGTTACTACTAGTACTAGGACTACATGGCTGTTCACTATTCAGTTGATGGAATTATAGAACTGATAGTACAGGAGAAAATATGACGCTTGAAAATTCAATCCATGCATTATAAGAGTGGGAGAGTATGCCAAAACAAACACAAGTATAGATAAATTAATTTGTGTGTGAAAGCTAAAGAATGTGTCATGTTTTGATGATTTACATGGAAAACTTTTCATCCAGGGAACAAAATTTTCATATCATGGCAGTGAAAGAGAATACATGTGGAGAGAGATTTATTCTAGAGGCATTAATCTGGACCATGATCTCTGCTTCGAACTAGGACTGTCTGAAAATTTGTGAAAGTTTGCTCCTCACTGTGGAAATCAGGACTAAGGATCGATGATAATAACTGAGAAGCTAAAATATATATATATATATATATATATATATATATATATATATATATATATGATAGCAATGTTAATGTAGGCCAACTTACCAGAAAGAGAGACATTTGATATCACACACAGGGGCAGAGTCGCCTGGTATGCTGGTGTGAACCATCACAGGACAACATGCTCTCTATTTGGGTATACAAGCAAGCTCCTGGATTCTGAAAGCAAGACAAAAAATGAAGTTACTACGTTAAAATTATTACTGGGCATATTCTCTTTCCCTTGAATTCTATTTAAAAAAAAATCGAGAAAAGGAATATACCCAAGTTAGATACATGGAGTTATCTGGTATAGCAAAATAAGTTTCATTCACTATTCAATCATACGTGTTTTTGCGAATGTATAAATATACATGCAGACACCTTTTTTTAAACTAGTGTTCATAAGGATATAACAAAAAAAAAAAAATGACCATTGCTATTCATTTGCCAAGTTATGTCACCTCCAAAAAGACTCCACTCCAAAATAAAAACAAGATCCAGGAAATTGGAATAACAGAGTTTTCTTGGCCGGTAACAGGGGCAAATGTTGAAACCATTTATGTGCAGCATTTGTGTTATTAGATTTATGCCACTGATCCACTTTGATAGGATGATCATTTTAACAAAATCAAAGAAAAAGGGAATGATAAATTCAAGTTCTACTAAAAGAATGTTCCTCCTTTTGTCTAGTACAACTATAAAGAAAAAATGATGATGATTCAACAAGAGATTATGTTAATCTTCTTGCCATAATCTAATGCAAGTAAATTTACAAATAGTGATGACCTAGGATATGTTTCAATGCGAGTAGCACAAAATCCAAATCATGAGGCAAGTGTTGCATGACTAAAACCCCATCAAACTGCTCAAGTTGAAGAGAAAAAATAAATTTAAAAAACACTTTAAGAAAACAGATTTAAAAGGACTTGTACATACTAAATGCTTGGGTGCATCATCCACAACTTTGGCATGTTGATCTGGTCCGGTACTAGCTAAACAAGTATCATTACAGATCATGTATTTCTGTAAGCTGAAAAGAATTCAAAATTCAGAGTCATCTTTAGCACATTCCTATGTTTCTTCAAATTGATGTTTCAGTTTCAATGATATCAAAGGAACACAAAAGCTGGAGCATTCGTATTCATAAATATTCTTTAATGAGCTTAAAAATAAAATCTCACGTGCATAATCAGGACCTAAAAAATGAGCAGGTCAGTAACCCCTTCAATCATACAGATATATGACATGGAGACCAGTCAAGAATCTTGACTGTGTGGACAAATTTTCTGCTACTGTGGGAGATACCAAAGTTGGATTCTAATCAATCATGATCATGATCAATTGGTATGAAGTTCAATATGTAAGGGCTTCCAGCTGGACAGACTCCACTGCCATGTCATATGATCATTCCGGCTATGAAGATTAGAGGCCAAAATGGCCCAAAGTTGTATGCCTATCAAAGACTCACTAGCTACACTCTCAAGCAGCAGAAGCAAACCCAATCTATCAAAGTATGAAAATGGTGACATCTTCCTATAACAGAAGTAGGCATTGCCATCAGATCAGAGCTAAGACTCTAAAATCAAATGGTATACCTCACTACAATGCAAGGAATCTGATTGCCATTAAAGCATCCTCATTATCGCCATACACATTATACAAGAAGCAACTTGACTTGGTATATTGAACAATCTTAAAAATTAGTTAGCTAAATATGGTATTGGGGAGAATTATATTTTCCTTAGGCTTGAGAATCTTCTAAAGGAATATCACTTCTGGGAAGGTTTTTGAGACTGCTGTTTGCAAATCAAACAAAAAAGTACACTATGCGCGATCATAAAAACCAGAGATATTGAGATGCGTATTTGCCCAAGGCCAGTAGTAGAGCCACATATTAACCAATTGAAAATAAAAGAAAATGTCTACGCGTGAATCCTTTAGAACAAAGTGACTCTACTACTTGCCAACTCATGCTGGTATATTCTTCCATTGATCACCAGACTCTACCTCAACTTGAATTAACTGTCCTGTCTTACTTGGATAAACTGTTCATCATGCTCATGACATCACTGACAAGACACCCCATAACATCAGTAGATTACATGGCTTTTGAGCCAAGATCAATTTGAATCCTGCAATCAAGAATTGGGTCTTTGAGAAGTTCAGAGAATGCCCTGAATAAGGAAGATCTTTCAATGTCTGGTGACATGGTGTTCAGCTTCAAAGCCAAATCAACATGATGACTGAACTTAAACATTGGAAACTAGGCATGCTACCTACAAATTACTTAACTTTCCTTGTAATCATCCTAAGACATGAAGGCTGAAGAATCATTTTTTTTTCTATAATAGGTTAATTATAAAGTTGAAGAGTGTAAGAAAGCAAATTCTAAATGGTAGAGAGGAAAAAAAAAAAAAAAACAAAACAAAACAAAACAAAACAAAACATTCCATAGTATCTACAGCTTACAATTCACAGTTATTCAGCACAAAGAGCCCGCTCGGAACACAAGATTGCCCCTTTAACTTCCATGCTGACACAAGATTCCCCCTGCCTAATTCCCAAGGCATATTGTTAGCAGAGTGATTCCTAAAGTTGCCATTATAAGTTAACGATCTTAGGTTCTCAGTCAAAACAATACTTTCCAATGACAATATCAATGCCAGACAATCTTGTTTCTGAATGAAGTCCTGTGGCCCCTGTTAAAAACAATCATAAAGAAGTATGATATGAAATGGAGGCTTGAGAGTTAGGACAACAACAACTATGCCTTAATCCCATACTAGATGGGGGCCGGCTAGGCTTGAGAGTTAAGATCAACAAATAAACAAATAACTTATTGTTTTGAAGCACTCGTGAAAATTTAATTAAACAATTCTGTATAATAGAGCAAACCAAGTTTAAATATATAACTTATTGACCGAATATTTAACTTGTGGAAATAGAAGCCTTTTTTCTGACTAAAGCTTTCAATAAAATGCCATTCCACATTCTACTACCACAAATTGAATGCAAAAGAAATGGAAAAGTGACTTACCAGTAGAATTTGACTGTAGGGAAAAGCAGTGATGAAAATCACTTGCAAAAGCATTCTCATGCACCTACAATTGCAATCAACATCAGATGCATAAAATTTTTACTTAAGATTCCAGTGTAATATTTCATCTCCACACCACTGAACAATATGGCAGTGGGAAAAAAGGTAGTCGTGGTGCAACCAACATAAGTAGATAACAAAAACTTCAGCAATAGCAACAAGATCTCAAAAAGGAACACATGGAATAAATAAGTACCACACTAGCACAATTATGGCGACATCTTCCAGTGCAGAAATCAAAAACACTAGAATAAGACCCTGAACAAAGAAATAGAGGGGAAAGGTGTAACTATATATCTTCACAGTTTAGCATCTGCACAGTGAAAAAAGGCTGTAGAGCCATGCTACCTGCAGTTTCTTGTTTTGCTATTTTCACCTTCACGGCTAGCTCTAACTGAGTCTGTTAAAACCATGTCATTTTTTTCAGAACAAAGATCGCATATTTAAATAGTACAGTACACACAATAAAATTGCTGAATAAGGTACCTTAGATGGATTTAAGCAGCAGAACACACAGTACTCATATGAATTACAGCACTTTGACACAAGATGGCACCCCCTAAAACACACCCATTTTAATATAAGTATCATTCTGTTTGATGAGAACATGTGAAAGGCAGGGTTCCAAAGTAGAAAAGTAACTGGCAGGAGAATTACTCCCCAGCTTCAGCGTAGCTGTGAGTCCATGGATCAAGTGAAAGAGAAGTGCATACATAGCCTGTAATATCACAATTCAAAAGTTTCAACAAACCAACAGATAAAAAAATAGCAGAAGCTAAATATTAAGAGTATATGCATAAAGAAGAAATTGTATGCAGGACCATAGACCATAAACTAAGAAGGTAATTTACATATTTCAGTTCAAAACCACTTGCAATTACACAGAACTCCTTTAATTCGGCATATTCATCCCACCTGTCAAAACTCCTGTTCACTATATCAACTACTCCCAAAGGAGGTAATTATAACACTATTGTAACTTGTAAGCCTAAGGAAAACCATACTTTTGCTTCTACATCTTCTCTAAACCAATCAAAATTTCCATTTTCTTCAATGTTTTTTTTCACATTGTATAAGAAAAAAAGTATTGGAAATAAGATCAGCACAGACTCCATTTTAGGACCATTATGACCATTATGCCAAATGAAATAGAAAAACATAAAATTTACAGAAAAGGAATACAATGCACTTTTAACTCAGCGATTAGTAGAACAAACCCAGATTTTTTTTAAAAAAAAAATGGATATTGGTTCAAATAGCAGTTAAAATAGAAGGAGCTAAACAAAATTATGGATTTTTCCACTGGAAGCAATGAACTATTAATATAAACAAGCAATGCCAACTAAACATCGAGATGATCCAAAAAAATTAAATACATAAATAAATAAAACAAGTTTTCCAAATAGTATCATACCATTGTCATCGGATATCAAATAACGCCCCTGAGTACAGTGCTCCTGCAAGAATGTTTCACTGGAAGACTGAAATCCCTCCTAAAACAACTTCGAGTGTGTGAGTACTCCGGTGAGAAGAAAGGAAGGAGATCAACGGAGAAGGAGAAGAAAGAGTAACTTGGAGAGAAAGAAAGAGACTGAACTTTACTCAGATGCTCGTTATGGTTACAGACGTACAACTTACTATTTTAGGCGTTTGATAGCCTGGATATAAAGTGGATGGGAAAAGGCCATCACTGAACTTTACTTTTGTCTGTTTGATAGGGGGTTAAAAGAAGGGATATGGAGTTTCACTGGAACTCTATATCTAGAGCCGTCAATTGGGGCCAAGCCCGCTAGGCCGGCCCACCCCGCCATCAAAAACTGGTGGGTTGGGTTGGCATTTTGAAGGCCCGCTCTCAAGCGGGCCTAAATGGGTTAGCCCGTTGCGGGGCGGGTTTTGGGCAAGACGGAGCGGGGCCGACTTTGGGCAGGCCAGCCCGCCTTTAATTTATTAAAAAAAAATTAAAATCTGAAAATTAATAAATTACCCTAATTCTAATTTCTAAAAGATAATGTCTAAATCCTAAAGTTCTTCTAACGCGAGGCGTGGCAGTGAGTCGTGAACTCGTGAGTCTCGTCCTTGCTCAAGCATTAGGGCATACCCGCCGCTAACGAGCCATAGTACGATGAGGTCACCATCGTGCTCGTCGACGTAAACCCCAAGTCATCAGCCACGACGGACGGCCATACAAACGTCGGCCTAAACAACGGCAGCTTCGGCGGCTCCACCGTCCCGTATATAATCTGCACCACTACCTTGGTCTTCGGCCTCTCTCCTCCACCGGATGGCTACATGCCATCCCAAGTAGCAACAGCCGCCGGATCCCTTCAGCTGCATAAGAGGTCCAGTACTGGCTGGGAGTAGCACCAGTACTTGCAGTCGTCGCACTAGTATTTGGAAGGCCGATGGAGAGAGAGACAACAGCCAAGTTACTAGATTCACAGGCTTGTTGCATGGATAGAGGAGAAGTAGTAGTAGAAGAAGAGTTTTGCTGGTGGCCCAGAGGCCAAAGTGTGAGCTTTAGTATAGCTTCATGTCGAGCTTCATCATCACAGGGTGGATGAGTGCAGTGCTGCATGGTTGATGGTCTTTGAGTTTTAATTAGAGAAGAGAGAGAGAGACATAGATGATCAATCATAGAACGTAGAAAAGCTAGAGAATAAGGAAGGGAAGATGAGCTGGGATGAGAATGCACGTGCAGTGAAGAGGAGAAGATAGATGGGGTTGGCATGTTTAGGTTTGAAGGGAGACAAGAGACCGCAGTGCATGGGGACGTGGACCAACAACACGTGGGAGACCCCACTCTCTTTCACCAGCCCGGTCTTTGAACCCTCCCTTTCACATCTCTTCCTTTTTTGGCCGCATTTCCTTCAACTTCAGCTTTATGGTGGGCTGGCCCGCCCAACCCGCAACCCACGGCGGGTCGGGTTGGGTTGGCATTTTGCCAGCCCACCAAATGGCGGGTCGGCCCGCCCCGCCCTGCCAAATGGCCGGTTTTGGCGGGCCGAGGGCCGACCGGCCCCGTCGGCCAGTCTGGACAGCTCTATCTATATCCAGTCAAAATCGGATAACCACTTATGCCCAAATCGAGCATTGATATCCAGTCCGGTTGCCCCTTAGAAGATAGAAATCTATATCCGGCGGCTGGAGAAGGCCTTGATCCCGCGCTCGACCGTTGAGCCTTGAAGTCACCGCCTCATAGCCGACTCAATTCCATCCTATTTTCGTATTGAGGTGAGGGTGTTCATGGCTTCTCTCGCCTCGTCGATTCCCTTTCTTATTATTTTTTTTAAAATTTTAAGGTTCCATAATGGCATGCTGCCACTGATTTCGTGTTGAATTCCATTTTTTCGTATTTTAATGGTTATTCTAGTTTTGGTGGTTGCTTGGGTTGAATTTTCTAAGCTTTGTTTCTGATTCCAGTTTTGGGCTTTAGAGAGGAGAATTTGGTGGATCTGAGGAGGAAGGAGTTGATGTGAAAGGAAGGTATGTTTTTCTTAATTTTATTTCAGTTTGTGGATATTAATTGTTACAGTTGCATTGTATGATTGGAGCTTAATATGTATTCATTTTTTATAATGCCTGATTGGGATGGTTGTTATTGCCCATGTTGGTGTTCATGTTATTAATTGGGTAATGCTATTGTTTTGAAAGCTAATTTTTCGATATTATGTTGTGGTTTGGAATTAGGGTTCCCAATGGATTGATCTATCATAACTCACTGCGATCTTCATTTTTGAGTCCCGTTTGGTAAATTGAAGTTCCCATCTTGTCTCTTTTATCATCTTCTATCAATTTCCTTCTTACAAACAAATCTGTTTGTTATGTTCTGTAATTTGTTTTTTTTTTTTTTTTTTTTTGATAAGATGTTGTGTAATTTGTTGCTCTTCCATTGCTCTAAATGTGGTAGTCCACTGATTTAATTATTTTTGTTGTTGTTTCATTGTATTGGCAGGTTAGATACCCTATTTGGTTTCATGTGATCACTGTTAAATCTTTCTAGGCTGGACCCTATTGGTCTAGCCAGAACTACTATCGGGCTATGTCATATCTCCACATTAGTATGATATTGTCCGCTTTGGGCCTGAGCCCGCACGGTTTTGTTCTTGGGCTTAACCCAAAAGGCCTCACTACTAATGGAGATATGCTTATTACTTAAGCCACTACACTTTTTCTTCAACAACCGATGTGGGACTTTGTTTGATTTCTAACATCCTCCCTCAAACAAAGGACCACATCTACCGCCTAGCAACCAACTGCAATCCAAGTCCACTGCCTGGCAACCAACTATAATCCAAGCAACTACCTGGCAACCAACTGCAATCCTGGTACATCGCCTGGCCCAACTACCAACTCAATCCAGGTCTACCACCTGGCTTGTTAGAAATCAAACAAAGTCCCACATCGGTTGTTGAAGAAAAAGTATAGTGGCTTAAGTAATAAGCATATCTTCATTAGCAGTGAGACCTTTTGGGTTAAGCCCAAGAACAAAACAGTGTGGGCTCAGGTCCAAAGCGGACAATATCACTACTAGTGTGGAGATTTAGACTAAGTCCAATAGTGGCTCTGGCTGGACTAGTAGGATCCAGTTTAGAAAAATTTAACAATCACAATATCTTAGTTTAGTGTTTTGGGTTGAAGATCAAGACTTGGGTGAATCAGGTAGTTGATTGTAAATTGTGAAGTGTTTTGTTTTCCATCTGTGATTGTAAATCACTTGATTGATGATGTTGATACCCTTGTTTGTTTCTTATTTCTATGATTCATGATTAATCACATGATTGAATACCTTGTAATTTGTATATTAAATCTATTTCTATGAATCAGGTAGCTGCAATTATTCATGTGAGTTTATAACTTTATACTGTCAGATTTTTGACATATTTGAAAAATATTTATTGTGTGCAAAACATAGACAAGATTGGACAAGTTAATTGCCATGTTCTTGTTATTCATGTGAGTTTTTTCATCTATGTTACATATGTTCATGGATGTTCAACGATGAACTTAACTCTGCATTTCAATTTTTCTGTCTTATTTTCTGAAAATTTTTTGTATATGTATGCAACAGCTCATCAATTACATTAGATTAAATCAAGCAACAATTCCTTTTTCTATTTTGAGTTGTTGAATTTGCTATGAGCACATGAAATAAATATAAGGCACATACCTCCTGGAGACCGAGTAAACCTAGACACATAGGGGAGATCACAATGGTTGGGGGTATAAGTGAGCTCTTCAAACATTGGGGCACGTCTCTCTGGCCAAGCAAAAATAAATAAATAAATAAATAAATAAATAAAAGGGAAGGACAATCAAAAAGGAGGGAGCAATAGCTTGCCCAAAGGCTGTCGTTTGCGTCCTTAGGGGTACAAGTGAGCTCTTAAACATCGAGGTTGTCTCTCCAATACCAATATTTCCATAATGGCAACTAACTTAACAAACACATAAGGCGAAGAGACGGTCAAAAAGGTGGGAGCAATAGCTTGCCTTAACTCGTCGTGTTGTGCATCCTACTAGTGAAACAGGTTGAAAGGACAACCAGGATGGAACGTGCTCCTATTCACATTCCCCCTACAGGCAACTACCTAGATGACATACAATACCCCTGAGAGAGCACCACCACACCAACATCCTACTACAAACGTATAGATTACATAGACAAGTACTAGCATGAGAGAGTTCTTGCTGCTCCACTCCTCTACACTAACTATTCCCCTGTATCAATTAGTGCTACCTAGTTGGAAGCTACCTGACTGTATCATGAATCAGGAATTATTTGTAATAGAGGATCAACTAGGAACCTTTTTACAATCAATGAACGTGGTTCATCCACATTTATCAAAAAAAAAACAATGATGGTTTTTTGTTTTGAATTTTTTCAACATTTAACAAACTGAAATCTGAGATTAAAGAAGGTCAACTAGATGAAGGATACTTTGATATCTATTATAATGGCAGTGTGTTTGTTCAAACATAGTGGATTATATGACCTGTTTAATTAGTTAAATAAATATAATTATAAGTTTTTTTAACCATTGTGGGTTGATTAAATAATTAAATTAATTAAATTAATATAATTATAAATTAATAATTCTAAATATTATCTATTTATATTATTAAATGAGCATGTATTAATTTTAATTTAAAAAATCTAAAAAGATATAAAATATTATATCAAGATTTTAGAATTTATCCATTTAGGGGTAACTTTACCACCCCTTGAGAAAGTCACCATATCATCTCCCTATCCACTCATATCCAAACATCAAAAAAGTGTATATCCACTTTTTTTTATCCATTTTAATTTATCCAATCAAACATCAAAAAGTTTATATTCATTCAATCAAACACACTTACAAGTAATCAAACGTATGAAATTCCTTGTCAAGGCGTTGGCCTCGATTCTCGACAGGATCTCAGGTTCGAGCCCCTCGCCTTGCAAGGTGTGGGGTCGCGTGTTTGCACGAGTGCAGCGCGGCCCCTCCCTGACATCCCTCGTGAGAGTCTTTATGGTCTTTAAAAAAAATAATCTAATAAGACTCATCGAGGTGGGAAGCGTCTCCCACGCGACACGCCCTTCCACAATTTGTCGCCATCGCGACGTCTTTGAGATTCTCGATTCCACGTAGGCTTGCATCAACTGGGGTGGTTTTCGGAAGGGACGATTGCGCCCAGTGTGTACGGGTCTCCGCCCAACCTGGTCCGGTGGCACCTCCACTCCATGCACCTCAGCGATCTGAGATGTTTGCGAAGACTCCAGTAATAATGGAAAGGTCGTATCACATTGTTTGCTCTGTGTTATGCATTATTATAATTGTCCACGTGAATGCAACCACTGAAGATTTGGCAAAGAGAAGCAGCTCAAGATTGTGAATTACGAACCGAATATCGTAGATTCTCGAGAGGAAACCGATGGCGATGAGGATCCACAACGTCGGACGGAGGAGAAGGAAACGAGATCGAGCTTTCTCCATCCCACGATCAGGTTTGTAGTGGATTCGGGTCTACTGGATAACATGCTATGTTTGTTTGAGGGTTATCCCGACACAATTCCCCATAAAAAAAAATTTCGCTTAAATCTTTAATTAAGATTTAAAAATATAACCCACCAATACATAAAAAATACATCACTATCTTATAATTAATATATTTAGTTTAAAATTTTCCTAAAAGAAATTTAAAACTTTTGAAAAATTATTCCTAATGTCCATTTTCATATAATTTGGTTACCGTTTGGTCCTCCCACTTAATGGTTGAAATTTTGGACCGTTCAGTTTTTTATAAAATAAGAACCGTTAAGTGGGAGGATCAAACAGTTACCAAATTGTATAAAAATTGACATGCTGGTTTATTTTTCGATGATCTTCCCATCCGTACGGTTGAAAATTCTTCAACATGCTCCAAGGGGCCGGAATACACAGTGTTACAATCAACTGTATCATATCACGACTATATATATATATATATATATAGTCGTGATAGCATAGGGCCGGCCGGATGCACTGTGTATTCCCGGTCGCCGCCCATTTGACCCCCTAGAGCATGTTTAAAGGATTTTCAACCGTACGGATGGGAAGATCATCGAAAAATAAGCTAGTATGTCAATTTTCATACAATTTGGGAACTTGTAGGGTCTTCATCTTAACGGGTGAAATTCTATATCGTTCAGATTTCTATAAAATAAGAACCGTTAAGTGGGAGGACCAAACGGTTATCAAATTATATAAAAGTAGACAAACTAGTTTATTTTTTGATGATCTTCCCATCCGTACGGTTGGAAATCCTTCAAACATGCTCTAGGGGGCCAAACAGGAGGCGAGTGGAAATGCACAGTAATCCTGCCGGCCCTATGCTATATATATATATATATATATATATATATATATATATAGGTCAACTTAACCACGGATATACAAGTAAACATCATTTTATAAAATTATTTATTTAAGAAATTTCAAACTTTTATGGGTATACAAGCATAAAACCCCATTTATATATTATAAAAATAAATCTATTATGTCATAATTCAAGAAATTAACATAAATCTAACAGAAGTCACAAACCCACTCCTCCCCAACACAAACGGATCCAGAAGGTTACACAAACACAGATGACTACTATGATACATTGGATGCGTTCTTATTCTACTGGAGAGAGTCGCGTCATCGATCATGGATATGAGCCGGTGATCTTGCCTAAAATTGGAGGCGGTGGCCGCATTGTTTGATTATGCGAGAGGGACCGCGATTCGGGGTTGATGGGCTGCTCATCGGGGACGCCCTCTTCATGCATTAATGTGAGTGTTTCTTGGGCGGATGCAAGCTCTGGTGTTGGAGATCTTCGGCAGGATAAGTCAAGGCTGGGACTGTCTTATGCTAAGAGGGAAGATGGCAAGGATTCTTTGTTTGGAGATGTTTTTTTTTTGACATAAAGAGTTGTTTAAAGCTAATACAGTAAAAGTAAACTAAGTAAAAATAGCAGTGTTATCAGTAAAATAGCAGCCCAGCTGCTTTCAAAACTTTTTCAAGCTAACGTGGTTTGTCGATGCCTTGGTAAAACAGTGAGATCTGTGGATTATTCCTTCCATAATTGGCTAGTGAATCGGCGACAAGGTTGAGCTCACGGGAGCAGTAGAGGATCTCTAATCTATCATTCTGGCGGATGGTGTCCCTGGCCATCTAAATCTCTCTCTGGAATCTCCATGTATCATTGTGTCTATCAGCAGCATCATTATGTCTATCATTTGTCAGCAACATCATTGCATCAGTGCAATCTGTGTAGACCTTATCAGGCTTATATCCAGCTCTCCTACATTGATCAATAGCCATGTTAATGCTCAGAATTACAGCTTGGAGGCTTGATTCCGCATATGCGGCTGATGCTCCTGCAAGTATTATAGTATCACAGCCTTTCAGTATCAAAAAACCTGTTCCACAAGGATAGTTTTCAGCAATCCAAGAAGCATCACTAAATACAGTGATCAAAGAATTATTGACTGAGTTTGTTAGAAACTCCCTGAATCTGCCCTGCAGCCTCCATATGTGTTCTCTAGTATTGGTGAGGGCTTGTTGAAATATCTGATGTGGAGATCTTCTTGTGTTCCTGAATACCACTTCACATCTATATTTCCATATACTCCATGCACAGTTAGCCATAAGTGCCTGCGAAAAGAGAAAACCATTTCTATCCCTTCCCTGGTCATTACCCCTCAATAGCCATTCTCCTTCCATGAATTCATCAATATTATCACAGTTAAGTCCAGTAAATTCAGAGATTAGTTCCCAGCATTGTCTTGCTATTCTGCATGAAAATATGATATGCTCCAAGGTTTCATTGCATAGGCCACATAAAGGGCATTGTGTTTGAGGCCCAATATTGAGTCTATAAAGAAAATCAAATGTTGGAATTTTACCATGATACAGCCTCCAAAGAAATGTTTTAACTCTTGGTGCTGTTGATAATTTCCATATTCTTTGCCAACCCTTCCAGGTATCAGAATCAAAGGACTGATTCTGATTTAAGTGTCTATAAACCATATTTGCAATTCTTGCAGATTGAGTGTCAGGCATCCAGACCCAATGATTGGGGCTAAGAGAGGAGACCTTCAGTTTAGATAATCTATTCCAGTCAAGTAGATTACCAAACATTGAGTAATTTGAGATTGATTCAGTTGGTTTTCCATCACAAAATCAGCTAGAGGCAGGTTTTCCAAAGGCATGTCCATGTTGACATAAGTAGGTTTTAGTGATAATGGTATGTCAAACAGCCAAGGATCACCAAAAAAATTGGTATTTTCAGGGCAGCAGACATTAATCCAGAGGTTAGATCTGATGCTTTCAGCAGTCTTGTATAACATTTTATAGAACCAAGATCCATTACTGGATTGAGGGTTGGCCCAAGGATTAAAATTGCCATATTTATGATGTAAGATTTTGACCCATAGTTTCTCCTCACTATTGAGGAGAGCAAGGATTACCTTGGTCATAAGTGCAATTTTAGTAAACCTTAGATTCCTGATTCCTAGCCCTCCCTCAGATTTCTCAAGTGTAGTAGTGTTCCAATTTATAGCATGGAGTCTGCCACTAGCATTGCCCTTGCCCCAAAGGAAACCCCTAGCCAACTTGGAAATCAAGTCTAAGATTGAGTCTGGAACAGGATAGCATGCCAAGGTATGAATTGGAATAGACATTAATGTGGTATTTACTAGAATGGCTCTACCAGCTAGTGAGATGGAAGATTGATTCCAGGAGCTCAAACTGCATCTGGTTCTGTCAACAAGGGTGTTTAGTTGTTGTAGGGGGATTCTTTTAGGGGAAATTTGGACCCCTAAATATTTGAATGGAAATGATCCAATCTTCATATGTAAGATGGATTCAATGGATGCTCTAATCCCTCTATTACACCAGGATGGAAGATGTATAGTAGATTTGGAAGGATTGATTTTTTGTCCTGTAAGATTCCTGTAAATGTCAAGACACAATTTGCAATTCCTGGCATTTGATCTGGAAGCTTTAGTAATGATAATAAGGTCATCAGCAAACATAAGATGATTGAAATTGTTGCTAAGCCTATTATCAAAACCAGAAATCAGAGATAGGTTAATTGCATGATTTAGTAGTGCAGTAAGATTCTGAGAAACTAAAAGGAAAAGAAAGGGGGATAAGGGGTCTCCTTGCCTAATACCCCTTTTGCTGGAGATCCATTTAGTAGGTTGGCCATTTATTAGGAATGAAAAGCTAGAAGAAGTAATGCAAGATCTCATCCAAGATATCCAAGTATCGGGAAAGTTCATCACTTTGAGGGTGGCAAGAATAGCATTCCACTCCAAGGCATCATAGGCCTTTTCAACATCAATTTTTAGAATCATCCTAGGGAGGGATTTAGTATCAAATTCTAAGGAATGAGCTATTTCTTGGACAACTATTATATTATCAGCAGTTGACCTGCCAGCTAAAAAACCACTCTGTTCAGCCCCAATGAGTTTATGCATGACTTTTTTTTAATCTATTGCTCAATAGTTTGGCTATAATCTTATAACAAACATTGCATAATGCAATGGGTCTGAAGTCAGAGACCTTATTTAGTGAATCTTTTTTGGGAATCAGGACCACATAAGTCCTGCCCTAAGAATTTGGAATATGTTCAGTTTGGAAGAAATATTTAACAGCTGTACACAATGATTCCTTGATCACATCCCAATAGAATAGATAGAATTCTACATTGAATCCATCCGGCCCAGGACTTTTCCCTTGGGCATGGATTTCAATGTTTGGTAAATCTCAACAGAAGAGCAAGGTTCAGTAAGCATATTCCTGTCAGATTCTGATAGTAAAGGTAGATCAGTTGGTAAACTCATAGCAAGGTCCTCATAATTTATATTATTAGTTGAAGTCCATAAATTGGTGTAGAATTGGGTAAACAATTCTGCAATATTATGGTGTTCATATTGTATAATTCCTTGGTCATTAAGGATAGCTGAGATCTTGTTTTTGTGTCCCCTAATTTTGGCTTGTTTATGAAAGAAGGTTGTGTTATAGTCTCCATTTCTCAACCACAACAATCTAGCTCTTTGTGCCCAACGAATGGAGTTTTGTCTTAGAAGTGCTGCATGTTTGTTGTACAGACTCCTAAGAGTAGGATTATTAAGATCAGAGTATTCATTAGAGTTTTCTAGGGACTCTACTAATGATATATCAGATTCAGTTCTTTTTATGGCCTTGTCTAAGGGTGTCAAACCAGTTTTGGTCCATTTGGTTAAATGGAATCTAGTGTGAGCAATAGAATGTGAGAAGGCATGCATAGGGGAGGCTGAGGAATTATGGTTCCAAGTCCTATATACAGTTTGATGGCAATTCTCATGTTCAAACCAATAGTTCTCAAATCGAAAAATTTTCTTTTTATGATGAGTGAACAGTTTAGCAGTAAGGAGCATGGGATTATGATCAGAAAAGGTTCTAGGTAAGTGTTTGTTGGAGTATGAATCAAAATTCAAAAGCCAGTCATTATTTGCTAAGAATCGATCAAGACGAGCCCATCTCCTGGATAAACCCCTCTGGTTATTACACCAGGTGTATGGAGTGCCAAGGTAGCCCAAATCAAATAATTGGTTGTCAGCTACAAATTCATTGAAATACCTAGATTTAAGAGAATAATACTCAAAATTACCACCTTTATGCTCTGAAGGATTAAGTATGGCATTAAAGTCTCCTAATAGAATCCAAGGTAGATTTAGTGTAGATAGAACTGAAAGATCATGCCACAAGGCTTTTTGGATAAGAAGATTTTGAGAATTGTATATCACAGAGAGTATCCAGTCCTTAGGTCTATCTGAGGAAAAAATTAAGTGAAGTGAGAATCTAGAGTGAGCAATTGGAGTGACCTTACCCAACCCCTGTTTCCAGAGGGTGATAATGCCTCCGAACATCCCTTGAGCAGGTATGATGGCCCAATCCCATGTTCTAGAGAAGTTTGCACAAAATCTCCTTGCTCTTTCTTCATCAGCACGAGTCTCCACCAAACAGACAATATCAGGATGTAATGTTTTCATGCTCAGTTTAATTCTACTGGCTTTCCTGGGGTTAGTGGTACCCCTGCAATTCCAACACAGCATTTTAATACAATCCATAAACAAAGTGATTAAGGTACGAAAGGAAATACTGAGAATTCCAAGAGAGGATAAAAGTTTAGAGGTCATCTGAAGGACTTTCAAGACGCCCCTTTTTGAAGGAGCTGTTGGCCTTGACTTTGCTCCTCCTTGCAAGTGCTTCTTGTTTCATATCATTTTGAAACTGAGCAAGCTGCATATCATCATCAAGAATGGATGTATTGTTGGTTCCCTCTTGGCTTTCCTCTTCCATGTCCTGTTGATCTGTTGCATGCTCCATGGTCTTCTCCTTGAGAGCCTGGGATATCCGAGCCACCAAACAATTGTGAGCATCCATGGAAGTGTCCTGATCACCAGAGGGGTCTCCTTCGGGTAGTGAGGGGTTCTGTGCCAGGTTGACAGAGGTGATAAGACGGCAGTGGTTGAGATTGCCACTCATCTCCTCTCTGACAACCCGGTCCATGGCGATGTCAGTGCTAGGCAACGGTATCCTTTGTATCACATCGGAAGACTGCTTCCCAACGGCTAATTTCATCTTCATCTTCTGTGTAGGTTGCGTTGACGGCGAAGGATCTGATTTTGCTGGTGGTGGATTGTAAATGATCAAATCCTTAGGGTTTGTATTTGGGGACATTATTGGGTCCATTGGTATCTCCTCGAGATGGTCTGTGGTCTGATCCCGAGGCAGCAAATTCCATCTCCCAGCCATGCCTCCCCTCCCTCCACGTGTGGAATGAGAGTTACGTGCATTGCTGATGTGCCGGTTATCATTCAGTCGCTTTATCCACATGTCCTTGTTGGTTCTCTCCTCCTGATTCCTAGAGGTGTGTCCAGAGCTCCGACCACGACCTCCGCGGCGGCGCGGCCCCACTGTGGCCCAGATACCACAGACATCCTGAACCTCTGTATCCTTCTCATTCTGTCCAGCCTCATGTTGCGGATCCAACGGCTCCTGATTTAAGCCATCAAGTTGCATGGGTTGAAGCTTTTCCGTCTGAGGGTTGACCGGTCGGGAATTTTCTTTCCGGCCATCATCAGAGCTACAGGGGATTTTGGTGCATGCATTGACAGTGTGCCCTATCATGCCACACCGAAAACAAAAAGAAGGTAGTCTCTCGTAGAGGATGGCAACCAAGGTTTCGTCCTCCCCTTCTCCCACCCAGATAGCCGTTTGCAGTGGCTTGGATAGGTCTAATTCAACACAGATACGTGCATACCTAGAGCGTCCTTTGTTCATGGTGGGTAAATCAGCCTTGAGTGTTCTTTCATCTATCTTCAGGACCTCCCCAATTAGGGATCCCAAATCCTCCAGTGTTTCAGGCTCCCAGAATTCCATTGGGAGATGATGAAGCTCAATCCATACCGCAACCGTGTCGAGCTTTTCAAAGGCGGGTTGAAACTTCTCTCGCCAAGGGATGAGTTGGAGCACCATCCCAGCAACGGTCCACGGACCTTCCCATAAGATTTTATCCACCATTTCTACTGATTCACATCTGATATAATAAAAACCGTTTGGTAAATCAGAAACAGAGAAGTTACCGAATCCATTCCATAACGAGATCAGTGTCGTTCGGATTTGATCCAGGGGTAATGCCTTTCCAAGGAACTTTCCATACAGGGCAGTAAGCATGCGTTCATACACGCTTGATTGGAATTTCTCAGTAGGTTTGTATCGCTGGTGTTGAAGGTTTTTTAGTCTGTCCAGGTTCTCCTTCAGATTAACGGTCTCATTCCCAAAGACCTTTTCTGATGGTTCACCAGAGACAGCACGGGCGAAAGACTTTCCTCGGCCGGGAGCTCCACCGGGAACTCCACCCCCACTCGCCATTGCAAGTGGGGGAGAAGCTATGCGAGAGAGCTAGATGAGAGCGATCGAGCGAGAGCGAGAGCTTTTTTAAGAGAGGCTCTTCGTGATTCACCCTGTTGGCATTTGTTTGGAGATGTTGATAAAGCAACTCTTGTGGAAGTTCAAGTCTTTTGTAGCCCACAAATAGCAAGCATGTATTGATTATATGGGCTTGTTTGGATTGGTTTGTGAAAAAATAGTGCTTTTTTATAGTTTGACAAAAGGACTTCTGAAAAAAATGTTTCTCAGTTTAAGTTAAGCACTTATGTTATTTTTGTGTTTGAATGGATTAATCTGAAAGTAATTTTATAATAATAATAATAAATAGAAATAAATAATTACAATAATAATAAAGTGTGTTTAATAATTGACACTTTTCAAAATAGCTTTAAAAATATTTGAGAGAGGTGTTTTGGTAATTAATACTTTCTAAAACAACTTCTACAAAACATCTTTTTTCATAAGCTAGATTCCAAAAAAAGCAATTTTACAGCTTTTTTTTTACAACTTCTGCTTTTATGGAAAAGCTCATCCAAACATATTATTTTGTCCTAAAAGTGCTTAACCTACTCTGGAAGCGCTTTTAGAGGGAAAAAAGCCAATCCAAACAAGGCCTATATATTGATAATAGTTTGACAAGGGTTAATTAAATAAAAAAATTAAAAAAAAAACTATCTAAGATTTGCATACAAGTTACCAACGGCCATAAAGGCCTATTGGTACCAGGGTTCCTTATTAAGTGATGGGTAGTAAATCTGTGGAAGACCTAGGTTCGAACTCCCTCCCTTGCAAGGTGAGGGTTATGTGAATGGATATCTACGCCAAGCCTCTGTGTTCTCACATTGCCGAACTTATACACATCCATGACGTCCTTCAGGGGGTGTTATCACTTAACTAGTCAAAAAAAGATTTGCATACAAGTTAGATTTAATTATGACCACTTAATATAAAATTTTGTAACATGGAGATTTTTGTCTGATTTCTCTATTTAATTTTGGATCACTCAGATCTAGAAATTTTCTTTTTAAGAACTAATATATTTTTGAACGAAATTAAAAGTACCGACCATATAGTACAAAGAGTGGATTTTTTTAGATTAATTTGTGCTTCACTATATTATTAAAAAAATAATAATAAGAAATTAAAGTCTTTTTGAGATTTTGTTAGCAAGGTATACAAGAAAATGAGCCAATAGAGATTGATAAACCATTAGAGAACCCTTTTTAACCATAGTAGAGTTTAGTAGTTTTTTCATGCGTTAAAACTGTTGGGATTATGATATAAGATCACTCTTTTGTAATAAATTATAATTTTGGTATAAATTTGTTATACCAAAGATATTTTAAGAAAGTTGTATTTATGTATAAAAGGAGTATTTTGAATGAAAGGCAGAGAAAAAAGTTTTTTCTCTCTAGGGTTCTTTATTCTCTATTGTTCTTTGAGACTAGATCACAAGGTGTTAGGGTTCTTTTTAAGATGTTGAAGAAGGGTTGTATTGTTGGGGTTGGAGTGCGAGAAGTTGATGGCAGGAGCATACCATTGTTTGTAGTCCCTACTCTCTCATTGTAATTTCTCATCTTAATAGCAGAATATTACTTATCGGCCTTGCAAGTGGACGTAGCCTTATTTGGGTAAACCACGTAAATCTTTATGTCTCTATTGTTTGGTGTTTGTTTGAATTCTCTTGGAACATTATCATAAACTTGTAACTACTATTGTCGATGTTAGATTAGTTTCTTCGTATTGGCATTAATGATTGTAGGGTGGCGATTCAAATACTTCCACATCAAAAACTTATTCTTGAAATCTCTTCTAATAGCTATAAAAATCATATGAAGATCATTAAAGGATGTTTAGATGTGGGTTAAATGAAGGCGAGTAAAAAGATAAAGTAGAATGAAAATAAAACTATTCCTACTAGATTGTATTGAATTTGGTATTATTTAGTATATTGTATGGATTTATTCTATCCCCATTTAGTTGTTTGGCAAGTTTATTGACACTTTTGTAAAGCATATGTTTGACATTAATACAAGAAAGATAAGTTTGAACTTTGCCACAAGATTAGAAAAGAGAAATGCCCTTATCTTATGTGTAGTGCAGTAAGAAGGTGTTCCGTCCTAGGTGATTTCAGACATGTCATTAACACTCTAGTATATGACACTTTAGTAGCAACTTGGTTGGCGATTTTCTCTCTAATGATGTTATATTATATTATCATATCAACAACCCATGGAAAATGAGAATCAATAACATTTCATGGTGATCTTGTCATGGAAAGTTCAACATCATCTAAGGAGAAATCTTAGAGAAACTAAACTTGAGAGCAATCTAGGGTATGATTTGTATTCATATTTGTGTTGGATTTGCTCCCGAAAGATGCATTGGTGGCCAAAAGTGCTTAAAGACACACCAATGATGTGGATACCTAGAGAGCTGATGTAACGTTTCCCATTCAAATCTCTAGACAAGAGGTGAAACATAATTAAGTTACTGGGAAACAGATCCAAAATGAAGAGAAACTACTTCCTTTAAGCAGCACGTGGCGTGGAAATGATGAGGAAACGAGTTTTAACAAAATGTGTGAGGACCAGCATACGTGTCATCACAGCACACATGTTAGGTTTCCAAATAGAAGGTTCGAGGGCTACATTATGACAGAGGGTATGAAGGCTATAAAAGGGGGAGGAGCATGTGATCGAGGGGCATCGAAGTTGATAGTTAAGAAGCCCAGACTCTCTAAGTTTGAGAACGGAGAACCGGAGATGGTGGAGGGTTGTTGGAGCTTATCGTTGTTTCTACATGGGGTTTCCTTAAAACCCTAGTTATCTTTCCGTTGTTTTGAATGTTGAGTTGTTTGTTTGGTGTACAATAGTAGTTGTGATCGCTTAGATCATTTTAGTGGTGAACTTTTTTATATGGTTGAATATTTGATGATTTAGTGGACGAAATATGAATAGATATGTTTAATTGCTTAATAATATAGTATTGAGGAGTTGATATATTACAGTTGACAACCTATTGCTCATTGTGGATGGAGTTGGAGCAAGAACTCCTGAGACGCATCATGAGAGAAGCCAACTTCTCTAGCCTCATTGTTAAGGCTAATATTGAGCCAAGAACATTTACCTGAATTCAAAACTATAAGCTCTTATGCTGATTGCTAGAATTAAGGGCATAAAGTGAGTTGTGGAGATCCTATCAAAAGCCAGTAGCAGGAACCTAGTCCTTGTTGAAGGCGACACCATGGCAATATCAATCTTAGGAGAACTACCAAAAAGGTTAAGCTTGGCAAGGTCGGCGATGTAAAAGAAAGAATCACAGTGCTTGATTGTGAGAAAAAGGAGTGACTTTTATTTTTTATTTTTATTTTTTACGAGGAAGAACTTGAAGTGGTAGTACGGTGGTTGAGAAAATGAAGATGGTGTTCAAAAGGGTCATCACTAGTGTTGAGAGGGTATGGGTTGATACAATAACATCGAGGCCTGCATACATTTGTCTTTCCTACTCTCCAAGGACATAATGAGTTTTGGTTAATGGAATATAGGAATGCGACAACGAACAACTTAGTGGAGTACAAAGAGATGCTAATCGCAACAGAAAAAGAGATTGAGGGTGAAATAATTTGATGCTTTTCGGTTAATGGAATATAGGAATGCGACAATGAACAACTCAATAGAGTACAAAGGGATGCTAATTGTAACAAGAGAAAAAAGGATCGAGGGTGAAATAATTTGATGCTTTTGTCGAAAGGTGACAAAATCTGTTTTTTTTTTTTTTTGGTTTTTCCTGAGAGCTATTCGACAATTTAATACCACTCTAACAATATGAAAATTTGTTTGATGTGGTATATGCTAAAGGTGATAATAGCTTCGACAACTATGAGACATTGAATATTCTCAACTTGGACATTTTTTTTCTTTCTAATTTTTGTTATAAAATTTTCTAATTTACTTCTCAGTTTTCACCTATTTGGGTGCCATGTGAGCAATAAGCAGAAACCACTTTAAAATAAGCAAATATAGGTATTTTATGAAGAATAGAAGTAAAACGCAGGGGGTTTTCTGTTATTTTCCCTTCTCTATATAGCGTTCCAGGCATCATCATCCGCTTCCTTCTTGAACCATGCCCTCGTGAGGACCGTGGGGGATGCTTAAACCCCTCCGCGATTTCCCATCCCTCTGCCAAAGAGAAACAAAGGAACCCTAGAAAAGCAGAAGAAGCGAAACCCTAATCCCAATCGAAACCTCAATTCCCCTCCGATGGCTCCCATCACCAACTACGAGCTCCATGCCCAGCGCCTCGTCGATCCGGAGCTTTGTATATCTCTCCTCTTCTTCCTCTCTGTATTTATTTGAATCATTTCTTGATTTTAGGGTTTATGGTTTTGTTCTCTCTCGCAGCGGTGCAGGCGCGGCTGCAGATGGTGATGGAGGTCCGGGATAGCTTGGAGATCGCGCACACCTCCGAGTATCTGAATTTCCTCAAGTGTTACTTCCGGGCGTTCACCGCCGTGCTGACCCAGCTCACCATGCCGCAGCCATGCGAGAACCCGGAGCACAAGCTCCGCAACGTGGTGGTGGAGATCCTGAATCGGCTCCCCCATAGCGAGGTCCTCCGCCCCTTCGTTCAGGACCTCCTCAAACTCTCCCTCCAGGTCCTCACCCACGACAACGAGGACAACGCCCTCATCTCCATCCGTATCATCTTCGATCTCCTTCGCAACTTCCGTCCCACTGTTGAATCCGAGGTCCAGCCCTTCCTGGACTTCGTTTGCTCCATTTACCGTAATTTCCCGGCCACTGTCTCCTATTTCTTCTCCTCCTCCGCTCCGCCCCCTCCTCCCAACCCGCCCAACCCCAGCTCCGGTACTATGGACGACGCTCTAGACCCCGGTGGACCTGTTGGGCACTCGGGGTCTGGACAGCTTAATCCGAGCAACCGATCGTTCAAGATTGTGACGGAGAGCCCTCTCGTTGTTATGTTCCTCTTTCAGCTCTACCACAAGCTCGTCCAAACAAACATCCCTTACCTTCTACCTCTCATGGTGGCGGCCATCTCTCTTCCTGGTCCTGACAAGGTGCCCTCGCATCTGAAGACTCAGTACATGGAGCTCAAGGGTGCCCAGGTGAAGACCCTCTCTTTCTTGACCTACCTGCTGAAGAGTTGCACTGACTATATCAGGCCGCACGAGGAGAACATTTGTAAGAGCATTGTGAACTTGCTTGTGACTTGCCCTGATGCTGTTTCTATTAGAAGGTGAGAGCTTGGTTTTGACTGATGACAACCTCCAAGCATGTTTGGTTTCAAGAGATTGCTAATGGCCTTCACTTGATTTCAGGAATTGCTGATAGCCTTGAAGCATGTTCTTAGCACTGATTTCAAGCAAGGGCTTTTCCCTTTGATTGACACTTTGTTGGATGAGAGGTAGTTCTACCTGGCATTGGATGGCTTTTAATGTTTTGTGTGCTTATTTGGTTCTTGTTGTATCTTTGTTGATCAGGGTTTTGATTGGCACGGGTCGTGTATGTATTGAGACTCTGAGGCCATTGGCTTATAGTCTTCTTGCAGAGATTGTACATTATGTTCGAGGGGACCTTTCATTATCTCAGGTTTGTTTTTGTTCTGTTTGTGTGCTTATACATTCGTTGCTTTTTGTTCTGTGTTTCGATTTCAAATGGGAATTCATCCTGATGCCATTGCTGATAATAAGGTCTACTTCTAAGATTTATACATGCAATGTGCTCTTGTTAGTTCCCTTCTTTAGTTGGGCAGGAAAAGGATTTCAACTTCCCTTAACCTAATCCTCAATGTTTTTTCCTTGGACCATCAAATTGATGGCACTATGAAGCTTGGTAATATCATGAGGTATTCTGTATTGTTTGAATGTAGTTTTCTTTTAATGTAAGGTCTGAGCCCAAAGGTTTGGACATTTGATTTCATGGGATACTCCACATGCTGAAATTCCATCATTTAGATAGTATTCAAAAATCATTTTAAGCCAAAAAAAATCAGTTCTATTGTGCATAATATTCTTGCTGTTGTTGCATTTTATTCATTACTCATCTAAGTGTATTGTTGATAACCATTTTTTCGATTTCATTCTCATGCTTGTTGTCTTAGGTGTGCTTTGAAACACCATCATCATACTGGTTATCATTTCTTTTTTAGATATTCAATGGGCTGAAATGAAATGCAGGTATCTAATTGTGACATGTCCCCTATATTGCGAATAGAAAAGTAAAGAAGAAACAGAAGAGAAGAATTAAGAAATTGTGGAAGATGCATACTCAACAAATATCAGAATAAAGAGAGACAGATAAATTCCAAAATTGAATGGCAAATTACAAAAAAAAAAAAAAAAAGCTTATCACTTTATAGCTTTTTCTTGGTTGTTATTTTATTTTATGATCGTGATAACAAAACTCTAAACCCCATAGGTAAAGGAATTAGATATTTAAATCATTGAGAAGTGTACCCAAAATGTAATAGTTGATAGTCATTCTTATTAGGTTTTACTAAGGAGACAGTTTTATTGACTGTTTGGTTCTTATTCCTGATACCCCATAATGTGATTTTCAATTTTTCTTTTGAGGAACAGGGTGTGTATCTTTGGGTTATCTTTTATTTTGCAATGAAGTTGAAGTCTAGGTCTTTTTAAACTTTTTTTCCTACTCTTCTACACTTATTTCCTCAATTTCACTGTAGTATTGAGCATTGCCTGCATACTCTAGATTCTATCATATGAGTTCTTCCATGCTAATATTTTATTTTATTTTTTGTGTGAGGCAGTTATCGCGAATTATTTATTTGTTTTCAAGAAACATGCATGATTCGTCATTAACACTTGTCATCCATACAACCTGCGCTCGTCTGATGCTAAATCTGGTAGGCAATCAACTTCTTTTGAAGGATCACAGTACACGTTTCATTCTAAGGTTCAAGATTACATGATGTTTTCATGATCTTTTACCTTGTTGTGGTTGGCAATGGGGATTAGGTGGAGCCTATATATGAGAAAGGCACAGACCAACCAAGTATGGATGAAGCCCGAGTATTGCTGGTATGAATCCTGAAGGACTTGCATGTTGATGTGTTGTTTCCCCTTTCTGGTCTAAACCATTTCCACTGCTTGTGGTCTCTTGTGTTATATCATTTTTTTTAATGTGATTGAATTGATTAGGGCTTTTGTTCTTTTTCTTTTTCTTTTTTTCTTTTGTTTTGAACTTTCAGGGGCGCATCCTAGATACTTTTGTAGGAAAGTTTGGCACATTCAAACGTATCATCCCACAGGTCTGTTCTTTGACTTTCTGATCCATTCAATTCCCTCTTTCATCATGTTTATGTTGTGTTGTATTTGTATACTACTATTATTCATTTCTAGACTGGTTTTCAGTAACATGAGGAAATTATACACATGACTCTCACCCAATCTTATGGCACCAGCTATTAATTCTTATTCTTTCCTGTTAATATTTTAAATGTCAAATTTTTCTATTAGCCTATTTCTTGGTCAATATTGTGCACATTCTATCATCGTAATGGGTGGATGCTTATTACTTGAAATCGGGGAGGAGTTATGATTAGCTTAGCAAAAGAATCCATTTAAAGATTTTCATTTGTAATCATTATGAATGGCTGGCATAAGGTGCCTATGTTGGAATTGTGCCTTATGGAATTTTTGAACAAATCCGTCCTTTTTTGCCCTGCTATCTTGTATGTTCACTTTCTATGATCTTATATTCATGTGGGAAATAATAATACTCTGACCATACAGAAAGAAGGGGAAATTGGTATGATCGTGTTCTGAAATTTTATTTACTTTCAGCTTTACATTTAGCTGCAGTATGGGATTAAGGCTTAGTTGTTGTTGTTGTTGTTGTTTACATTTAGCTACAAATTTGCCAAATCTACATGTGCATATTGATATATGTGATTCTATTTATTTTTGTGTTTTGCGATTCCTTTGCATGTAATATAGCACCGTATAGTAATTTTCCATTTTGAAGGACATAAAGCTGATGTTATTTATGTTTTAAATGGACAAAGAAACCTTATCTGAGTAAGGAATCCAACTTCTTATCATCTAAATGTGTTTTTTCAAAGAGTTACCCTGTACAGGAGAGAAAGTATGACTGTTTGTCCTGCTTGTTGGTGTCAAATGTTATTTTAGTCAGGTTTTCTATTTGTTTGTAACTTTGTGTGATTAATTATCCAAGTGTTTTATTCTTGTTAAGTAGTATTTTTTCCAAAACCTCTTTATGCTCATGTACTATTTCTTGCTGATATTTGCTCAAACTTGATGCTGTTTAATATCATGACATCTGCTGCTGCTTTTTGTTTCATTTCTTGATTGGTAATTATTTCTGGGTTTAGTCTACAAAGATTGTTTTACATATTGTCAATCTTTCATAACATTTGAACTGACAAATGGTGCTCATCTGGCATAGTTATTGGAGGAAAGTGAGGAAGGGAAAGAGCGACCTCTTTTGAGGTTGAAACTTGAGGTTCCGATTCAGGTTTATAATTCATTTCTTCCCTTTTTTTTATGACTCATCTTTGTTTGTGAAACCCACTTTTTTGTTCTGAAAGGTTCACTTTTCTTTGTTGCTAGTTGCTTGCATCTATTCTTTATATTTATATGAATTCGATTGCAATATGCAAATATATGCCAGATATGAACTATGATGCTACTGGAGGAAGATATTATCTGTCAATTTACATTGGATATTCTTTATATATTGTAATTAAAATTCCAATGCATTTTATGTTGGTCCAAGTGGTTGGGAAACCATCCAATGGTTGAAGTTCTCAATTAATTTTTTTATTTTTTATTTTTTGCTTTTATTTTGGAAAACATTTTTCATTTTATGTTTATTTGAAACTATTTTCCATTATGAGAATTAATAATTTTATTCAATGTTAGAAAATAGGTGCTCCATAGGCCCTTAGATGGTTTGGACATGTGCGTCGTAGACCCCTAGATGCCCCGGTTTGAAAATGTGATAGTTTAGTAATAGACCCTAAAAAAAGGGTAGGCCGAGGATTATGTGGAGAGAGATAATGTCAAAGGACCTACGTTTATTAGATATTGATCTAGATCTTGTCTTTGACATAGCTACATGGAGACAAAGAATTCATATAGCCGACCCCATCTAATATGGGATTAAGGCTTAGTTGTTGTTGTTGTTAGAAAATAGGTGCTGTAAAGAAAGGAAGAGGGGCTAAAATAGAGTGGGTGAGGTAGATAAAGAAATGTGGGGCGGTGAGATAGGGAGGTAGTTTGTGTTGAAATAGGGAGAGAAAAAAGTGATAAGGTAAAACGAATGGTTGGTGAAGTATGGAGAATAAGGGTTATGATTCAGGTTTAGAAATAAATAAATAAAAAAGATCAGGAAATACTAGAAAGATAATGGAAAATAACAGAGTAAATTGGCCAAAGGTTTGCAGTTAAGATGAAGAAAATTGAAGAAAGTTTGTTGACAAAAATGAGGTGAAGAAATGATTACAAGGAGAAGGTAATGGATTATATGCTGTGGTCTGTCTCTTTAGGTGTCTGAAGCATGGCAAGTAGATTCACTGTGACAAGAAACTGTTCATATAAATTATATATTGCTCATTTGTTTTTTAGACTGGTTTTTTAAATGCTTTTGAATAGCTAGAAATACTCTAAAATGTTTGGAGATGAGATGAGTAGTGAAGTGAAATGGCTTCTTAATGATTTGTTATGATGTACTTTTAAAGTATTGATCTTAATGGTCTCAAAATCTGACAGCACAAGTGGGGGTGGGGGGGTGGGGGATAGCTCAATGTGCGAGCTGCCTCACATGAAAAATAAATCCGAGCAAGTTTAGGAATTTTGCCACCCCTTACCATGAGCATTGCCAACACTCATAACATTTCATTCTTCTCAACCAGTTTATTTGACCCAAATTGTTTTTTTTTTCCTAGCCTCAAACTTTGGTTGTACATTTGACTTCGTTTGATGTGAATCAGAATTTATCATTGTCGCACTTCAAATCTAGCCACTCTCTAGCTAACTCGCCATTCATTGCTTAATGATCAAGACTTGCTTTTTCTTCAGAAGAAAATGTTCCTCAGTGTTATGAGAGATAGTGGGACATAGTCATCATCACCTCAATGATTTTTATTTGCCTGACAAAGCTTACTTAGGAGGTTAAAGTTTGCTATGCCCTTTGTCTGCCTTCCTTATTTCTGGTAATTTCTTATTATTCTCCACCAAGTTCAATGTAGATTCTCTACTCCACATTCTCATTCTCTAATTTGGTTCCACCATGATCTATGTTTACATAAACTGATTGGTGGATTAGTTGTATTTCTGTTGGGTGTTTACTTGAGTGGAGACATCCATACGTTTTATGATGGTAATTTTATATCATTTTTATTATCTAAAGAATAAGGGTTTTATTGCTCATATTCTTAATCATTGTTTTTTTTTTCAACAGGCTGCTCTTAATTTACAACCCCCTTTGGAGTACTCTAAGGAAGTCAATGATTACAAAAATTTAATCAAGACCTTAGTAATGGGTAATGTGATGTTGTTTTTCGAATATGCTTAGTTTGAAATTCAACTTTCATTTCTGACAAATTTTAACTTTTTCTATCAGTTAGTATCTCTTGGTATGAGATTTCTTTCTTTTATTAATTAGGCATTCATATTGATTTGATCTTAAACTAAAACTTTAGGGTATGCTTGCTAGCCTCATCTTCCACTATATCACTTAAAATGGTTTCTTTGTTTTTTTCTTTTCTTTTTCTTTTCTGAAAAACATGTTTCCAACCCATTTTGAAAAATGGTTCAACCCAATGTTCCTCTCTTTTTGATTTTCATAGTTTTTTAGAATGTTTTTAAAAAATCATTCTTACTTTCTCCAAAAACTTTCAGAAGCTTCAGCTTTATAGGCATTCATGGGATTTGTTGATAGTATTATGTAAAAATTTTAATACTATATATTTATTCTGTTTATAGTTTAAATTAATATATCTTTATTTTCCAAGAAGGGGTCCTTGGCGCAACGGTAAAATTGTTTCCTTATGACCTGGAGGTCACATGTTTGAGTTGTGGAAACACCCTCTTGCTTTAAAAGCAGGGTAAGGCTACATATAATAGACCCAAGTGGTCCGACCCTTCCCCGGACCCCGCACAATGCGGGAACTTTGTAGCACTGAGCTGCCTTTTTTTTATTTTCCAAACTTTATCCTAAATAAGATTACATATTTAAAATCTATTTCTATTTTATTGCTAAAGTATATTTTATAATTCATATGGTCAAATTTTACATTATATTTATCTTAGATAAATCTTTACTATTTAATTTCAACTAACCATAAAAATGTGGAATATATGACATCACTAGTTTTAATATTGTTATTATTATTATACTATTTATTATTATTATTATTGTTATTGTTATTGTTATTGACATTTGAATATCAGAAATAAATAAATATATTACTTCTTTACCCTAAAAAAATCATTATTGAGTATATAATAAATACCAATTATAAGGGAAGATTATAAATACCCAAACACAGATTGTTGGCTTGTTTGTTGTTATTTTAGACGAATGATGTGTTGACAAACTTGCTTGTAAAAAAAAAAAATATTTTACTCTGTTCATTTCGAAAACTATTTTTTAGATTGATTGAAATGAATATGTTTCTTGAAACCAAAAAACTTAATATAAAACAAAAAATGTTTTATAAATATGTAAACAAGAAATGAGATTTTCAAAAAGTTTAAAAAAATGGGTCCTTTGTGATTGATCTTTAAGTATCTAGTGTCCCTGTTGAAGTGTGGTGCCTGGTTGATAGTGTTTGGAGTTTTTCTATTAAATTGAGCCTATTATGAGTATTTTCAATAATCTTGCGTAACTCTGTACATTTTGTTTCACTTCTCTTTTTAAACGTTCATATCAGTTAATTTGTTTATTTATTATTTTTATATGTGACACTTTGCTAACCAGTCGTTCAGTGTTGTCCTATTTTGTTATATGGTGGTGCATGGTTGATTCTATTTGTGACTTGTGCTCTTAAATTTTTATCAAAATATAATGTTTTCTCTAGTTGTTAGAATTGCTTATCAACTCTATGGATATCCATCAGACTAGATTTTAATCTACCAGCTTTTTACTCTATGCTTCTATTCCCACATATGATATCCCTATCCTCTTACGCATCCTCATTAACTTTGTCTACTTTAGATGTGATAGTCTTTTATCCCCAATGCCAAACATAGGAGGAAACGACAAAGAATTGGGTTTTGGTAGGAAATTTAACTATATGTTTTTAATTGTTTGTTTTCTTGCAATTAATTATTTATCTATTTTTATTCTTGAACATAGTGAATTGTTGAAGTTCTAAATCTTGATTCGAGTTATCGGTTCCCTCATGTCCTTTATTTTCTAAAGATCCAGTGCTGATTTGGTTTTTATTTAAAGTATTTGGTGTTTTGTGTGACTGTTCAGGATGTTAAATAGCATTTTTCAATCTGTAGCCACACTATAAACTTAGTTTCTTCCATTACGGCATCTTGAATATGGTTTGAACTAAAATTTGCTTGGTCATCCAGGGCTTACTGTGAGAAGCATTTAGTAGCATGAGAATTGGTTGATAATCAAATTGTATTTTTCCACCAATGACCAAATGGTCTATTGGTATCTCGGTCCCCGCAAGAATTCCAACGACTAAGAGGTCTTGGATTCGATTCGCGGGTGATGGCATATTTTTGGGAGTGTGAGCAATAGTTGTGACGAGTGGTCCCAACACCCATGTGTGCGCAGGCCCCGCCCTCATGTCTGCTCCGCTGAGGCTTGTGCATGCCCTTGGTTTCTTAGCGGCTTGTCGCTCATATTACCAAAAAAAAAAAAATTGTATTTTTCCAATTTGATCTGATTTGGTTGCTTTCCTAATATTATATACAGATTATACTGGTGGGAAATCTATTGTGCATTATTTTCTTGATGGAGGCCCAACCAACTCTTCATAGCATATGTTTAAGGAGAAAATAGTTATGTTTTAACAACTAAATGAGGAATTTAAAATTATTTTGAATAGCTTTTGTAATGATGGAGTTTGCCCCAGTTTGGTGTGCTTTCTTTTTTATTTTTTATTTTTTTAAATGAGCCTTAAGAAGTTCTGAAAACAAGTTAACCCAAAGTTCTGATGGGAGCTTATACATAATGCTGTTTCTTTTGAGCTTTTGCATGGCTAGAAGAGCTTTTGGCATGTAATGTGAACAATTAGAAAGGACTGGTTTTACTTGATAGAGTTTATAGAAATTTTTTTTATGGAGTTTATTAAAAGATTTAAGTAATTTTTGGATATTTAAATTATTTGAGATGGGAGATTCTCTAATTAATGCTATAGTTCAATTCCAGTAATCATGGGAAGTATTTGAACCTTTCCAACAGTTTTTAACATATTCATTGACTTGTTCTTCTTTGGGCATTAATTATTTATTCATATCTGATAAATTCTATGGAAATTTGCTACAGGAATGAAAACAATTATTTGGAGCATCACTAATGCCCATGCTCCACGTTCTCAGGTTTGCATGTATCTATTTTCTCAGTACAGCGGTAGCCTTCTTTTTGGTACTCATGCTGCCATGTTATATAGGTCTCACCGTCTACCCATGGTGCACATCCGCAAATGCAAGTCTCTCCATCATCTAATTCAGCACTTCCTCAAGTTTTCAAAGGAATGAGAGAAGACGAAGTATTGTTTTTGATTTCATGAAATTTTCCTATCACAACATGTTTGCGTGATCTTAATCTAGTCATTCGTCTTTTTTGTAGGTTGAAAAGCCTCTGGTGTTTTGAAGAGTGGTGTCCATTGTTTAGCTCTCTTCAAAGAGAAGGATGAGGAGAGAGGAAATGTTGCAATGTTTTTCACAAATCTTAGTCATAATGGAAGCTTCGTGGATCTTATGGACATGTTCTCTTTGTGTATGCCAGAACTGTTTGAGTGCATGATTACAAACACACAGTTACTTCATATATTTTCCACCCTTTTGCAAGCTCAAAAGGTCCTTCGGCCCTTCACTGATGTTTTGGTCAATTATCTTGTGAGCAACAAACTGGACACACTGAAGCAGCCAGACACCCCTGCAGCAAAACTTGTTTTACAGCTTTTCCGATTTGTTTTTGTTGCTGTTGCTAAGGCTCCTACTGAATGCGAAAGAGTATTGCAGCCTCATGTACATGTTATCATGGATGTTTGCATGAAAAGTGCTACTGAAGTTGACAGGCCTCTTGGTTACATGCATCTCCTTCGCAATATGTTCCGCTCACTAAATGGGGCAAAATTTGATAACTTATTACGGGATCTGATACCATCTTTGCAACCTTGTCTCAATTTGTTGCTTGCTATGATTGAAGGTCCTACAACTGAAGATATGAAAGACCTTTTGATAGAGCTTTGCCTTACTTTACCTGCACGGTTAAGTTCCCTGCTTCCTCACCTTCCCCGTCTTATGAAACCTCTTGTGCTTGCTTTGAAGGGAAGTGATGATCTTGTGAGTTTAGGGCTTCGAACACTTGAATTTTGGATTGACAGTCTGAATCCTGATTTCCTGGAGCCTAGTATGGCGAATGTCATGTCGGAGGTTATACTTGGTTTATGGTCTCATTTGAGGCCCCCACCATACCCATGGGGTACCAAAGCATTACAACTACTTGGTAAATTGGGGGGCCGTAACAGACGCTTTCTTAAGGAACCCCTTACACTTGAATGTAAGGAGAACCCTGAGCATGGGCTTACGTTTAATTCTTACTTTTGAGCCTGCTACACCATTTCTAGTACCTATGGATCGCTGCATACATCTTGCTGTAGCTTCAGTTATGCAAACCAATGTCGGCATGGATGATTTTTATAGGAAACAGGCTCTTAAATTCCTTCGTATATGTTTAGTTTCTGTGCTAAATTTTCGAGGAAATATTGATGAGAGTGGAATATCTCATGGTCTTCTTGCAACTCTGTTAGTTTCACCTGTGGATCCTTCACTTCGTTGTATAGAAACATCAGATATGAAGGTCAGTGTTGATAATTACTAGCAATAAGGATCTAGAACTTAGCAACGTTTGTGAGTTCAATGTGCATTGTTTGTTTCTTCTCGATATCTTATGCCATTATTTCTCTTATCATCTTTATCTTGATCTTTGCCCATTTATTTAGTTATACTATAAATCTGAAAAATACCATATACTAGTGATCTTGCCTATTTTCTACTGTTTTTTGTTACAATGGAGAATCAGTTCATTGCTGTATATAACTTTGAGCAACGTTACTATTCTGGTTCACATTTTGACTTCCTCAGTCATGTTTTATTATTCAGTCTCTTTGTTGAACAGAATTTTTGAATGGATAGGGATTAGCTTATTTTTCCTATGTTCTCAAAATTCTTGCTCTGTAATAAATAAACTCTAATGTTTGATTTCACCTTTTCAACTTTTTGCACTTTAATTTATTATCAGCTTGCTTTACTGGTTCAAAGTGTTTTGTGTACCCCTGCTGCTGTAGATTTAAGTATCCTGTGCCTAAAATTGATCTAATACCTTCAATCTCACATTTGTATGGATTTCACCAAGAATATGTTCTGTTGACAGGTTGATTTGGGTGTGAAAACAAAAACTCAACTTATGGCTGAAAAATCTATCTTTAAGACTCTACTAGCAACCATTATTGCTACTAGTATGGATCCTGAGCTCCAAGAACCAAAAAGATGAGTTTGTAATTGATATCTGTCGTCATTTTGCCATGCTTTTCCATGTTGATTATTTATCATGTACTTCTTCCTTTGGAATGGGGCAACATTCTACTTCCATGTATTCATCAAGTGGTAGTTTGTGTTCCAGATCAAGAAGTAATACTTCTAATTTAAAAGAGTTGGATCCATTGATATTTTTGGATGCTTTAGTGGATGTGCTTGCTGATGAGAACAGGCACCATGCAAAGGCTGCTCTTACGGCTCTGAATTTCTTTTCTGAAGCACTTCTTCTCCTTGCACAAACAAAGCAGACAGGTGTAATAGCATCTAGAAGTGGTCCTGGTACTCCAATGGTGGTGTCTAGCCCTTCTCTGAATCCTGTATATTCACCACCACCAGGAATCCGTATCCCGTCTTTGAGCAGCTCTTGCCTCGTCTATTACATTGTTGCTATGGAAGTACATGGCAAGCTCAAATTGGTGGTGTCATGGGGCTTGGTGCTCTAGTTGGGAAAATCTCTGTTGAGACATTGTGTATTTTCCAAGTGAGGATAGTACGTGGTTTGATCTTTGTCTTGAAAAGGTTGCCAATGCATGCTCATAAAGAACAGGAGGAGACAAGCCAGGTTCTCACACAGATTCTTCGTGTTGTAAATAATATTGACGAAGCAAACAATGAGTCTCGTAGGCAAAGTTTTCAGGGAGTTGTTGAATTTCTTGCTATAGAGCTGTTTAATTCAAATGCTTCTATTATAGTAAGAAAGAATGTGCAGTCATGCTTGGCACTTTTAGCTAGTAGGACTGGCAGTGAAGTTTCTGAGTTGCTCGAGCCGCTTTACCAACCTTTGCTTCAACCTCTGATAATGCACGGCCACTGAGGACAAAATGTTGAACAACAGGTACCAAAGATTTTGCTCATTGAGCTTCTATTAAATGCTTAATTCCTTTTCTATGGAATGATTGAATTTGATCTATTGTTTACACAGGTGGGAACAGTTTCTGCCTTGAACTTCTGCCTGGCATTGAGACCACCACTTCTTAAATTGACACCTGAGCTAGTCAATTTCTTGCAAGAAGCTCTGCAGATTGCCGAGGCCGATGAAACTGTCTGGGTTTCAAAGTTGAACAACAAAGTGGTTACAACATTAAACAAACTTCGGACAGCATGCATTGAGTTACTTTGTACTGCAATGGCTTGGGCAGATCTTAAAACAACAAATCACACTGAATTACGCGCAAAAATTATATCTATGTTTTTCAAGTCTTTGACATGTCGAACCCCAGAGATTGTTGCTGTTGCAAAGGAAGGGCTTCGACAGGTATTTTTTTATAATTTTCTTCCAACAGTGTTTGAATGTGCATTTCATAATTTTGCATGATTTATATATGTGGATTAAGTTATCTTAATAGTTAACTTATGGGTCCTAAGGTGGTTTCCTTACTTCTTTATCTTAGGTCATTCAGCAACAAAGAATGCCCAAGGATCTTTTGCAAAGCAGCCTGAGGCCAATTTTAGTTAACTTAGCACATACAAAAAGTCTTAACATGCCATTGTTACAAGGGTTGGCCCGGCTTCTTGAACTTTTGTCTAACTGGTTTAATGTCACATTGGGTGTAAAATTGTTAGACCACCTGAAGAAATGGCTGGAACCTGAGAAACTTGCACAATGTCAGAAATCTTGGAAGAATGGGGATGAACCAAAGGTTGCAGCAGGTGTGTTTTATATATGATTTTTTCATTTTAAGTGCAATTACTTCCAATTATATAACTTATCTGAATCCCTGTCTTATGCAGCCATGATTGAGCTTTTTCATCTACTCCCTCCAGCGGCTGGGAAATTCTTGGATGATTTGGTGACTATAATAATTGATCTGGAAGGAGCACTCCCCCAAGGACAGTTTTATAGTGAAATTAACAGTCCCTATCGACTACCCCTGACAAAATTCTTAAACCGTTATGCCACAGATTCTGTAGATTACTTTCTTGCTCGGTTAAATCATCCAAAATATTTTAGAAGGTAAATTTGTGATGGTTCAATTAGAACCTACCAATGAAATTGAGGTAAAATCATTATTATTAATAAACTATTTTTTTATTTTTAGGTTTATGTATATTATCTGTTCGGATGCTGGGCAGCCATTGCGAGAAGAACTTGCAAAGTCACCACAAAAAATACTTGCAAATGCTTTTCCCCAATTTTTCCCACAATCTGATGGATCTAATGCTCAATCGTCTTCTTCAATGATTGATGAAGGTCATAGTGGTTCAATTTCTGACAGTTTTGCTGGTCAGCCTGCTAACTTGGTTGCTTGTTCTGATGCTTATTTTCATGGGCTCTACCTTATCCGTTACTTTGGTTAAACTTATGCCCGAATGGTTTGCATGGCAATCGTATTGTGCTGGACACATTATTACTTTCGTTTGGAAGTCACCTGCAAGGATTGCTCGCTTGCAAAATGAACAAGAACTAAGCTTACTTCAAGTAAGTCATGTTGCTTTTGAACTTTTATTTAATATTACAAGTATGAATGGCAATTCACTATGTCTTTCATTCTTCAAATCTAATATTGTTTCAGAACTGATACCTAATAGCTGAAATGAGATTTGCTGTTTTTGTGAGTATTCTTATACTTTGATAATATGAACATGGAATCATTGATGTTCTTGTTCTGATATGAGCATTAATTGATATAAAAGCACATGTTTGCATGCCATATATGTTCCAGTGAATTCATTTGACATCTGACTTAGCAAGCACCTTGTTTTTTCAGCCTGGAATGAAACAGAGGTGTAAGGAGAATGGAATGATTTTCAATAAAATAGTCATTCCTATTCTAGTGTTTGATTGCAGACATGATATAACACTACAATGACATGCCCATTCCATTTCCATGTTTGAGTTACATTTATGATATATTAAGCTAACACTATTTTTTTAAAAATATAAAATAATATAATTTTTAATGTATTTATAAAGGTGCAATACCCAAACTAGTCCTTCTATTATACCGAATCGGCCCTTTTGGTCATTCTATTATAATTTGATCTCTGGGGGTCCCTCTACTTTCATGAGTGAGAAATGTCATTCCTTAAAGGCATATTTAAATGCATGTTTAGTCCCTAAAGTCAACGAAGGGAGGAACTGATAGTTCTAAATTGTGAAAGTAGAGAGACCCCAGTGCTCAAATTATAATAGAGGGACCAAAAGGGCCGATTTAGTATAATAGAGGGACTAATTTGGGTATTAGACCTATTTATAAATCAGTGTAAAATATGTATATCCTCACAAAGATGTTTAAGGTTTTTTAGTTTAAAATTATGTTTTTACCTTCTCTTTTTTTGGACCCTTTGTATGTATACCCTTATAAAATTGCATATTTATAAACTTCATTAAAATTATAATTGTATGCCTATCTTTTTAAATGGCTAAAATGTGTGTAGTCCTATCATAACTAATAGATTCCTAATTCATTGCATTTCAATACAAATATATGCATTTATTAAAGAATAGGTATAACATTTACAATGTGGAATGCAATTTGCATTTTGGTTTAGAGGGAATATTTTAAAATGAGTTGACCAAAGTTTGACTAAATTATTATTAATTGTGACAAATAGAACCTAACCCTTGTGATTTAAGTGAGGCACATATGCATGTACTTACACATTTTAGACGGAAATATATGCTAATTCCAATAAAATTTATCTAAAGAAGCATATATGCAAACAAAACCCAATTTTTTTTTGGTATTGTGAAAAGATATTGTTTTCTATAGTCATATCAAATTTTAACTGGGCATATACGAAATTAAACTCTTCAAATTGGCTATATATGTATGAGGCATAATTATAATGTGTGTGTTTTGAATGGGTATTATATATAACTATAAATTTTAGAATGGTATATTTGCAATGGAGTTACTTTAAAGGACTGATGCATGTGAAATAATTGGGTTAGATGGGCATAACTGCATATATATGGGCTTTACTATGAGATACATGCAATTACCAATTGTAGAGGGTTATATATCTGCTGAGCTATTTTAAAATGTTTTAGACAAAAACTGCTATTTGTATTGTTTCTCTCTTTAAGCCAGACTACTGAACATAGACCTATAGAAAGGAAATGCTTCCTTTCTACCTCCAACAGTGGAAAAAGTATTAAGGAAAAATAGAACACACATTTTTTGGAATCCTAGAGTTAAATTTTCTTCTTTTGCCCTCATGTAAATACTACAAATGAAGATTAGTATTTCATGGGTGCTCCCTTTATGCCAGGGAGATCTTGCACCCTTATTGAATTGATTGCATGGTGGAGGTTTTGACTTTTTTTTGTTGCTATTTATCTTTTGGAGCAAACTTGAAATCTAAAGCTTTGAATGTATGACATGATTAAGTAATAGCAAATGCTCGAAACTGATCTGTTCGGCTATTTGTGGGTTGTAGTAATCTCAAATGAGTAGAAAATGATGTAGCATTCTATTTGGTTTTCCCTGTCAGAGCCCTTGTCTTCTAGTTATTTTGGTTGTTGGATCATCAAAACTGTGTTCTGTTATAGGATGTTATGTCTGAAAAGTTTTGAGAATGGACACCCAGATATCTTCTAACTTGTGTCAAAACTCAAATCTAATGAAACAAAAATTTGTTAGATTAATCAGCAATTTTATGGAATTCTGTCTTCAGTCCAGTTTGTCTTTCTTTAACCCTATTTAGCTTCCCTTCCTACTATACAGTGTATAGATTTTGTGAAGAAGCTTTGGCTCACATATGGAAACTAATTGATTTCCTAAGATCCACTCCTTAATCTTTTACAGTAAACAAGGGAAGGACAATAGTTTATTTTAGGATAGTTTTATTTCAAAATGCAAGAAATTGTTTAAATTTGGTTATTTACAAAACTTGTGAAGATTGATTTGGTTCTACTTTCCCTAATAGAAGACTAGTTTAGCCTACTCACAGAAGGGATCATTTTCTCTTATTAAGCATTGGTCATTGTTCTCAATCACCTGTCTTTCAAGGTTGACCCATTATCACTCAGGATATTACTACCATATCCACTATGATATCACTCAAAGCTGTCGTATATGATTCATTTGTTGGATGTCTAAAATGCATTACCTATACTAGTTTTCACTTTGCTACTCTTAAGTCAAGTTGGCATGTATACTATATTTAGAACCGTAAGGTGTACTGTTTCTCTTGTTATCATATTATCCAATCTCCCAGACCACTGATTATTGAAACTTGAACTTCATTGCTCAACACAATGAACCATCCTTGTCATGTCTTGCATAATTTGGTATATAATACATTTACTATTTATCAAAGATTTGCTTTTTTAATTGGGATTTACTCTATTGCTCTTTCAAGCATTCATCTCTGTGGTGTTCTTGTAATGCTCACTTAGCATCTAATGAAGGTAAAATTGATTCTTAACCTTGTCCTTCTATAATTTCTTTAATTGGATTGTGGTAAAAGAAAACATTTTTAGTTTTATGATCTTTGCATAAGTGGCCTTAATATTATGGATTAGATTGTTCTTTTATTCAAACTTGTTATGATTAGAAGATGGAAATTTTATAGTTCAATTGTATTGTGATATATGAAATTCCTGAATCTGAAGGAGATTGTCAATTATTATTGTATATTTAACTGTTTCTATTATTTATTTAAACTCTTGTTATTTTACCTAAATTTTGCAGGTAAAGGAAAGCAAATGGCTTGTCAAATGCTTTCTTAATTATTTAAGGCATGACAAATCAGAAGTTGGTGCTCTCTTTGATATGCTGTCAATTTTCTTGTACCAAAGCCGTATTGACTATACTTTTTTAAGAGAGTTTTATGTTATTGAGGTACAATTTTCAATTTTAACATAATGTTATTTTGTTATTTTCATTAAGTTTATATGATCTCTCAGTTAACTAACATTGTTTTTTCTTTTCTTACTCAATGGAATCAGGTTGCTGAAGGATATGCTCCAAATTTGAAGAAAACAATTCTCATGCATTTTTGAACATATTCCAGGCAAAACAATTTGGCCAAGCTCATTTGGTTATTGCGATGCAAATACTGATACTTCCAATGCTTGCACATTCTTTCCAAAATGACCAAAGTTGGGAAGTTGTTGATCCTAGTATTATAAAAACAATTGTTGACAAGCTTCTTGATCCTCCTGAAGAGGTGGTGCTCTAACCTTTCTGTTCTTGTTAACATGTATTACACAAAGATCCGGTTGGAAATAATTTTTTGAGGGATCCTTAGAAAGTACTTATTTGCAGGTTAGTGCTGAATATGATGAACCATTGAGGATAGAACTTCTACAGCTTGCCACATTACTACTGAAGTATTTACAAAACGATCTTGTACATCACCGTAAAGAGCTTATAAAATTTGGTTGGAACCATCTCAAGCGTGAGGACAATTCCAGCAAGCAGTGGGCATTTGTCAATGTCTGCCACTTTCTTGAGGCTTATCAAGCCCCTGAGAAAATTATCCTCCAAGTAAACCTCAAGCACTTGACGTACAATTATTTGAAGATTCAACTTGAATTGGTTTCTATAGCATCTATTATTTTCGCTTTCTTCTCCAGCTGTGTCTGATAGACATAGTATATTTCTTTAGTTATCGTTGTTTTCATGTTCCTTGGTTATTTGTCTCCTCTCTTTTGTTTGCTCTTTAATCCATTGAGATTGTAATATGTAGGACCGGTACCAACAGTTCATCATGTCTTGAATCATTTTATTCAAACTATGTTGTCCTAAACCTCTATCACCTAACTCTCTTTGAGAATATAATCAATTGGTTATCGTTTAGACCCTTGAATGTTTTAAACTTAGCCCAATGAAATTTAGATTAGGAAAAATGATATTTTTCCTAGTCTAGTCACTTTGAAATCACTAGCCACTGATTCAATAACGTATAGTGCTTTGATGGTGAAATTTGATATTTGATAAGTCGTGGAGGAAGTGAAATGCAGCTTTGTTTATTCAGTTTGCATTTATTAGTGGGAGGAGTTCAATTATTTCCCAGTTTCAGATTATAACTTAGTTGTCTGGATTAGATTTTGCTCTTCATCATTGAACTCTGATGGTCTTCTAGCAGATTTAGGAAAATAGGTTAGCTAGAGTGGAAAATGAGATGTGTTGACATGCACTATGACTTGAGCTTTGCACTGTGGATATTCCCATGCAACCTTACACGTGCGGTAGGGATCATGAGTGAGAGGAGTTGGGGAGGGAATACAAAGATGATCATGGAGGAAAAATGGAGAACAACAATGCAGAAGGGCAAGGCTGCTATAAGTATATTAATTAAACTTGGTTTATTGATGGAAAATAGGCTATCTATCTGGTCAAAGAACTAACAATAAACAAGTTTGGATAACTTTGGGATTCAACTCATTTCTTGTACTGGCATTTAAATTTGACAGGAGCCTAACTGTTTATCCTTGGATATGGCGTTTTCTATTAACCTTACAATATCATTTTTAATGTATGACACTGCTAAATAAGCTCATCATCAAACAGAAAATCATTGTTTGGGTTATTGCAGTATCTCTTCTTTGTGAAGTTCTTTTGTTGGTAGATTATTTTACTGTGATTTTAAACTTGACTCTCTGTTTTGTTCTTTGGCATCTTTTCTTTTTCAGTTAAGATGGATTGAGGAGATGGTGTTTGTTTCCCTGTGAAATCATGATATTACATATTTACACATGAAGGTTTTCTCTTGTGCAGGTATTTATAAGCTCTTTTGAGAACCTATCAACCAGAAAATAAGTTGCTAGTTAAACAAGCTCTTGATATTTTAATGCCTGCATTACCCCGAAGGTTACCTCCTGGGGATACTCGTATACCGATTTGGATTCGTTATACCAAGAAAATTCTTGTTGAGGAGGGGCATTCAATCCCGAATATGATTCACATCTTTCAGCTTATTGTAAGGCATTCAGATCTCTTCTATAGCTGCAGGGCCCAGTTTGTTCCTCAAATGGTTAACTCTTTGAGTAGATTGGGACTTCCATATAACACAACTGCTGAAAATAGGCGCCTTGCCATTGAACTTGCTGGATTAGTTGTTGCCTGGGAGCGCCAGAGGCAAAATGAAATGAAAGTAGTACAAGATACAGATGGACACAGTCAGATTAATGATGTTTTTAATCAGAACTCTACTGCTGGTGATCTGAAGCGCCCACCAGACCCTTCTGCATTCCCTGATGATCTGAGCAAGCGGGTAAAGGTTGAGCCTGGGCTGCAATCTCTTTGTGTTATGTCACCTGGTGGGGCATCCATCCCCAACATTGAAACACCAGGTTCTGTTGGCCAACCAGATGAGGAGTATAAACCGAATGCTGCCATGGAAGAGATGATAATCACATTCCTTATCAGGGTGAGAAATTTCAAAATTTATTATTACACCATCTTCTTGTTGGCATTTAAACTCTTTTTATGTGTTATCAGATACATGTTAATGTTTGTTTTATGTATATATCACATGCTGTCATTTGATGTTGCTTTGCTTGCGTATGAGGAGTGGTTTGTAGAGCTTTTGATTACTCTTTGACTGCTGTTGATCCCTGGAAGGGGGAAATGAGAGAATTGCATCTAGAGGAGATTTCTAGCTGCGTGCATTTGTTTGTCAATTAATGCAAAATAGATGTCTCTGCAACATGGATGCCAATATACAACCACTTGACATAAATGCTTGCTTAGTTCTTTAGTTTTTATCAAGCAATCTCTTGAATCATTGAAGAATTCTTAATTAATGAATTAACCTTTTTTTGTGTTGAAAACAAGGCTCCCAAAGAGAGCTATTGTGATGGAAGGAATGATATACTTATGAGATGTATATTTTACAATAGTATTTGATGTAATATATTGGTCCTAGATGCCTCCTGATACCAAATACTAGGTTTTGATCTAGGGTGATACTGAAACCAACATATGCTGAAAAACTACTGTGTTTTTTTTATTTTCTTTTCATACATTAGATTACTGATTGTTTGTGGTTAATAAAGGATGTTTAGTGCCATGACAAGGTTCATAAATATAGTGAGATCAATATTTCAAAATAATATTCATTGAAATAAAATTTGAATTATTGGCCATGCTACCAGGTTGAGTTTTCTGATGATGTGCTGGATTTTCAAATTATCGGCCATGTAGTGTCTGGTTCTCTTTGGTTGCTTCTTTAACAAGTTGGAAATGGTTTTTTTGTTTGTGCAAGGAAAGGCACTTACTGCTGTAGGTTTTACTTACATGAATGATGAGGCTTTATTACAACCTTCACATTTTATGCCTGATATTCAATACTTAGAGAATTGGTTTATAAACTAATATATAAAAGAACTCACTGGGATTAGGGAAGCTTGAGACTAAGTTGTCCAAATCTTTCAATAAGCTCATCCCCTTACTGTCGTGCAAAATTGGATCATATCTTTAATGCTTCTATCTTTCACTGTTCATATAATGTAAACACTTCTTTAAGTGTCTGAGTTAAATTTTGAATATATTTTTATAGAAGATATCTTCGTGCCATGGGCTTACTTTGGAGCTAGTGTACATAATAATGCTTGCTATTATGACTGCAATTGTTGTCTCAGAAAGAATCATTAGTTGTGGTTTTACTATTTGTATTTTTTTATGCTATCCGGTTTCATTTATCTACATTTGAATCAAGCAAAAGGATAATCTCTAGAACATTAGAACGGATTAGCTGTTGGTCTTCTATTGTCTGTTTTGTTTGGCAAGGATAATAATAAATTGTTCTATCTAATCAACTGTCTAACATTATGCCACAGTGACAAATATTCATAGTGTAATTAACATACTGAAGTAATTTGTTCTCTATTTTGCAATGTTCTATCAAAAAATTGTCCAAGATGTTTCTCTCACTAAATAGCTCCATGTCAAGAAAACAATGTGGATGTCTAAGACATTTTTGACCTGTTTGATTTTTCCTATCCCCTATTGTAAAAGCAGGTTGCGCTGGTAATAGAGCCCAAGGATAAGGAAGCAAGTTCAATGTACAAGCAAGCTTTAGAGCTTCTTACACAAGCTTTGGAAGTCTGGCCAAATGCCAATGTTAAGTTTAACTATCTGGAGAAATTGCTGAGCAATATTCAGCCTTCTCAATCAAAAGATCCTGCAACAGCTCTTGCACAAGGCCTTGATGTCATGAACAAGGTCTTGGAGAAGCAGGCACAGTTGTTCATTCGGAACAACATTAATCATATCTCTCAAGTAGGCCCAATTTCTATTTCATTCATCTGTAGTATCAATTCAATTTTACTGATTATATATTCTATGTTTCCTGCAGATTCTGGAGCCTTGTTTTAACAGTAAAATGTTGGATGCTGGAAAGTCCCTTTGCTCCTTACTAAAAATGGTTTTCATTGCTTTTCCTCGAAGCACCTAGCACACCTCATGATGTGAAGATTTTTGTATCAAAGGGTTGAAGATCTCATACAAAAACATCTTGCTGCTGTTACAGCATCTCAGATATCTCTTGAGCTTAGCTCTGCCAACTCAGTGATTAGCTTTGCACTCTTTGTTGTTAAAACTCTTACTGAGGTGCATAAAAATTTCATCGACCCTTTCATTGTTCCATTGGTTCGTGTCCTACAACGATTGCGGGATATGGCTTCCTCAAGCTCTCAAATCCGACAGGTGTGACATCCTTCATGCCACCTCAAGCATCTGGTCATAGATGCAGATCTTTGAAGTTTGCAGAGATTTTCTAAATATTTATTCTTGTGTCACTTTGCTACCGTCCTCTTTACTCCTTTTTATTCTGTTTTTATGATGAAGTTTTCTAATCTCAGGGACAAAGATCCGATTTAGATTCATCTATCAGTGCGATGCTGTTGCTGATTCTGGTTCCATCATATCTAACATGAAATGTGTCTTAAAACTTATCAGTGAAAAGGTCATGCAGTCCCCTGAATCTAAAAGATTAATAGGCCAGATACTGCACACCTTACTTTCAGAGAAGGGTACTGATCCCAGTGTGCTTTTATGCATACTCGATACAGTAAAGAGCTGGATTGAGGAGGATTTTAGGCACATTGCATCTGGCGCTTCAACTGCAGCTCTCAGTCCCAAAGAGATAGTTTCCTATCTCCAGAAGCTTTCACTTGTTGATCGGAAGAATTTTTCACCATCTACGTTAGAAGAATGGGATGCAAAATATCTACAACTTCTTTATGGAATCTGTGCAGACTCAAGCAGGTGCTGTGTTTTTATTTTTATTTTTTAATTTTTTGCTGCACTAACTGGGTGTGTATATATATATATAAAGACACTGTCGCTTCATCTGCTTATTTTTATGCTCACCAGATATCCATTGGCCATTCGTCAAGAAGTATTCCAGAAAGTTGAAAGGCAGTACATGCTTGGCCTAAGAGCGAAGGATCCTGAAGTCAGGCACCGTTTCTTCTCTCTTTACCATGAATCCCTTGGAAAAACACTATTTGCAAGGCTTCAATATATCATCCAAATCCAGGATTGGGAAGCAGTAAGTGATGTTTTCTGGCTGAAGCAGTGCCTTGATCTTCTACTAGCTCTCTTGGTAGAGAATGAACCTATTGCACTGGCCCCTAATTCTGCAAGAGTTTTTCCAATTAAACCAAAAGAAGTTCCAGAAAATCCTGGAGTTCTACAGCCGGTTGTTGATGCTCCCGAAAGTTCAGAAAGTGTTCCCCTTACATTTTGTCAGCTTGTGAATAGACAAACACAGTTTTTGACTGAGATGAACAAACTTCAGGTCAGTTTGGTTATTTTGTTTCTTTTGAGTAGTCTGCAGAATATTTTTCTTGACATTGTTGCTTTGACTTTAAGAGTGTTACCTGTTATGTTATTACTTTTCTCTGACAGGTGGCTGATCTAGTGCTTGCTTTGAGTGAACTAGCCTATACAGATGCTAATGTTGCATACCATATGTGGGTGTTAGTCTTCCCAATTGTGTGGGTTACTTTACATAAAGAGGAACAGGTGGCACTCGCCAAGCCAATGATAGCCCTTCTGTCAAAAGATTACCATAAAAAGCAGCAGGGTAGCAGACCTAATGTGGTGCAAGCAATACTGGAAGGGCTTCACTTAAGTCACCCCAACCTCGGATGCCAAGTGAACTCATCAAGTATATCGGGAAGACCTATAATGCATGGCATATTTCATTAGCTCTGTTAGAGAGTCATGTTATGTTGTTCATGAATGAAGCAAAATGTTCAGAGTCACTAGCTGAGCTTTATCGACTGCTTAATGAAGAAGATATGAGATGTGGATTGTTGAAAAAAAGGTCAATGACTGCAGAAACAAGAGCTGGACTTTCATTAGCCCAGCATGGTTATTGGCAGCAGGCCCAGAGCTTATTTTATCAGGCAATGATCAAGACAACTCAGGGAACTTACAGCAATGCAGTACCCAAGGCTGAGATGTATCTTTGGGAAGAACAATGGCTTTATTGTGCTAGCCAGTTGAGTCAGTGGGATGTTTTAGCTGATTATGGCAAAAGCGTGGACAACTATGAAATTCTTCTTGACTGCCTTTGGAAGGTTCCTGATTGGGCATATATGAAGGATAATGTGATTCCCAAGGCACAAGTGGAAGAAACACCAAAACTTCGTGTAGTGCAAGCCTTTTTTGCTCTTCATGATAGGAATGCCAATGGTGTTGGGGACGCTGAGAATCTTGTGGTTAAAGGTGTTGAATTGGCATTAGAACAGTGGTGGCAATTGCCGGAAATGTCTGTACAATCTCGAACTCCCCTTCTACAGTTATTCCAGCAACTTGTGGAGGTCCAAGAATCAGCCAGAATACTAATGGATATTGCTAATGGAAACAAGCAAACATCTGGAAATTCTGCTGCAGTTCAAAATGTGTATGTAGAACTCAAGGATATTTTGGAGACATGGAGGCTCAGAACTCCTAATGAATGGGACAATTTATCTGTTTGGTATGATTTATTCCAGTGGAGAAATGAAATGTACAATGTCGTGATAGATGCATTCAAGGACTATGCTTCAACGAGCCCACAGCTTCATCATCTTGGCTACCGAGACAAAGCTTGGAATGTCAATAAGCTTGCACACATAGCCAGAAAACAAGGTCTACATGATGTTTGTGTAACCATACTGGATAAAATGTATGGCCACTCTACTATGGAAGTGCAGGTAATGTTTCTAGAGAAATTGTAATATTTAATTTTTCCCTTGTATCCTTCTTATGATTTTGATATCCTTATTCTTAATGTGTATATACAGGAAGCGTTTGTGAAGATAAGAGAACAAGCAAAGGCGTATTTGGAAATGAAAGGGGAGCTTACAAGTGGTCTTACTTTGATCAACAATACTAATCTTGAATATTTTCCCGCTAAACATAAAGCAGAAATCTTTCGGCTTAAAGGAGATTTCTTGTTGAAGTTGAATGACTGTGAGAATGCCAACATCGCATATTCTACTGCAATAAACCTTTTAAAACATTTACCCAAGGGATGGATAAGTTGGGGAAACTATTGTGATCTGGTATATGAGATTCTAGCCTTTACATATTAATTTTGGTGTTTTTTTTTTTTTTTGGTGAAACTGACAAATCTATTTTTGTTAGATATACAAAGAGACACATGATGAATTATGGTTGGAATATGCTGTAAGCTGCTTCTTTCAAGGAATCAAATATGGGGTTTCAAACTCTAGGAGTCATCTAGCTCGGATCCTTTACCTTCTTAGCTTTGACACTCCTGATAAACCTGTTGGAAGAACATTTGATAAATATTTGGACCAGATACCGCATTGGGTTTGGCTTTCTTGGATACCACAGCTGCTGCTCTCTTTGCAAAGAAATGAAGCACCACACTGCAAGCATGTGCTGCTAAAAATTGCTACTGTTTATCCACAGGTAGATGTAACAAGAATTTTTATATTTGTGAATGACGTTGACCTAGTGAATATCAATTGGCATTTATTTTTGCTTTTGGATGATCTAATGCAGGCCTTATATTATTGGTTGCGCACATTTCTCATGGAGCGTCGTGATGTTGCCGCTAAATCTGAACTTGGAAGAAATATAGCATTAGCTCAGCAGCGCATGCAGCAGACCATCTCTGGGCCTGCTGCTGGTACTCATAGTATGGTTGATGGAGGTGCCAGGCCTTCAAATCATCCAGGGGCTTCTGAAGGTCAGATTCATCAAGGTACCCAGTCTAGTGGTCTTGGTGGATCTCATGAGGTGGGGAATTCTCAAACCCATGAATCTGAAAGGGGCACTACTGTGGAAAGCAGTGGCAATAGTGGACATGAACAACCTCCACAGAGTTCTTCAGCCATTTCAGAAAATGCCCAAATTGGATCGAGGCGTAATGCTGCACTTAGTTGGGTGGCATCTGCTGCCAGTGGATTTGATGCTGCTAAGGATATAATGGAGGCTCTTAGGAGTAAGCATCCAAATTTGGCTAGTGAACTTGAGGTAAAGCGTTACATTTCAAGATTGATTTATTCTTGGCTTTCATTGTTTTTCAATTTTGCAAGGAGCCATGGCTCTAACCATCACTAGTGTGGTAGAAGATGCATAAAATAAAAACTTTTATGTGGTGTTTGATTTTAGTGGGGGGTTAAGTTGGGTTTGGGGTTTAAGGTTTGATGTTCTTTTTAAAAATTTATTTCGACAGTAACTAAGTTTACTAGATTTGACTTAATTGATACTAATTTGATTGAGTAGTTAATTGCATTTATACTGTTACAATTAATGTTTTTGTTATTTATTAATATTCTACTAATTTTTTAAATACTAGTATGAGCAGATAATCAAATTTTGTAAAAAGCACTATTTATTCTTCGGTGTTTGGTGGAGATGGTGGGATAACCTGGGATTACCTGGGATTATCTGGTGTTTTCACCAAAGCTATGCCATCTCTTGAGACATGTACCTATATGTTCAAAAATCTCAACCAAGCTATAGAGTCTTATTAGGTCTTCTTTAGGCTTCTTGTTTCAAGCTATTGTGGACAGAGTTGAGACCTTGAGCTCCACAAGAAACCATTTGAATTTGCTTACTTCTTAGTTGAGTTTGCTGTTTGTTGTCTTCGGATTTTCATTTTAATACATAAAAATATGACATCTTGTGTTTGTAATAATGACCAATACTATATATATATATATATATATATATATATATATATATATGATAGAATCAGGCCGGCCGCACAAGCAGCCGGCTGATTCTATCACCTCCCATATATAGTTATATATAGATTTATATATATCTAATAATTTATATGTACTATATAGATATATATAGATTTATGTATATATTATATATAATATATATACAGGGCTGATATGAATGCGATTGGTCGGTAGTAACAATCGTATAAGTCTGTCGTACTCATTTTAGCAACTTACTTCGATGTTTTAAGGATTTCCAACCATATGGATGGAAAGAACATTGAAAAATAAGCTAGCATGTTAATTTTCATACAATTTGGGAAGATGTAGGGTCTTTATCTTAAAGGGTGAAATTCTGAAACGGTAAGACTTCTATAAATTTTCACCCGTTAAGATGAAGACCCTACACCTTCCCAAATTGTATGAAAATTGACATGCTAGCTTATTTTTCGATGTTCTTTCCATCCATATGGTTGAAAATACTTCAAACATGCTCCAAGTGGCCAAATGGGAGGCGACCGTAAATGAACAGTGTTTCCGACCGGCCTTACCTTATCAGAATTATATATATATATATATAGGGTCATGATATAGCGCGATACCGGCCTTATCATCATTTGTGCAAAGTTAAGTTCCTCTCCATTTGGCCCACTCGCACTGTTTGAGGAAATTCAACCGTATGGATGGAAAGAACATCAAAAAATAAGCTAGCATGTCAATTTTCATACCATTTGGGAACTTGCAGGGTCAATTTCACCCGTTAAGATAAAGACCCAACCTTACCTTATCATGATTTTATATATATATATATATATATAGGCGAGTAATCGATTCAGTCCGGCGTGCCGTAATAGTGTCATTTAGCGGTTACGCTATTTGGATTTGACCCCCTGGGCATGTATTTGAGGAAATCTGACCCGATATGTATGGGAAGATCATGAAAAATAAAATTTGGCACTTGACCATTTTCATACTGATTTGGGAACTTGTAGGATCTTCATCTTAACGGATCAAAATTTATAGGAATTTGAGCGGTCGTAATTTCAACCGTTAAGTGGGAGGACCAAAGCGGTTCTACCAAATTGTATTTAAAATGTGACAGGGTAGCTTATTTTTAGCAGATCTTCCCATCCATATAAAAAAAAATCCTTCAAACATAATCCAAGGGGTCAAACTGGGCGGCGGCAGGATTGAAACAGTGGTCCGGCCGGCCGCATGTTATCAGAACTCTATATATATATATATATATATATATATATATATAACTGTTTTATGATGATAAGATAATTTAATAATTAGTTTTATATATATTTTATATAATATACATAAATCTATATATATCTATATAGTATATATAAATTATTAGATATATATAAATCTATATATCGTGATAGAATCAGCTGGCCGCATGTGCGGCCGGTTGATTCTATCACCACCCTATATATATATATATATATATATATATATATATATATATATATATTAGATTTCTGATATGTTCTTCTGTCAAACGCCATGGGATAGTAATGCAACTATTTTTTCCTAGAATTATTGCTTGATAAATTTATCTTTATAGTCTGTATGTGGTTATTATGTGAACTAAAGCGAATTAAGGAATACCATGATAATTGAATCATGAGAAACAAATCAAGATTGATATTACTATCTTGAACAAGCTTGGTTCATAGTTAAGCAGTGAATATTGAAATTGAATTCGATAGGTCTTCGGTGAGACTCCATGAACCAGATTACATAGAGCAGCAGAAATATGAAGCTTGATTCCAAGTATTGCCATGTTCCTTTTGAGATATTGAACTAAGTTGATACTTCAAAACTCAACAGGTTTCACTTGTTTTTGTTGATACTTTTAATGATGATGTCGAAATGGCTTCTATAAGAGATTGTGTTCGTGTGAGTTTATGTTCTTACAGTTTACTTACTGACTGATTTTCTGCCTTAGATGGCGCTTAAGGTGATATGGATGGGACGGTAAGAGTTCATTATTGTGTATAAAAGATGCTTAGAGTTTGTATTATGAGCTATACAAGGATTGCAGATTAACAATTGTAGATCTTTCTAACATGTTAATTTGAAGAAGTTCTCTGATTTTGCATTTTTCAAACTTTGTGCAGGCCTTCCTATCTGAAATAGGTTCAAGATTTGTCACTCTGCCAGAAGAACGACTTCTAGCAGTGGTTAATGCACTTCTACACCGTTGTTACAAGTATCCGACTGCCACTACTGCTGAAGTTCCTCAGTCACTTAAGAAGGAGCTGTCAGGTGTTTGTCGGGCTTGTTTTTCAGCAGATGCTGTTAACAAGCATGTTGATTTTGTGAGAGAGTATAAGCAAGACTTTGAGCGTGATCTAGATCCTGAGAGCACTGCAACGTTTCCAGCTACACTTTCTGATTTGACTGAACGGTTGAAGCACTGGAAGAATGTTCTCCAGAGCAATGTTGAGGACAGATTTCCCCCTGTCTTAAAACTTGAGGAAGAAAGTAAAGTATTGCGTGATTTCCATGCCGTCGATGTGGAGATTCCTGGACAATATTTTACTGACCAGGTTAATTATAATCTATTTAACATCATGTCACGTTTTAGTCTTAATTAAATTTGCTTTTTTTATTGCATTTTCTTTTAATATGACATTTTATTCTTTTTTTTTTTTCGGCATTTCAGGAAGTAGCACCTGATCATACAGTAAAATTAGATAGGGTTGGAGCAGATATTCCAACTGTGCGGAGGCATGGCACCACTTCCCGGCGTCTGACACTGATAGGCTCTGATGGTTCCCAACGGCATTTCAATGTTCAGACTTCATTAACACCAAATGCAAGAAGTGATGAGCGAAAGTACTTCCAGCTTTTTAAATTGTGTTGAATAAAATGTTTGATAAGCACAAAGAATCTAGGCGTCGTCATTTGACCATCCATACTCCTATAATAATACCAGTTTGGTCACAGGTGAAGTTCTCTTCTTCTTTTGGTTAAACTAGCCGTATATGTTAAATGAAATGAGTTTTTTAATTTATTATTACTGGGTATATGACACCCCAGTTTATATAGTTATTGCAAATTACCCTCTACTTTGTCTCTACAATTTATGTTCTGGGAGCATTGGATTCCATAAAACCACTTGCTGTGGTTTATTAGTTCAGAGGGCAATTCTGATCATTAATCTAATTGTTATGAATTTCCAGTTTTGTTTATGTTATTTATGGACTGTGGATGTTAGGGTTTGGGATTCTCTGTATTTCAAGGTTTTGGATCTGTTGTAGTGTCTCTTTCACAAAGATCAAACTCCAACCATTCTGTATACCCTATTCTTTTCTGCTTCTCTGATTACATCCTGATAGAAATCAACACTTTGATTCCCTTGTTCATTCTATCAATCTACTTTTCAACATTAGAGTAAAGGTTTTATTGAATAAGTTTTGGGGAGTTGGAGATTGGTTTTAGTTTGGTGGAGATCCAACGTCAGAGATGAAGGCAGGTTGTTTATGGAGAAAGAGATGATAAACAAAATTGGCTAGTTATGTTGGGTCATAATTGGAAGGGAGAAATGCAATAAAGGACATTTGAATTGCATTATTAGATATTAATGTGAGAAGATAATATCAGCAGAATGTATCTTTAGAGGTTCATAAATTTATTTGAAGGGTTTTTGTTGCAACGTGTTTTGACATGGCAAGGTTATTTTTATATTGCCTGGTTATAATATGAGGGTTATCAATAAGGAAAACAATGAAGGTGTTTACATATCTCTAAGTGAACTAATTCTCTTAAAGTTTTGCCTTTCTTACAGGTGCGAATGGTTGAGGATGATCTGATGTATAGCACATTCCTTGAGGTCTATGAGATCAATTGTGCACGGCACAATCGGGAGGCAGATATTCCTATTAATCATTTTAAGGAGCAACTCAATCAGGCTATCTCAGGACAGGTTTCACCTGAAGCAGTAGTGGAACTCCGTATGCAAGCATATAATGACATAATAAAAACTGTTAATGACAATATCTTTTCCCAATACATGTACAAAACTCTTCCAACTGGCAATCTTCTCTGGACATTCAAGAAACAATTTGCCATCCAGCTTGCACTGTCCTGCTTTATGTCATACATGCTACAGATTGGGGGCAGATCTCCAAATAAAATTCTGTTTGCTAAGAACACTGGCAAGATATTCCAAATTGACTTCCATCCAGGTAATTTTATTTTATTTTTTCTGCAACTTTTGAATGTCATGAAACCATACGTGATTGTTGGTTCTGTCAAATGCTTACACCTCCTTTTTGTGCAGCCTATGATGCAAATGGAATGATTGAGTTCAATGAACCTGTCCCTTTTAGGCTTACTAGAAATATGCAAGCATTCTTTTCACATTTTGGGGTCGAAGGGCTTATTGTGTCTGCCATGTGTGCTGCTGCACAGTCTGTGGTTTCTCCTAAAGTAAGTCATTCTCCTCCCTTGTGTGATTATTTTGACATTCTTACCATCAAATTCTCTGGTAAACAATAAAATTGGGCCGTCTGTTGCTCCTGAAGTAAGGCCCACTGATTCTGGATTTGTTTGCTGTTGATGTTATGTTTACTACGTGGAATTGACATGGACAAATATATTTTTTCAGCAAACTCATCATATATGGCATCAGCTGGCTATGTTTTTCCGAGATGAGCTGCTATCATGGTCATGGCGAAGGCCACTTGGAATGCCTTCATCTACAATTGCAGCCAGTGGAATCGGCCAATTGGACTTTGAACAGAAGGTGACCACCAATGTGGAGCATGTTATTGGCCGAATCAAAGGAATATCACCTCAGTACTTCACTGAAGAGGTATCTCTCCCTTTTCACCAGACATAGTAGTTTCTATGAATATAATGATGTGCCTCTTTTTTTTTTTTCTGGTATTTGAAATGGGAGAATGTAAAGCTTTACTAATAATAAGATGGCGATTTGCAGGAGGAAAGCACCACCGACCCACCACAGTCGGTACAAAGAGGAGTAACAGATCTAGTTGAAGCTGCATTGTCCCCTAGGAACTTATGCATGATGGATCCAACATGGCATCCTTGGTTCTGACGGCCACTCCCATTTGTCAGTTTATTGGGAGATTGATTGACCAATCATTTTGTACAAAGAGTAGTATTACATCTGGACTGGTTGAAACTGTCCATTGCCCCCCATGAATATGATGGACCCGAGATGTCCATTTTGTGCATAATATGTGCATATTTATACTCTTGCAATCTTTACCAGCTTGTGTTAGATATAATTTTCTACTCAATTGTGCAAAGCCTTGTGGATTTCTGGAAATTCTTCTGTCTATGCTCTCCCTGTTGAATCGAGCTTTGCGTGCCGGGCTCGAATAGCTTGATTAATATACAAGGCTTGAGCTTCGAGTTTTATTCACGAGCCGGGTTTGAGCATGTCAATATTCTGCTCGGCTCGGCTCGGCTCGGCTCATTTACACCCTAGTGACAAGTCATTGTATGTTCTGGTAGATGCATTGTATATAAAATTATTAAAATATTTAATTAAATGTTATTTATGATTAGATAAATTAAATAATTTTTATCATCCAAAATTATTATGTTTTAGCAGTATTAATTATTTGGCTCTATATAATTTAGAATATTACTATTTTAAATTAGAGTAATTTAAAGTAATTATAATTAAATATTTTATTAACCTTTTATGTTTATATGATTTAGCATATGATAATATATGATATAATTCATTTAATATTCATTGTTAAATATAACCTAATGAAGCATGTAAAGTTATATCATATATAAGAAGAAGAAGAAGAAGAACACTAACAACAATCAAGTCTTAATCTCATATTAGATCGGTCAACTAAATGTCTAATATACTTTAGGTTCTTAGACATTATTTTTCTCCATGTAATCCTAGGCCTATTTCTATTATTATTTTTATCTTTTATTATTAAATTATTATATTTTCAAACCGGGACCCATGGGGTTCTATGATGTATGTGTCTAAACCATTTTAAACGCTTTTTATCTTATTTTATTGGTGCAATATATATTCATTTTTAATCTTGTCCACACCACTCATTTATTTTAACATTTTCATTTTTGTCAAATTTATTTTATGAATATGTTGAACCCTATAAACTAATATAATATTATATTTTAAATTTTGATTAATATTAATATTTAATTATTAGTACTTAATAAAAGTTATGATATAAAAAAAAACAATACAAAAAATTTTAAGCTTCCTCCTATCTCTTTAATCAAAAAACCAAACACATTATTAAAAAAATAGAAATATTAATATAAAATTTAAAACATTGAAGGAAGTCGATATGTCCGAGTGGTTAAGGAGACAGACTCGAAATCTGTTGGGCTCTGCCTGCGCAGGTTCGAATCCTGCTGTTGACGTTTTTCTCTTCAATATTTTCTTATGTAGATTTTTATTTATTTTCAAAGACATAAACAGGTTATTATTATTATTATTGTTATTATTATTATTATTTATTTTTAACTTCTAAATAAAGTTCAAGAATATGAAAGTAAATCAAATAGTATTTAAAACTAAAAATTTGATGAAATAGAAAATTGTTATAAAAATAGAGAATTTAAATTTTAAAACAATGATACAATGTTCATGAAAAGTAACAAATCATGATTATTTTAAAACAGAAAAAAGGAATAATAAAATTTTCTTTTTTGCATTTGATATGAAGCAATTATTTGTGAATTTTTAGCAGAATAAAACAAATTATGATTTTGAGGATACAATAACTTGAAATAGACTACGTTTATTTTGAGTATATAATAAGTAATTAATATGAAGTTTTGTTCTTTTCAAGCATTAAAAGGGAGCATTTACTTAACTTAACAATGAAAAGACCATAATACCCCTTCATTTCTGTGCTCCTGGTTTGATCTCGTGAGGGTATTTCCGTCTCGTAATCTCCATCATTAACCCTCAACCGAAGCATTCTCCAACCAAAACCCTCGTCTCCTCAGATCCAAATCAAGGGGGTCTCCTCCCACTTCCTCACCAGGCTTCTCCAAACCCTCGCCGATGGTGAACGGCGGCGCCCAAGAACCGCAGCCGGAGGTGGATGGCGCCGGAAGGGTGCCGCGGATGGACCTTTTCCAGCTGGCGGCTCGCTGGCGGTCGGGGCCGGAGTGGGACGCGTTCTTGGTGGAGCTGGATCGTGAGCAGGTCCCATCTCAGCTCAACACCTTCAACAGCTCTGGCCTCTTCCATGTTATGTCGCAGGACAAGCTTTCGGTAGCGTACATCGGCAGCCAGCAGCACGGGCACGACGTCGGCGTCGTGCAAGCTGACTGTCCCGCACCCACCCGTCGGGTGGCTTACTACTTCGAGATGACGGTCAAGAGCGCCGGTCTCAGAGGCCAGACTTCCATCGGCTTCACACATCAGCAGTTCAAGATGCGCCGGCAACCTGGGTGAGAGATGATCAATGATTAATTGTCGCTTCTCGCTTTTTTATCATTTTGTGGCTTGTGAACTCCCGTTAGGAATTTCATTTGTGCGTTTTCTTGCTTTGGAAATCCGGCATTCTTCCACTAAAATCAGTATCTTTGCTTCATTGATCAATTTTGCTGTACCTTGGTGACTAATGTTCAGGAACAGTCTATCGTGTATAATCCAAAAGAAAGTTCATAAGATGTGTGTTTTTTTTTTATGTATATTAAGTTGCTGTTTTTTTTATTTTGTTTCTCTCCTTTAACTCTTCTCAATGGCCAATTATGTTGATGGGTATCAAGATAAGAATATTTGTAAACTAGGCTATCTTTAAGGCATGTCTCTTTAAAGTGAAGTAGAATTCGCCCTTTGTTTCTTTTTTTTCTTTTCCATCTATTTTGTGCGGATCCTTCTTTTCTTCTGAACAAAGGGAGACAGTGCTAGAATGTAGGGATTAATTTGTTTGTATTTCAGTTTGAAATTAGTTTCTTTTGGATGAAGTGCTTCACATGGTTGTTTTGCTTCATTTTTTTTGTTAAATTATATGATACTAAACCCCGTTCATTGCTTACTTTAATGTGGCTATCTTTAAGATATGTCTCTTTAAAGTGAAGTAGAACTCTTCCTTTGTATTTGTTACCTTTCTATCTATTTTGTGTGGATCTTCCTTTTCTTCTGAACAAAGGGCAGACAATACTAGAATGTAGGGATTAATTTGTCTTTGTTTCAGTTTGAAACTAGTTTCTTTTCAGTTTGAAATTAGTTTCTTTATGATGAAGTACTTCACATGGTTGTTTTCCTTCTTTTTAAAAAAAAAAAAAAATTATCGATACTAAACCCTGTTCATTGCTTAGTTTAATGTGAGAATTACCCCCTTGAACACCACAACATTTTCTATTTCAGTTGGGAGGCTAATAGTTGTGGTTACCATGGGGATGATGGGCATCTTTATCGTGGACAAGGGAAAGGGGATCCGTTCGGTCCAACATATAGTGCTGGGGATACAGTAGGCGCTGGAATCAATTATATATCACAAGAGTTCTTTTTCACGTAAGTTGCTTCGGTGTTTGAATTTGAACATACTTTGGAAAATACTTGCTAGGCAGTCATATGAGTTGGAAAATGGTGGTAGGCGTGATGGATAACCTTTTTTCTTATCACCTTCAAGTTGGGAATTTATCTCCTTATTTCAAGTTTCATGCTATCAAGACTGTGAGCATATACCTCTAGAATGAAATAAAAAATGATAACACGCAAGGTTTTTGATATTTCCATATCTCGGCTTGAAATTTTAGATCTCAACTAGGCTTCACTTGATACTATACAGCATGCTAGTTGATTGTGAAGGTCAATTATTTTATGTACCACTGTTTTATCTTTTTGCCACATATTTCCTAATTTTGACACTTGCCATGCAGTAAAAATGGAAAAGTTGTTGGGACTGTCTCCAAGGAAATAAAAGGTCCCCTTTACCCAACAATTGCTGTTCATAGTCAGAATGAAGAGTATGCATTACCTCCTCTTAATAGTCCTTTTCTCTTCTATCAATTTAGTAAACATTCCTCTGGGTTTATCAGCATTTTCCTCTTCACATTTCTGTGGTGGAACATAATTTGAGAATTTGGACTACTGTAAATGCTCCTTTATTCTGTGCAACAAATATCTGCATTGTAGTTTGAAAATAGTCATTTGTGAAAGATACACGATGAGTACATGATAAAGACATTAGCATGTTAAATACTACAAAAGAAGTGTTCTTACCAGATTAATTTCAAAACTTGATGTTGAATCACTATGTGCTTTCATTTATTATTTATTTTTCAGTTAGTTGCAAAGTCTATTCTTTTGGGTGTGAAAATTTTGCTGACTTTTGATATTAATGCATTAGGGTCACTGTGAACTTTGGGAACCAGCCATTTCTTTTTGACATTGAGGTATTTTTGATTCCTTATTGATCAAGATAGACTTTTTAGTATGTTGAAGAGGTTGACTGTTCAAGCATTATCCTGACTATTACTTCTTCATAGTAGATTCTGAGTAGTATGTTTTTGTTGAATAACTGTAACGTACACTTTTATTTTTTTTCTTTTAATTTGAACATAAGACTTGATCTATATATATATATATATATATATATATATATATATATATATACAAAGGAATGATACTGTGCGGCCGGCCGGAATACTGTTCATTTCCGGTCGGCCGCCCATTTGGGCCCCCGGAGTATTTTTTTTATATGGATGGGAAGATCTGTTAAAAATAAGCTATCCTTTCAATTTTCATACAATTTCAGAATCGCTGGCCCTCCCACTTAACGGTTGAAATTTTGGATCGTTGATTCCTATAAGTTTTGATCCGTTAAGATGAAGACCCTACAAGCTTCCCAAATTGTATGAAAATCGACAAGCGGTAACTTATTTTTCGATGATCTTTCCATCCGTCTGACGTACGAAATTGTTCAAATACGCCTGTGGGTTGGGACGAGTGTGCTTAATCTAAATATATAATTTCCGGCCTACCGATAACATCATCAGCCAGATATATATATATATATATATTGCTGCATCATCGTATTGCTTTGATGATTATTCTCAAATTAATTTACTAGTTCATGTATGAAAATCAGTTAAACTTGTTACTTTTGAATAAATTCTTTGAAGTGTATTAATGTATTATGTGTTTCATGTAATTAGCAATGTAAACCCCTTCTTTTCCTGATATTCTCATTCATAAAGGAAGTTTGATTATTGCCTTTCAATCTGAACATGGAATTTCTTAGTAGATATTTTTGCAATTCCTTTGTAGCTGATAAGTGTTCATGTGGCCAGTCTTTTGTCGCAGAGGAGCGGTTAAAACAGCAGCTAATAATTGAGAAGTTACCTTTGCCAGCTAATGTTGGTCATCGGTATGTATCTTATCAACCTGGTGTTTTGCTTAGTTTACATCCTCTAGAGTCATTCTTAAAATCTTTATTATCATGTTGAACTGATTATTAGTGTATGTTTGATGCATTATATGTCTTGGATGCTCTTTCTGTATGTTCATATCCTATTTTATGGTAATGCCATTGGTTTATTGTGGCAAATATATGATTTTGTTTTAGCACAAGAAGGGTCAGAGAAAGATGCACAAGTATGCACGTTTGAAACTGAAACTTGTGTGTCACTGGTGTATTTCTTCTAGGACATGCCCACTCGTTTCGGTTGCCTTCAAGATCTACCTAGTATCAATATATAAAATATTATTTAAATTCCTTCTCCATAATGCTCAAATTCTGATTTGACATTTTTCTTGGTAATTGATATCAGTTAAACCATTTTCTCCTTGAAACTAGTTAACTTTAATGACAACTCAATGCATGATTATCATTCCATAGGCTCCAAAGATACTATTATCATATACTTAATGATGTTTTCTGATAAAACTCCTTCATATCCTTTAGGATCAAGACATTGTTTTGTGAGCATTGACTAACTCCTTCCTCATAATTGGACTTCCCCTCCTTGTTCACACTCTTGTATGGGTGAACAAGGAGAAACTTTCTTCTCTCTATGTATGTTTTTGTGATATTATACCTTTTACCTACCAAGAAAGCAGAGAATCTGTATAGACAACAATTTTGTACCATATCCCATATGTTTGACGGTGTAACGGTCAAGGCGTGGAATGCCTTTAGCTCTCTTCTATTATATTTTTTGTGGAACAACGCATTCTAAAGTGATTTGTATGTAAATTATAGTTAGAGGTGCTCATCCAACCCGACAAATCCAAGGAACTGAACTGAACTGTAAATTTTAATTTGGTTTGGTTTGGGTTCTAATTTTGTAAACTGATTATATTCAGTCTGGCTTCAGTTTGGAGGGCTAAAAACCTGAACCAAATTTAACCAAACCAAAATATTTTAAAATGATAAAACATATAATAAAGTATTATATAATATGTTAATGTTAATTTCCAATCTCCCATCCTCCATCCGTTTGGCCATCTGATTGATCTGCATACTCTCCAATCTCAATCTCATTCCCTTTCCCAACTCTTGCATTCTCTTATTTTCAAATACCCAATCTCAATCCGCCACCACATCTCTGCTGATCCAGCAGTTACCATCGTGAGGTTTGACACCACGATGATGTCTAGAGCCGCCATTATTTAAGCTGTTGCTAGCCACTTCCAAGCTACCAATCTAGGACATCATCTTCAACACCAGGTCATCAGATCACTAACGATGCCCTGAAATTTCTAACTCTTTTGAAACCCTAAATTTGCAAACCAAATGAAAAACCAAACCAGACCAAATCAATTCCAGTTTGGTTCTGTTGGAAAAAAAAAAAAAAAGCAATTTGGCTCAGGTTGAAATATCACCAAAACCATAACCAAAACCAAATAAAACCGTGATATCCCTGATTATAATCTACATTCACATTCACATTATTAAATCTAGCTCAACACCAACATGGGATAAAGAAAAGAAAAATAAAGTCGAAACTATTAGTTGATAATTATATTATATCAAATGAAAAAAAACTCGGCTGCCACTCACCCACACAATATGAACATTATTTATTATTTTTGTTTTAAGGATTTTCATTTTAGTGTGAAGAGAAACATTAGTTATGTTTATGTTATAAAACTTGGTTGAGGCATACTATCTATTGTTAAAAATGATCTGAAATTGACTCCAGTTTGTCTATATGATCAATGCAGCTGCCAAAGCGGTTACCATGCCATGAAGTCCATTTTAGTAGTTTCTTTGGGCTTGATGTCATCAAAACCTTTTTATCTGCAAACTTATGCACTTTCCTTGATTAAAATTGCCATGGCAGTTGCCAAATGCTTCTTAGAACAATAATCGTTTTTCATTAAATTTGTTTGTTGGATTCATGTAGCTGTCTTTTTAATGATCTCTACTAGGGAAAATCACACTTAACCTATTTGTGTTTTGGGGGTTGGTTTACGTCTACATGTTAAAATTTTCAACTGCTTCATGGACACTCCAATGTTTGACTTCAGTTGGGTACACAAAAGAAAACACTAGTAGGCAATGTAGGCTACCTGCAAATCATTGGTAGATTTAGTGTAATTTTTCTGGAGAAGTTAAGTAGGGGAGCCTTGGCCCAACGCTAAAGTTGTTGCCATGTGATCAGGAGGTCACGGGTTTGAGTCGTGGAAACAACCTATTGCAAAAAAAGCAGGGTAAGGCTGGGTACAATAGACCCAAGTGGTCCGACCCTTCCCCGAATCCCGCGCACATGCGGGAGCTTTGTTATACCAGGCTGCCCTTTTTTTTTTTTTTTCTGGAGAAGTTATTCTATGTACTGGTTGTAGTTCTAAAATGGTATCTCTGTTAACAAGTGGTCATTTAAATCTAATAAGAAAGCTTACATAAATTATGACTTCTTTGATTTCATGTTGGCAACTTAATCATATTTAAATTCAACTAATTTGCATTGTCAACATGGTTATTAAGGAAATTCGCCACACATGTCTATCATGGTGACATTAAATTTGTTATTCTGGTTTGGAAGTTCATATTACTTTAGTGCATATCTCTATTTTTCTCCGGTCGATAAATGATATTATCTTATTTTATACATAATAGATTTACTTGGATGTCTTCTATTATAGTAAGGTTATCCAGGATCATTGCAATCAGGGCCAATCTGTAATTTTTCTTTGTTTGCAGCTGCCTCCTAATATGCTTACTGGGGTGTAACTTTCATCTTCTCTCAGGATTGTTCGCTCCTATTTGCTTCATTATGGATATCAAGATACACTAGATTCATTTGACATGGCAAGTGAAAATACTTGCCCTCCCATTCCTATATGGCAGGATAATGGCTTCAATGAACAAGAAGATATGTATGCACTTAACCATAGAAAAATCTTACGTCAGGTATGTGAAAGACATTCTAAGTATGTAGCTATATTTATAGAATCTATAAATTGGTTGTTTTTCTATAGAGAAAGGTATTTCTTTGGGTGAGGTGCCTTAAGCCTGTAATTATCTATAGTACTTTTTTTGTGAACTTGTGAAATGGTGATGAAACTCGTCTGTACCATAGCATGTTTTTAGTTGTTGTATGACATTCTTTTGTGTGGAGCTCAAGTTCTTTATGTTGACTGATTTTAAAGGCAATCAACTTAAGAAAAATAAATAAATAAAAAGAATATATTTGCAATTCTGAAGTTGGTTATCTGAAGTTTTTATTTGAATGCCAATCAAATGTAAACCGGCGTTCTATAATTCTCAAATCTGACTATTTTCTAATCCATGTAATGTTGCCTATCTCTTAAAAATATATTTGCTGTGTCATCTAAGAACTAGGAGAGAAGCTTGAGGTATTAGTTTGCTTTAAAATTAGGCTTCACACTACAAAACTTTTACATTTTATGTGTTGCTTGTCAGAGAGAAATTCCTCCTTTCCAATTCAATCCAAAGCTTGTTCCAATTTGCGCTAAGGTTTGGATTAGGATCATAAGGAATGGACTGTTATAATAACATGCAGGAATCATTGAAATCCACTCCCACCTTTTAACAAGGCAGCTACTTCCATTCTCTTCATATTTGTTTCTTGATGCAACTATGATAATCTTATATGTTAAAGTCTTTTGCGTTTGCTGGTCCGTATGTGACATGGTACTGCAATTTGTAAACATTGAAGTTAGTCTTATTGTTTTGTTTATGCTTTTATATTTACTTCTTGGTAGCATCTTCTATCACTAGGAATGTTTAGAACTTTAGAGTTATTTTTTCTTTGTTAAGGTATGACATCTTTTGTTTCAAATTTTGTCATTGTTTATTTCTAATTGTGAAGCTCATCAAGAATGGGGAAATCGATTCGGCATTTCATAAACTTAAAGAATGGTATCCTCAGGTGTTGAAGGTATGTCTATTGTCACTCCCACTTACCCACTTATTTATATGAACTTTTACCTCAGAGTTGATTCTTCTTTCTATTTTCATAATAGTTTTTTCCTATGTTTAAATCCACTGTAGGAAATGAGTGGAGCTGCATGTTTGATACATTGTGGAGCTGTAGCCCTATGAGTTGAATTGATTATCATAATTGTTAAACATAACCTATAATAAGTATTTTTTACCAAGATCCTACTAATCTTCTTATTCAACCTGTTGGTTATTTATCATGTGCTAAAGAAACATCTCCCTTTGGGATTTAATAGAAGAGTACCTACTTTTAGAAAGAAAGAAGAAAATTGGCAATCGTAGAGCAATGCCAATTTTTTACATGATGCTCAAGGAGAAATGGTGAATGTATCAAATTAGAAAATTTTAAGCTGGTGTCCTTACCTTGTTCCATTAGTATAATAATTTTTTCTTCTCTAAGGATTATCTAAGCAAGAAACAGTCATATAGATGCAACTGTGGGGTTTTTAGTTGATGAGGATTTCTCATTCAAGGTAATCTTAGTATATCTTTATTAGTTTGAAAAACAAGGGAACTCTATAAAATATTTTTCATGTTGATAACCATCTCTGCAGTACCTGAAACTTTATGAAATATTGCAGCAAGTAGATAACCATCTCTGTGGTACCTAATACACAGTATATGTGAAAAGGTTATAGAAAGAAGTGCAACAAAAAGAAGTGTGAAAAAGTCACAAATTGTCACATGGTATATGCGATACTTATGTCATAACACCTTAAACATGAATTGTAAGCCTTATTCATCAATACAAGATTGATTTTAAAGATTTACATGTACAAGCAGCATAATCAGTTAACTTTTTGATGTCTCAAACCTTTTCATTTAATAAAACTAGACACCAATAAATAAATAAATAAATAAAATCAGCAATCTACTCCACTTCATATTTTCTTCTTTTCCCCCTTTCATTCTCCTTTCCTTTACCCCATTAATGTTAGCCTAGTAGGACCCAAGCCATGAAGTTTTGTGAAAGCAACCATTTTCTTGGAACGGTATTTCATACTCGTTGTTTGATCAGGACATTCTTTCTTAAGGACAAAGAGAGGAAGGAAAATGTGTAAAACATTGATAGACAAGAGATGAACTAGAGAATAGACATTATATTTTACATTTGGACTTGTAATTGAGGTATCCTTGTGGGGCATAGCTGGTCTTTCCATCTTATCTGGTAATTTTCAATTTCTTTTGCTGCATTTGATGATGAATTATATTAGGCATCCACATTTCTATTGAAAATTAAGCAATTACCTGTGTCACTTTGCTGTAGCTCTGGCCCAACTTTGGTGCAGTTGTCTAGTGTTGCTTACAAACATATCCTACTGTTATGCACACACCAAGGAACCCCCAGTAAATCACAGCATCAACACACACAAGAGATGGAAGGAAATACTGAAATGTCTATTAAGGAACTTGATAACAACAATCAGTCTCCCAAACAACAACATTAACAAAAGAAACAACACCCAAGCATTCGAGAGGCTTGGTTCTTCTCCTGCATCGAGCAGAGCTCACAACACCCAGTTTCTACCTGCCTTCACTCCCTCCTGCCCTTCTCTTATATCCTCCTTCAGCCCCAAAAAGCAGCACCCTCCTCTTTGCCACCAAAGAACTCAAAGAACCCACTACTCCATAATATCAGCCCTCTTTTCCACACGCCTCTTCCCGCGCCTCGATAAGTGAATCGTGATCGGGGCCTAACATTACCGCCCAAAGACGACCTTGTCCTCAAGGTGAAAAGTGGGAAATTGTTGTTGGATCATGTGGAAAGCTTCCCACGCCGCCAACTCGTGTAATGACTTCCATTTCAACAGGACTTCGAGCCCCCGGTTCTCCTTGCTTCTTTGGGCGACATCCAAAGAATGCCTCTCGCTCCACGCATCATTTCAAGGTCCTCATTCAATAAGGATGGCAGATCAAATGGGCTAATAAGTGGTGCCACACGACGCCGCAAGAATGGGAGATGTGGAACACCGGGTGTATGGACGCGGTGGAGTAAGCGCCCGGCAGACGCTTACAAAGACCGATCCAATAAGCACTCAAGGGCCGTAGTAACGGGCAGCCAATTTCTCATACCTGCGATGAGCTATCGAGCGTTGGCGATAAGGCCGGAGCTTCAAATAGAATAGGACCCCTTCATCGAGCTCATCATGGTGACGCTTGGTAGCTGCCTGCAGTTTCATCCTCCGAAGGCCAAGCAGGAGTTGCAGATTCGCAGTCATCCAAGATTGCGTCCGCGATCCTCGAAGCCGCCGCTCCACCTCTCGAGACCACGCAGTAACCTTCTCGTGAACGGATTAGGCGAGGGGATCACGACCATATAAGGCACGAAATGGGGTGCATTCGCCGAAACATGGTGGAAGTGTTGTGCCCAAAGATTTTCGAATTCCCATACGCTAGCCACCGCCTGTCGTGGCATTTTTCCGGACGAAAGCGGCGGGTAAGTCTCCAAGCATTTGTTGACAAATTTTCCGACCGCCATCCGCTTATGCGGATGATAGGCCAGATCGCTGCTTAAGCGTAACCCCTTGTAGTTTGAAGAGCTCACTCCAAAAATGGCTCACGAACACCCGATCGCGGTCATAAATGATGGATTGCGGCATGCCATGGAGCCTCACCACTTCCCGAATGAAGAGCCTTGCCATTGACGCTGCAGTAAATGGGTGTTTGAGCCCGATAAAGTGAGCATACTTGCTCAATCTATCGACTACCACCAGGATGGTGTCCACTCCTTCGGACCGAGGTAGTCCCTCGACGAAATCCATCGTCACCTCGTCCCAAACATGAACTGGCAATGGAATTGGCTGGAGTAGACTCACAAAGGCGCGGGATGTGTGCTTGTTCGCATTGGCAAATCTCGCACTCTTGTACAAACTTGGCAAATGTCTTTGCATTCCCACCCAAGATGTTGCCGCCATCCGCTGAAATGTCTTGGTTTCCCGAGTGTCCCTCTAATCGAGAAGAGTGGAACTCTGCAATTAGGCAAAAGAATCGAGAAGCTCGTGGGATGACTAGGCCGGTCATGATAGTACACCACACCATTGACCATCGCAGAACCCATACGACGGCACCCGAGCTAACCTCTACTCTTATCCCATCGAGAAACTCATCCTTTGCCAGCTTTAGCCGCAGTGGCATCCCAATGCTTCCATTGTAGGTCATAACCATGCACTCGGCCTCCCCCCTAATCCTTGGACAAAGGCATCCGCTTACTCATATTTGGCGCCGGTGGAATTGGATCTCAAAGTCATACCCCATAAGTTTTCGCACCCATTGTTGGTATTCCATTCCTATAATCCTCTGTTCTAACATGAACTTCAAGCTTTGCTGATTCGTCCGCACTATAAAGCGACACCCGAGTAAATAGGGCCGCCATTTGAGCACAACGAAGACAATGGCCATCAACTCCTTCTCATAGATAGATTTGGAGCGAGCACGTGGACCCAACGTATGACTGTAAAAGGCAATGGGTCGTTGTCCCTGCGCCAATACAGCGCCTAACCCAAACCCGGAGGCATCCGTTTCAATGATGAATTGCTGAGTGAAATCCGGCATGGCAAGGACTGGGACCTTGGACATGGCTTCCTTGAGTTCCTGAAAAGCTCTATCGGCCAGCGTGTCCCAAGAGAAACGATCCTTCTTCAGCTGATCAGACAAAGGTAATGCAATGTGGGCATAACCGCTACTTAACTTCGCGATAATACCCCGCCCCAAAAACCTCTTAACGCCTTCAATGAAGTAGGGTCGGCCAATCAATCATGGCTTGCACCTTGACGGGTCCGCCACACCAGCCGGAAATGATGTGGCCCGTAGGCTATTGATGACGCCAAATTCACATTTCTTCCTCGCTCACGTAAGAGGTTGTATGCCAGCGTAATAAGTCCAACACCAGCCCCTAATTGTTGTTGGTGGCAGCCGTAGGCGCTATAAACTAGAATGTCGCCGAAGAATACAAAGACAAACTTGGCGGAGATACGGCCGAAAGATGTCATTCATGAGACTGAACGTCAGCCGAAGCAGTGAGGCCGAACGGCATTTAATGCAGGAACTCGTGAATGACCGCCGTGGAGCGCAGTATACGGTCTTGTGAACATCCTCCGCCTGACCCGGATTTGGTGATACCCGGACTTCAATCTAACTTCGAGAAGATCCGAGCACCATGCAATTCATCCGTGAGCTCCTCGATAACCGGAATGGGTATTTGTTCGCACGCGGTGGCTCGCGGTTACGTAATCCTACGTAATCGCCAAGAACCATCTTTCTTCTTGACAAGAGGGGCGGGGGCTCGAGAAGGGACCGTCACCGGCCCGAATGATCCTACCGCCAACATCTCCTTGATAAGTCTCTCAATCTCATCCTTTTGAGTACGAGGATACCGGTAAGGCTCGACGTCGATCTGGTGGATCGCCGGATGTAAAATCAGCGTGTTCATGACCTCGTGGAGGCGGTGAACCCTAGCGGGTAAGGGCAAAACCCTACTGCAAGGCACGTCCAACACCGGCCGCAAAATGTGGGACATCCCATATCCTCGGCCACCGGGCCGGTGAGCTCGCTTAAGCTCCACCACAAACCCCGAGGTCAGCTTGCTTGAGGGTCTTGATCAATGTTTTCAAAGAGACCAGTGGATCGACCAAGAGAGGGATCCCCTTTAGAGTAACCGTGATCTCGACCGAGAGAACTTCATGACTTGGGTCTTCCAAATGATGTGAGTCATCCCTAAGGTTTCCACCATCGGATGCCAAGGATAACATCGGAGCCGCCGAGTCCCAATGCAGAAGAAATCCTCAACTATGTCGATGCCCCTGCAGATGCAATCGCTACCCCCCAAGAAATTCCCTCGCCACGCATCGGCCCCCTCGCTCCCATAGTCACCCCATAAACCCCAGTTTTAGAGATGGGTACCTGGAGTTGCTAAACCAATTCGAGGGAGATGAAGTTGTGCGTGGCCCATGGGTCGATGAGGGTGACTACCTCCTGAGCTCCGATCTTCCCTTTAAGCTTCATGGTCTTCGGGTTCGCTAATCCCGCCACCAAGTCAGGGAAACCTCGGCTAACTTGACCGATCTCCACCGCCTCGAAGCTGCGGTGCAGTTCGGCCGGATCGGCTCGCCGATGGCCCGCCGGGCGCCGTTGTTGTCCTCGGCCGGCCGCCGTAAGCACGCCAATTCTTGCTCGCATAGCCGGTGCCCTTGCCTACTTCGCCGCAGCCGTAGTACATTCTTCACGCCTTTTCGTGTGGCCTCCGAATCTGTCGTACCACGGACTCCATCCCCGGTCTTCACCGGTGACGACGAGCGCCCGAACATCGCCATGGTAGTCCGCGCTTCAGAAGTGGGGCCGATCCCACCAAGACACGTGAGGCGGAGCCCCCCTTGAAGTCGCTGTGGGCCTTAGTGAGGAGTAATTTCTCTTCCACCATCTGGGCTAGGTCCATGGCTCGGGCCACAGTGATGGGCTCTAAGAGGCGCACTTCAACCCGAATTTCTGGTTTGAGCCCATTAATAAAGTTTCCTAGGGCTAACTCATCAGAGATCCCTTCCAAAGGGGCAGATAACTTAATGAAGCGCCTCTTGTAATCACGGACAACACCGTCTTGTTGTAACGCCAGCCACTGTTCGTGGAGGGAGCCGGCGTGGGATGCCCGGAATTGTTTCAGCAGCAAGATCTTCATCTCCTCCCACAAGACCATCGTGCGCTTCTTACTCTCCCATTGGAACCAGAGAAGAGCGTCGCCTTCGAAGGCGAGCACCGCGGCCTCCAATTTCTCTTCATTAGAACAACGGTGGAAGGTGAAATAACGCTCGGCCTTCAGGATCCACCCATCAGGGTTGGTCCCGTCGAACAGCGGCATTTCCAATTTCCGGGATCTGAAATCCTGGCGAGGACCTGGGATCGGGGAATTTTTGGGCATCCTGTGTGGATCTCCCCCATTCGAACCACGTGGATCTCCCCCATTCGAACCACTCCCGCCGGTGTCCACCGGGCCGGTCGCAATCGAAACGCAAGGGGCTGCCTCCAGGCGCTGGGACAATAGGAGCTCCAACCTCTTGGAGACGAGCTGCATCTCCTCTTTCAGGGAAGAGAACTCGCGCTGATTGTCCTGGACGCTGCGGTGTAGTTCCTCTTGGACAGCACCAAGCGCCTCCTCCACTTGATCTACTCGTTGGTTGACGTTCTTCGCCATCTACCCAGGAGCGACGTCTCTGATACCAATTGTTATGCACACACCAAGGAACCCCCAGTAAATCACAGCATCAACACACACAAGAGATGGAAGGAAATACTGAAATGTCTATTAAGGAACTGGATAACAACAATCAGTCTCCCAAACAACAACATTAACAAAAGAAACAACACCCAAGCATTCGAGAGGCTTGGTTCTCTCCCAGACTGAGCAGAGCTCACAATACCAAGTTTCTACCTGCCTTCACTCCCCTCCTGCCCTTCTCTTATATCCTCCTTCAGCCCCAAAAAGCAGCACCCCTCCTCTTTGCCAGCTCAGCAACTCAGCAACCCACTACTCCATAATATCAGCCCTCTTTTCCAATACTGCCCTTCCTGCGCCTCAGATAAGTGAATCGCACTGGGGGCCTAACACCTACACATGATGCCATATATCAAGGTCGTTATCACCTAGGCAGGCACTATGATCTTGTTTTACAAACTTGCTGCCTTGTCCCTAGTGTTCTATGATGAATGATGCCAGCTTATGTCTGTTGATTCATTATCTAGTTGTTTTTTATTATTATTATTATTATTTTTTTTTTTTGCTGGAACCTATATATGACAATCTTTTTACTGACAAACCTTGCCAAGGCACTGCGATTAAAACAAGGGTCAATCTGGTATTTGCAGGATGACATGTCAGTGGTTTGTTTCTTACTGCATTCCCAACGTTTCATCGAATACATTCGGGTATTTCTTGATTTTATCTTGTATTCCCTTTTCAAATATATGCTTTCTCTATTGATGTAATCATGCTTTTTTTTCATTTTTTTTTTTTTTTGAAATATGTTGTTTATATCTCTGCCATTGCATATAATATTGTTCGTCATATTTGGTCATTTACCCTAGTTTGGTGTACTGTACACCAGTACTTATTATGCATAAGTGCTCAATATAAAGATACAACACTTGCGAAAACACATATGGAGCAAATGAGTTTTGCTTTTATGCTAAAGAGAGATAAAATCTCATCTCTATTCTCTTTATTAAGGATATGTTGATTTTGTGTTTGTATTTTTTCGAGTGACTAGCATATCAAACTTGCAGATTGAGTTTGTTTGATTTATTAGTAACTTTCATTTCAATGATGCTTAGTTCAGGTGCCTACAACTTTACTAATAGAAATAACTTGCAGTCCAAAATATTGGGATTTCAAGATTTATGGTTGGACGAGGAATTTATAATCACATCTATTAGTCGTGGCCGTAGTGGTACAGTGATTTCAGGAGATGTTTCATTGTGCTTAGAGAAGATGGTGATATTTTGTCATAAATCTTGTCATCTCAGTTTGGCAATAATCTCTTGGGATCATCATACATCTTATAAGCATTAGAGGGGATTATGACTTGGGAACTATGCTCAATAAGCATGACTCATTTTAGTGATCACTCAAGGTCAAATGTTTTATGGAGGCTTGTGTTTTAGGTGTTTCTCTTCAGCTTTATTTTAGCATATGTGTTTAGATTTAGGTTTCTTACAAATAAAAGGTTGTATTTGGCTAGATTTTAGTAATTGTAAGGTTAGTTGTTGGGTCACCGATGGGTCAATCTCTACCTAGATGCCTGCTTTGTCTTTTTTGCAACTATTATCTCATATATTGATCATCCAACACCAAAGTACTCAGAAGCCTTAAATCACATATTTAGCCGTCTGATCATTGAGGTTCTATTCTTTGACAATATTGGCAATAATCCTTTCTCTTTGCCTTTGTGTTATACCTTTTGTTGCAATGTTCCTACCAAATCAAGGATTTATTTGTGTCTAAAGAACATGGAATATGGGTTCTTCACCAGTCCTGTTGAATGGGAGGATGTGTAATTCTACTTGCTGCATCCAAGGAAAGTGATCTGGTTCATGTCTATTTTATTTGCTGAAGTATTACCTTTTTTGGTTGTCATAGTACCTGACTAGTTATTGGTTGGTAGCCTTGAAATGTGAAATTGTGTTATAATTGTGAGCATGCCCATATTGTGCCTTTTTATTGTCAGATTTAAGGCACAATGCTTCTTCCTTTGCAAGGACTTGTTTTCCTTGTTAACTTTGTTTCTTTGTTTGTTTTCCATAGGTTAACAACTTGGAGGCCGCTGTCAATTATGCTCGTGCTGAACTGGCTAAATTTTCCACTGACAAATCATTCACACACCTGCTTGAGGTACCATGCAGAAATTAATGTTTTTTGTTTTCAAGATTTACCAACTGAAGTCTTATATGCATCTGAACCTGTAAAGACTAAATTGCAGATGGTGTTTATCATAACAATGTCAAAAGTCTGTTGAAATGCCAAGTGACTAATTCTCATAATTATAAAGAGCTATAAATCTACTATTATTTCAATGTGGTCTCGAATTTCAAGTGCTGCAGCCATTTTATTTCTGAAATGGCAAGTGGATTATATGGTTATAATTAGTCTGATAATGTATCTTCACCCTGCCGAGAGTCACTAAAATAGTGAAATATCTTACTGATGCCATGAAGATGGTGCCACTCAATGCTTCAAAGGAGACAAATTCATCCTAAAATGCCTTTTATGTGCTTCTGCTGGGTTCTTATGCAATCTATTTTAGTATTTTCGGTTATCTTCGTATGGGCAGCTTGTACTAGTATGTGCTCATTGCCCATTAATGGCTGCTATGGTTTTACAATGTTAGGGTAGTAAAAAGTGGGATGGATTGGCATAAACCTAAACTTTTGCGTGTGATTGTTGCAACTGATGCCTGTAAACCTCTCTTTGAAGTAGGCAGATCCATTGTAGCAGAAGACAAATTCATTAGGCTACTGTAAAGATGAAACAAACTGGTCCAAACTTGAGATTTTTTAGCCTACTAGGTGGATATCTGTGAATTGCCTTTAGGTGTGTGATATCAGGTTATAGACATGAAATACCTGCTTTTGAAGGTGACTCTTTTGCAGATATTTGGAAATTGTTGCTTGTGCAAGTCATGCTTACAGCTTCTTCCCCTCATCTAATCTGCCATTCTGTCAATTCCTTGTGGTGGAAATGACAAATAAATTACTATAGCACTCATTCTTCAGAACTGTAGCCTTTTTTGCTTTTGGCTAACAGAACTTCTGATTTTCTAACTCAAGCATGTGGCCGTCATTTAATTCTTTTCTCGTCTGTAGGAGATCGTTGGACTTCTGGCATACGGTGATCCATCGAATTCTTGTGTCGGTTATCTCCTTGACGCCGCCCATCGAGAATTTGTTACTGATGCTGTGAATGCGGTTATCCTTTCTACCAACCCGGACATCAAAGATTCAGAGAGCATTTTGCAATCTCACCTTGAGAAGTTACTGAGGCAGCTAGCCGTATGCTGCTTAGAAAAAAGAACAGTAAATGCAGATCAAGGGGAAGCCTTCTATCTCCACAGAGAATTACAAAGCAGCGGAGTGGGCAACCGCGGTTAGACACCATCCTTATTGCTCCAGGCATTTACATTGCTTTCCAGGCATAGGCACAAAAGCTTAGAAGCTGATGCTAGCTACCACTGTAAAGATATCCATTTACAGTAAAGCCAATTTGTGTTCCTGGAAACCAAATACCATGTGGCACCTCTCCCATTCTAACTGTAAAGTGATACACCTTTCAGACTGTGAATAAAAATCAAAAAGCTGTCTGCCCTCTTTGGCAATGTGAATAAGTTGATGTTTGGTGTTCACTGTGTGATTCTTCAAATTAGTTTGTTACTTGAATCACTTACCTTGGAACTCTTAATTTGGACATCTAGATCTTTACTTCACTTGTCAAGTTGTTATTAATATTATTCTTATGCTAGATCCTTAGCTAAGTGCAATTTAATCGTGACCCACCCAATTTTCATCTAGATGTATCTGCACATGTTTTAACCTAAATTCAATGCATGTGCATGGATTATTTTTACCATACTTCTCTATTAAAATCAATGGATTTACCCACCTTTTTATATATATATATATATATATATATATATACAACAACAACAAAGCCTTAATCCCATACTAGATGGGGTCGGCTATATGGATTCTCTGTCTCCTTGTTGCTCATTAAAATGAAATATATATATATATATATATATATATATCAGAGAAAATATGGTGCGGTCGACCGCATTTGCGGCCGGCCCGCTATTTCTCGTGTGAGATCGGGCCGCTTGATACCCGGCCCGATCGTGTAGAGATATGGTGGGCCGGCTGCGAATGCGGTCAACTGCACCATATCACCTATAATATATACATATATAATTTTTTGACAAATAATACTTGTTTTGATCAATTATATGATTTAGGTTATGATACAAAATAAGAACTATATTAATAAAGAAAGATAAAATGCTGGTATATAGAAACCCAATATTCAGTTAAATCATCAGTATGATTGTCAATATTCTCATTACAAGTTCAAGAAGAAATCACCAAGCTTTATTCTCAGCGATGACATGAACATCAAGGACACTGGAATCAATCTCCCTCTCCTTGAGATCATCAATGCATACATCTCCACAACTATCAACCTCCTTCCATTCATCCAAAGAAGCGACCAAGCCTTGAGTAGCATCTGAAAGACTAAACTTCTTATACTGTTTTAATTCCTTCTCCAAAGCATGCTTCTCCTTCTCTCTGTTCACAATTATCTCCTTTAGAATCTCCATCTCCTCTTCAATGTATGCATATTTCTCTTCAACCACAATTTGATACTGCCGAACCTCCATCCGCAATTCAGCTTTCTCCTCCTGGAGTTTCATTATCATAGCCATGGTCTCATCAGCAGCAGTTGCAGCTGCACTCCTATCCTTCTCCAACTCAAGATAAAGAGCTGCACATGCTGCCTGCTCCTCCTCCAGTGCCTTCTCCAACTTCTTGATCAACTCTGAGTCTTCATCCATCTCATGTTTCTTTCCTGCATGATGTTTGTCATCAAGTCGGGCACCACCAAAAGGGAAGTTTAGGCCAAAGAGTGACAAAAACTTTGGCGGCTAAGAAGGTGAGTGTGGATCTGTAGAGGTAAAGGTAAGCCAGAGTTAGATCAATGTAGGCATTCATTAGGGAAAACAGTGTCCAGTTGTGAATGGCATGCTGAGCTATGGCCATGGAGACACTATGAAGAGAATTGAAGGTGGTTAATTAGCAATGAGTTTGAAGCTCATTTATGAGTTTCAACTTTCAATTGTGCATGTGGGGATATGTACGTAGGAAGAGAGGAGAAGAGAAGAGTTGTGTTTCATACTTTCCACCAGCCATTCAAAGTTTCGGTCTAATAAGTTAGAGAGCTTATTTTATTAATTATCAAAGAAGACTCGTTTGTCATTCACAATGTATATATCCGGTAGGTGACACGATTTCCATGATTCTCAATGAGAGGGATTGTAATCATAGTATAGTATTAACTTTTCCTTTTTTTTAAACATGTTTTGTTGGCTATTCTATTAAAAGACATTGCAATATATCTTTTATTTTTATTAAAGGCAACAGTCATAGTCTCATGATTAGGGATGACAATGGGGCGGAGCGGGGGCGGGGCAGGCCTTTACCACAACCGCCCCGCCTGAACCTGCCCTGCCCCGCGCCCCGCCCCGCCCCGCCCCGCTATGTAATATAATATATATATTATAAATAAATAAATAAATAAATAAATAAATATATATATATATATATATATATAGGGTATGTTTGTAAACCCTAGGCTATGTAATATATTATATATATATAGAGAGAGAGAGAGAGGGTATGTTTGTAATTTTTTTAGCGGGGCGGGGCGGATTTAAAATGGGTGTTTACCAAACCCGCCCCGCCCCGCCCTTCTCATAAAAAATCCCCGTCCCGCCCCGCCCCGTGCCCCGCTCTCCAACAAAAAAACCCTCCCCATTCGGGGCGGATCGGGTCGGAAACCGCGGATCGGGTCGGGGGTTGCCATCCCTACTCATGATCAGTGCATGGGTGCAGTGTTTAGGCCAGACTGCAAAAGAAAAAGAGTGTCGAGTACTCAATGAGTTGATAGAGAAATCAATGAACATAAATGAGTACTAATTCTATATATATATATATATATATATATACATGAAGGATAGAACCAAACAAATATTGATAAATCTCAGTGTATTGAAATAGAAATCTGAAGATAAACAAGTGTGTATATTAATACTTTGAAATGACCAAACAAACAGTGATGAATTAATGTTATTGTCTTTCTCTCTCCAAATGATTCAAGAGATCAAGGAATTGTGATAAGTATTCTATGCATGCTTTTCGGCTAGTTATCAGTACTGTTAATGAGTGAGATGTCTACTTATTCTTAATTCATGGGCTAAATCATGGGCTTTGAGATGTTTATATAGTGTTTTTTTGAACGAAATTGAATTTGAATTATTGAATTAGCAGGATTCGGTTTTTTTTGTGATAGAAAGAGCGGCTAGTCAAGTGGTTAGCTACTAAATCAAAGTCAAGGGCGTGCATAGTTCTCGTCATGAAACAGGGGAAGATGGGATACGTGCACAATGAGCAAAAAAGTCTCACTCATTATCATTGTTCATGCACTCAGAAAAATTTGATCATATAGTGATATCTATGAGTAATTATTTAAATTATATTTCATTGAAGAGTTGTAAATTGGTTACCAATGAGTAATTGATTTAATTTAACTGAATACACTTTTATCAACAAAAGAAAAAGGTGATGATAGTGCTTAACACTGAAGAAAATAGCAAAGCTAAGCCTTGATGAGGTAGGGGTGGAGTGAAGTCGTGCCTTAATTTGTCTAAAAAAGCCGCTTCAATCTGGGATCATGAGGGGTTGAGTATAGTGGCAGCAATGATGGCTGAGATTGTTGGTAATTTGATCAGTTATGTGGAGTATTTGCAGTGGAAACACAAGAAGAAGAAGAAGCAAGATACCCAGGTGCTGTTATAAAACTGGAGAATGTTTCAATGAGGAAGAAGACAAAGGATAGCTTTTTTCATTAAAAATTGAAAACTGACTCAACTGACCATACATGAATAATCTAAAACCTTAACTTGAGACAAAGTAATGAGTGGCTAACACTAACTCCCACAATGTCTGCCACTCACCTACTCAACTAGATAACAACCTAGATAACAAACAATGAGACCAAGTCTCTCTAACTGATAAACCACATCGTGACCTCCTCCATTACTGATGCACATCAGTAATTGATTGACTGAGCACATGTTCCCCTACTTCATTGGTCCATGTCAGCAGTCTCATGGATTATTATCAACATTAACACCTCCCCTTAATCCATAGCAGCTGACACCCAATCTCATTCTCAGGTAGCTGAATTTCTGAGCAGTGAGTGGCTTTGTGAGGATGTCTGCAAGCTGTTGTTCAGTGTTGCAATACTTGAGAATAATTGTATAATCTTCAACAAAATCACGAATGAAGTGAAACCTGCTGTCGATGTGTTTGGTTCTGCCATGCATAATAGGGTTCTTTTTCAGTGCTATTGTGGACTTGTTGTCACAATAGAGTTCAGTAGGCCCCTTCTGATCTTCACAAATATCTGACAGCAACCTTCTAACCCAAACAGCTTGGCAAGCAGCTGAAGTTGCTGCTATGTACTCAGCCTCAGTGGTTGATAATGTTGTGATTTCTTGCTTCTTTGAACTCCATGCCACTGCAGTTGTTCCCATGATAAAGACACTCCCTGAAGTGCTCTTCCTATCTTCTATAGAACCTGCCCAATCACTGTCAGTGTACCCAATCAGCCTGTGATCAGGGACTTGAGCATAATAGAGACCATAATCGGTTGTTCCACCAATATATCTCAGCACTCTTTTAGCTTCTCCAAGATATTGTTTTGATGGTACTTGTATAAACCTTGAGAGAACTCCAACTGAGTGGCTGATGTCTGGTCTAGTATGTGTTATATAAATCAGTCCTCCTATCAAGCTTCTGTATGATCTTGCATCTGCTTCTCCTGCACCATCATGAAGATAAAACTTCTCACCTGTGTTCATAGGAGTGGCTGTCTTCTTACACTCCAGCATGTTGAACTTCTTGAGAAGGTTCTGAGCATAGTTTTGCTGATAAAGAAAGATCCCAACCTCCTCTTGTTTGATCTCCAATCCTAGAAAGTAATGAAGAAGCCCCAGATCAGACATTTCAAATGATTTCAGCATTGAGAGCCTGAAGTCTTCTACCATTTGTTGAGATGACCCCATGTATATGATGTCATCTACATAGAGACATACTAGTAGAAGTCCTTGTTCTCCTTCACATTTCTTATACAATGTTGGCTTATTGTCACACTTCTGAAATCCTTGACTCATGAAGTGATGATCTATCTTACTGTACCAGGCTCTGGGGGCCTGTTTCAAGCCATATAAGGCCTTCTTGAGTTTGTACACCTTGTCCTCACTGCCTGGTATGATGAACCCTTGTGGTTGAGTGACATAGACCTCTTCTTGCAGGTCACCATTGAGGAATGCTGACTTGATGTCTAGTTGATAGATTGGCCATTTCTGTTGTGCAGCAAGGGCAACATATTCTTGAATCTGGCCACAGGTGCATAGACTTCTTCATAGTCTACACCATATTCTTGAGCATATCCCTTAGCAACAATCCTTGCTTTGTATCTTTGAACAATTCCATCTGAGCCAAATTTGGTTTTGTAGACCCATTTGAGGGCAATTGCTTGCTTGTCTGATGGCAGGTCAACCAGGTCCCAAGTGTGATTTCTTCTTATTGACTCCATCTCTTCTTCCATTGCTTGTTTCCATTCCTTCTTCACTGCAGCATCTTCATAATAGAGAGGATAAAAAACAGTTAGTGCAAATGAGCATCTGTCATAGATTTCCCTGAGTAATCTGACTCCCCTGGGGCCAGTTTGAATTAAGGATGGTGTTGAACTTGTAGTGGAGCCTTGAGCATGTTCATTTGTATCAGCACTTGATGAATTTGCAGAACTTGATGCAGATGAGGATGGTGTTCTTACTGCAGGAGAATGAAGAGGAGCTTCATTTGTACTTCTTGCACCCGAAATTGAGTTGCTTGTATTGCCATTAGTTGTAGTGATGTCTGGTTCAGGTGCTGCTTCAGTCAATATAACAGGAACCTTCAACTCTGATTCATCAGTTGTATTGCTCCAGTTCCACCTATCAGTCTCATTGAAGACTACATTTCTACTGATGATTACTTTACATGTGATAGGATTATAAAGCTTGTAAGCTTTTGATTCATGGCTATACCCTATGAATATACACTTAATAGACTTGCTATCAAGTTTATGGTGTTGAGAAGAGGGAATCAAAGTATAGGCAATGCAACCAAATACTTTTAAATGACTTACAGTGGGTCTCCTTTTGCTCCAGGCTTCATAGGGTGTTTGATTTTGCACAGCTTTGGTGGGAGACAAGTTCAGTAAGTATACTGAAGTAGCAACAGCTTCAGCCCAATATTGATTAGGCAATCTTCCCTCCTTCAGCAAGCTTCTAGCCATCTCCACAACTGACCTGTTCTTTCTCTCCACCACTCCATTTTGCTGAGGTGTGTAAGGAGCTATGAGTTCCCTCTTGATTCCATTTTCATCACAGAACTTTGTGAACTCCTTGGAGAGGAATTCACCTCCTCTATCAGTGCGCAAGCATTTGATTGTGTAACCACACTCATTTTTCACCAATGCTTTGAAGATTTTAAAGTTCTCCAGTCCTTGAGACTCGTGCTTGATGAAGTACACCCAATTCTTTCTAGTATAGTCATCTGTAAACAGAAGGAAAAATCTATTACCTCCAATAGATTCAGTCTGCATTGGGCCACAAAGGTCAACATGGATCAACTCCAATGGAATGGATGCTCTCGAAGCTTTTCCATATTGAAAAGGCTTCCTACATTGCTTTCCCATGATGCAGATTTCACAGAATTCTATCTCTGTAATTTCAGGGAGTCCTTCCACCAATTCTCTTTGGCTTAGTGTTCTCAGACCCTGAGTGTGGAGATGACCATATCTGAGATGCCACAAGGTAGAATCCTTGACTCCACTCACCATCAGGCCTAATTGTTCCATACTGGATATTTCAAGTGGGAATATGTTGTTCCTTGTCTTCTGAATGCAAGCAAGAGTGAGGCCTGTATGCTGATCAGAGATTTGACAAGTATCCTTGTCAAAGACCACAGTGAGTCCTCCTGCTATAAGCTACCCAACACTTAAGAGATTGTGAGCCAACTTGGGTACATATTGAACATCTTTCAGAAGCTTTACCTTGTCATTGCTTGTTGTGATGGCAACTGGGCCTTTGCCTTCAACTTGGACCTCATTATTGTCCCCAAGCCTCACAGTTTGCTTGAGACTTCCATCAAGATCCTTGAAGAGCTCCTTCATGCCAGTCATGTGGTTGGAGCAGCTGCTATCCACCACCCAAATGCTTCTTGGAGCTTGACTGGAATCAGCATGGGCCATAAAGAGATAGCCAGCTTCTTCATCTTAAGCTTCTGCAATGTTGGCTTCTTTCTCCTTGAACCAACATTCTGCCTTGACATGCCCATATTTTTTGCAATTGTGGCACTGAATGTTGCCCTTGTATTGCTTGTGATCATTGTTTGGTTGCCATCCTCTGCCTGAGCTTCTTCCTCGACCTTTTCCTCTTCCTCTACTTCTGAAAGAGCTCCTTCCTTGACCTCTCCCAGCATTATTGTCTGATTTCTTCACTCCAGAGGCCTCTCCTTCAGCTTGGAAGGCCTTTGGTTCAAGTGCTTCAGTGGAGAGATTGAGTCTGTCTTCATGGGACTTCAATGAGCCACTGAGCTCATCCAAGGTCAGTGTTGTTAAATCCCTTGCCTCCTCCATTGCTGCAACAACATGGTTGAACCTTGGATGTAGACTTTGCAGCACCTTTGTAGTCACTATCTAATCAGTGATGAAGTCTCCATAGACTCTCATCTGATTTACAGTGCTGGACACCCTTGTGATGTAGGCTTGGATGTCCTCATTGGTCTTCATCTGCAGCATTTCGAACTCTCTCTTCAGGTGTTGTAGCTTGACTGTTCTCACCTCGAGGGAACCCTGGTATTCAGTCTGGAGGATGGACCAGGCCTGCTTTGCTGTGGTAGCAGGTGTAATTCTGGGAAACACGCTGGCATGCATGGCTGATTGAATGAGGAAGAGAGCCTTGAAATCTCTGTTCCTGTCTTTGACCCTAGCTTCATCTTCATCTGTTAAGTAGCCGAACTCCACCAGTTCCCAGAGATCCTGGGAGAGAAAAAGGGTCTTCATCATCAGTCTCCAGTATTGATAACTCTCTCCCGTGAAGATGGGCACTAAGGGAGAAGAGATCTGCACTGCTGCGCCATTCGTAGAGGCTATAGCTCGGATACCAGAGATGTTGGTAATTTGATCAGTTATGTGGAGTATTTGCGGTGGAAACACAAGAAGAAGAAGCAAGATACGCAGGTGCTGTTATAAAACTGGAGAATGTTTCAGTGAGGAAGAAGACAAAGGATAGCTTTTTTCATTAAAAATTTGAAAATTGACTCAACTGACCATACATTTGTAATGTCAATTCAGGCCGGATCAAGGGACCTCGGGACGATATTGCACCGGCCGTACCTGTGGAGGCGGGCCCCACCTGAGTACAAGGCCTAAGTAAGCGATGTGAGTATAACAAAATAAATTCAAAAGTTTATTAATCCAATAATACCAAATACAAATCAGAGTGCTAATGCGGAAGATAAAGTACAAGGGTCCAAAGCCCTAATAAATCCAGGCCCTACATAAGTCCTAAGCCAAGTATCCTCACTCAGAAACAAAAGTCAGGGAGATCCTCCGACCTCAGCAAATATCTCACCTCGACTCTCGCACGTCTCCTGAGCTCGAGTCACTTACTCCTCAGGACATGAAATGAGAGAAGGGAAAAAGTGATGAGCTTTTAAAAGGAAAGCCCAGTACACCCTGCAAGGATCTCAAAGACATAAGATGAAACATGATATCAAAAATCAAAAAATCATCAAGCAATGGGGATACACCCCGTACAAACAGATCCTAGGAGTCTACCACAAATATCAGCAACGACACGACTCCTATCCGACAACAGCCCTCGGGCTCTGGGAGAGAATTCCGATAACAAGCTCAGCAATGATTCCCCCGGTCAACAACAAAGCATCTGCTGCCAGCGACTAACCTGTCACTCCTCGGTAGCGCCACCTCTCTCTCACGATACATGGTCGCGATCGACCCCAATCGACCGGGCGCGGGACAACTGCAGTACTATCCCTCCCGCCGAGTACCGGAATGTCGAGGTGTCCCGGTCCCCTAACGCTCTACGCAATAACATCCGAGCTCACCCGCTCCATCTGAATCCGGCGGAAGAAGAAACCCGGCATGACACCTACCCGACCAACACACAAGTACTGCGTATCTCCATTGGTCTCATGCTGCATAACGAGGCTATGCCGGTGAGCCCGGCCAACTCCAATCGGACGATACCTACCTAGCTGCACACAAGCACCACGAGTGCCTACGGTCCAAATTGCTGCCCACGGGTGGCAAGCCCATATGAGCATTCCAAACAAGCGGTAGTAAATAAAGACTACCACAAGCACATCAATCATACACATAAGAGGAAAGAGAAAAAAAACATGTATGTGCATGTATCCAAAAACATCAGGTATCACAAAGAAAGACATGCCAACAACCAGCATTCAACGAAACAAGAAACCCAAACAATGGGTGGAATCCAGGCAAGAGTAACTTACTTAAAATCATAGAGTCTCGTATTCCACTGGACTTCCTGACGCATCCACGTCAATATCTGGTAAAGACAATTCTATTTTTAATAAATATACATGTCTATGAGCATTAAATCTACAATGCATGCTCTAACGGGCCCTAGTCCTACTCGTCGGCCTTCCCTTGTGATCCTTTGTCATTTCTACCTTAAATGACTAAACTCATCTATTTCTGTAGATGAGTTGTAGTGGCTTGGTGGTTAAGGCTCACTAAGCCCGAGTGGGGGGTCCTTGGTTCAAATCCCCACTTCTACATTCCTTTGTTCCTTTTTATTTCTTTTCCCAAGCCTAGTTAGACCAGACCATTTCTTTGACTAGACTTTATGCTACAAGTCAATTGACTCAATCATTTCCACTTGGCCCAATTCTAAATTTAATTTAATTCGATCAAGCCCAAATCTTGCCAACCGGTTAAGCCAACCCAACCGATCCATTAACCGACTACTCGATTAATTAATTAATTAACCACTTGTTTATCTTCTAAATTAATCAACAATTAATTTAGATCCTCCATTTGTCTAAACCGTTTCTACTTGATCAATCGAATTATAGGTTAACTAGACCAATAATTAGATCATTAGTCCATCAGTTTAGTTAAGTTGATTATCCGGAATCAATTAACTAATCTTATCCATTTAATTAAAACCGGCTCCAATTAATCCCCAACTAATTAATTATACCATGGTTTTAATTAAACTTTAATCAATTAATCTCAGTTAATTAATTAATTAACTAACTTAATTAATTCAAATTAGAATTTTAATCAAACCAGATCAGTTTATAACATCTATCAATTAATTTATTTAATTTAAATCAAAACTTATCCATCAGTTTAAAAAAACAAATCTATTAATTAGATTTTATCTTTTAATCTAATCTAACTTTATTTAAAATTCTTAAACTCGTCTTCAACCTCGCGCCAACACCCGGGCTCGGACAGAGAGAGAAAAGCAACGCCCCGGCCGTCTATATCCGCGTCCCGGCTCTCCCGAGCCTGATCAGAAACTCCCACGCCGCCAGAGTTCCGCCGTCCGAGAGCTCCTCCCGCCGCCTCGTGAAACTTCTGCAGACTTTGCAAGCGCCAATCCTCGCGGACTTTACCGAATCCACCCCACTCCCTCTCTCACGTATTCTATGTAACCTAAATGTATGCATGGTGGCTACTGATAAGGACAGAGGGACTCACCCGCAAGTCCGGTGATAGCGACACCCTCACAACTGCTCCGGCAAGGGACAGTAGATCTGAAATACCTCGATGGCGTCGCGTTCTTCCATGTGGCCCTCCGGCGGCTCCTTTACACCTCCAAAGGCCGCTGGCTCCTCTCCTCGACCTATCTCACTCAGTCGACAGTAATCTTAGGAAGAAGGTGAAGGTGGAGAAGAGGGAAGAGGTGGAGTTGTGCTATCTCCCGGCTCCACCACCCGGCTTTTATAGAGGCCGAGGATGCATGCTGTGGAGGCATTGGCGATCCTTTGATGGAGATTTGCCATGCAAAATTACCCTCGACTTTCCAAAACGAGAGGTTTCCATGTGTGGAGGTGGCGCTAGGGTTTCCTTGTCGGCGAGCATGTTGGTAGGAGAAGAGAAGCTTGTTCCTCGAGATCAAACTTCAGATCAGATGGACGGCCTTGATTGCATAGAGATTGATCTTCACTCTCATGCATGCCTCTCTTGGCCTTTTTAATAAGTACCCCTTGTATTTTAGCAAATTTCATTTAGGTCCCCCAAACCTTTTAATTCATTACATGAAGGTCCTTGGTTGTGAGAGGGGCACTATTTCAGCAAAGTCCTCATACTTTTCTATATTACCAAGAAGTCCCTGGCAGCTCTAATTATTCTCAATTAGGAATTTAATCACCCTCTTCAATTAAATCATATTATCATCCCTTCCTTAAATTGTTTCAAACAATCACTAATCAATTTAATCCTCACTTCCAATCTTGGTCCAATCATGATCATTTAGAGGCTTTTCATATTTAATTAAATTGATTTTTTCCAAATTTAATTAAATCAATCAGTAATTAACTTAAATAAATTATGGAATAATTTATTAAGTCAATCACCAATAAATTATGGAATAATTTATTTCTTCTTTCTAAACTTCTTCATGCCCATTTACCAAAATACCCCTGAGACTTATATTAATCCCCAAAATACCTTTTGGCAAATTAATTAGAATTTAAATAGAGGAAATTCTAAATCCTTTATTTCATGAAAAATCTTGGGTTTTACAACATTAATAATCTAAAACCTTAACTTGAGACAAAGTAATAAGTGGCTAACACAACTCCCACAATGTCTGCCACTCACCTACATTCACTCAACTAGATAACAACCTAGATAACAAACAATGAGACCAAGTCTCTCTAACTGATAAACCACATCATGACCTCCTCCATTACTGATCCACATTAGTAATTGATTGACTGAGCACATGTCCCCCTACTTCATTGGTCCATGTCAGCAGTCGCACGGATTATTATCAACACTGGGGAGTTCACTTAGGGGTAAGTGCCTGGGGAAGTGGGGAAGTGATCCACTTGACCGCCGGCGTTTCTTTTGCATAAGTAGCGGCTTGATTAAAACCGGTGAAGTGGCCACTTCCCCTCATTTTCAAAAGGCCACGGTATAAAATGCACGAAGTGGCTTGAAGTGGGCACTGGACGAGAAGTGGGTTAGTGTGTGTGTGTGTGTGTGTGTGTTATTATTATTATTATTATTATTATTATTATCATTATTATTATTATTATTATTATTATTATTATTATTATTATTATTATTATTATTATTATTATTATTATTATTATTATTATTATTATTATCATTATCATTATTATTATGATTATTATGATTATTATTATTATTATTATTATTATTATTATTATTATTATTATTATTATTATTATTATTATCATTATTATTATTATTATCATTATCATTATCATCATTATTATTATTATCATTATTATCATTATTATTATTATTATTATTATTATCATTATCATTATCATCATCATTATTATTATTATTATTATTATTATTAATATCATTATCATTATCATTATTATTATGATTATTATGATGATGATTATTATTATCATCATCATCATCATCATCATCATCATTATTATTATTATTATTATTATTATTATTATTATTATTATTATTATTATTATTATTATTATTATTAATTATTATTATTATTATTATAAAACATTTAGAGGAAGACTTCTAAGTTCTCTTCACTTCTAAGTGGAAATGAACACCGTAAGCTTGACTTTCCCCAAATGAACGCCCCAACATGGGGACCGGCGAGTGGAGACGACACTGATGGGTGCCTTGTAAAATACTACAAAATTTGGTCTTAAATATATTATCACATGCCATAGAAGGATAGAACTTGCTAAAAATGATATATGGTTTAATTTCCTCCAACATCTCATAGAATGCAATTATATTCACAAATCAGTTCTTTGTGTTTTGTTGAATGAATAAATTAATAAATATAGTATAATTTTTTCTCTCAATTTAAACTTAGCTTTGCCTTGGTTTTATATGACAATTATACAAATCTCATTGGCGAAGAAAAATAATCCCATTTCTCATAAATTTTTATCACTTATGCAACATAAATGTCTCACTTTTTCACCTAATTACTAAATTACATGAAACTCTTGTGCAAAAGCATGACTTGTTGATTGGTTTAGTTTAAGAATTTTTATGGAAAACCAATGATATTACTTGTTTTCCCCTCAAATTTTAAATAATGTTGCAGTTTCCTTTTACTTTTCATTTTTTATTTTTATAAAAATAATTTATTTAATTTCTCCTTCTAACTATTTCCTTTCCAAGTCATCCATTATGTCTAAATGATTTACTAACAAGAAATATTTTTAATAAATATAACTATCTTATATAAATAAAATAAAAAGGTTCAGAGAATAATTTTATTTTATTTAGTAAGATTTCAAACGAAAAAAATCTTCTTTTTTAAGTATATTGAACCAAACGGTTAAGTAAACCATGGCCGTGCACAATCCTCAATGGAGCAAATGTAAGGGTGGGGCGGGGCCCGCACCATGTGGGTGTTGGACCAAGCACTGCTCACTCCCAAAAAGGTGCCCCAATCGTGAATTGAACCAGTGTCATATTGGCACGAAACGCTTACAGCGACCGGGGTGACCAATAGACTTATAAGTCATTGGCTTCTTTTTTTTCATATACCAGTTATCCGATTATCTTAGCTCAGCCTTCTCCAACAAGTTATTGTTGCCATTTTTTGGCATCAGAAGTTAGACAGAAATATCAATTAACTAATCAAACAACTAGAGTTTCTGATCATATAACCATAGATAAACACATGGTCTATCTGGAAAAGAAGCCATGAAGATTAGTCAGTGATCAAACAAACGCCCAGTTAACTAATCATGCCAACATAAACAATTAGGGCCTGTTTGGTTGTTAGATTTTCTGCCTTTTTCACGTTTTCTGTGTTTTCCATTTTCTGAAAAACGTGGAAAACTCAGAAAACGCATTTGGTTGGGCCGTTTTCTGGAAAAGGCGGAAAACGATTTGGGGTTAGAAAATGGAAAACGAAAATCGTTTAAAAGTCGTTTTCTATGGCTGGAAAACTCGGTGACATAGTTGTAAATAAATCAAACTCAAAAAATAATTATAAAAATATATAAAATATCGTGGTTTTCATTTTTTTAATTTTTTTAAATACATTTTCTTGAACTTTTATTATTATAAAATATATAAAATATCATGTTTGTTATTTTTGTATATTTTTAAGTTTATAAAAATATCATGTTTGTCATTTTTTATTTCTTAAAATATATTTTCTTGAACTTGTTATTATAAAAATATCATGTTTGTCATTTTTTATATTTTAAACTTTATAAAAATATCATGTTTGTCATTTTTTATTTCTTAAAATGTATTTTACTGAACTTTTGTTATTGTAAAAATATATAAAATATCATATTTGTTATTTCTTATATTTTAAACTTTATAAAAATATCATGTTTGTTATTTTTTTATATTTTAAACTTTATAAAAATATCATGTTTTACAATTTTTTATAAAAAATAACAAACATGATATTTTGAACTTTATAAAAATATCATGTTTGTTATTTCTTATTATATTGTTTTACAATTGTTAAAAAAACTGTTTATACATATTTGTTAAAATCACCAGAAAACATACTATACAATTTCCTATTAAACCAAACAGATTTTCCATTTTTTGTTTCTGAAAACAGTTTCCAACCAAACAGTTTTTCCATTTTCTAGTTTTTGTGTTTTCCATTTTCCACGTTTTCCATTTTCTGTGTTTTCCACCTTTTCAGAAAACGGAAAATGGAAAACAAACCAAAACCCCCTTAACAATTCTTGAAATTAATCAAATTAACACGAATAACCAAATTTGTTCAAAGCAGAAACATAAATCAAATTCCGTCTAAAAGATGGTAGAACAAATGTCTCATTAAGATCCAAATAATATCCAATATTTAACAATAATCTAAATTTCCTCGTTGCCTCTACCTGAACCGTCTTGCCATCGCCTACATAGATGTATCTTTGAGCATCACTTGGCTTTCGGCAACTCAGGAAACCCTGCATAGACACACTGATGTGAGTTGTTACAACAAAATTAGGTACTGAAGTTAAATTAATCTCATAACAAACCAAATTAAGAAGCATACCTTTCTGAGCACGTCATGATTGATAGTTAGTACATTGTTTCTTCTTGTGCCCTTAAGAGAGATCAAGCTTAAGTGCTTTTAGCTTGGAAGCAAGATGAGACATCTCCATGATGTACTCCCTAATGCTGCCTATACCCTTATACTTCCTTGAAATCAGGCTTGACAAAAGCGTACCAATCTCCATGATATACTCCCTGTCTATACCCTTATACTTCATTGAAATTAGGCTTGACAAAAGCATACCAATTTCAGCTTTTTCGTTCTTGACAAACTTCCTTTCAACGGAGATTCCCATGATTGTGCTATATAAAATACTACAAAATTTGGCCTTAAATATATTATTACCACATGCCATAGAAGTTGAAAATGATATATGGTTTAATTTACTCCGACATCTCATAAAATGCAATTATATAAATGTTTTGCAAATTAGTTATTATGTTTTGTTGAATGAATAAATTAATAAATGTAGTGTAAATATTTTTTTTTTCTCTTTTTCATCTCGATTTAAACTTAGCTTTGCATGCCAATTATACAAATCTCATTGACAATGAAAAATAATCTCATTTCCCATAAATTTTATCACTCATGCAACATATATGTCTCACTTTTTTCACCTAGTAAAATTACATGAAACTCTTGTGCAAAAGCATAACTTGTTGATTAGTTTAGTTTAAAATTTTTATGAAACCAATGACATTAATTGTTTTCACCTCAAATTAATCTTAAATATATGTTGCAGTTTCCTTTTTTTATTTTTTTCATAAAAATAATTTATTTAATTTCTCTGTCTAACTATTTCCTTTCCAAGTCATCCATTATATCCAGATGATTTACTAACAAGAAATATATTAATAAAATATAATAGTTAATGAACCTTTGGTCCCTTGAATAGTGCCCAAATTGTCAACAAGTCCTTGGGTAAGAGTGTGTAGGGGTATAAAATAAATAGAGTTTTGGGTGGGTTTTGGTTAAAGGTGAAACAGTACCGTATAGTGCAAAGGACCTATAAATAATTACCTCAAATATAACTATCTTATATAAATAAAATAAAAAGGTTCGGAGAATAATTTAATTTTATTATTTCTTAGTTTTGTCTATAACCGGTCATTTTGTTTGAACAAAATTTCTATGCATTATATATTAAATCTATTATAATAATATAAATAAATTAATATTTAATTTAAAAACAAATATATTTAAAAACTTGAATCTTTAACACTTTTTCTATAAAAACAAGTGACAAAAATAAATAGGATTTATGGATGAAAACAATAAATATTAGTACCAGAAATCGTGATGTTATCACTGTTTCCCGCCTTTTTGTGTCAGGGTTTAACGGAAAGTGTGATTATTGTTCTCCCGGCTGAACCAGAAAGTGTGAGTTTTGTTAACATATTATTCGAGAGTTGTTAACTAGTTCCCTCAACCAAAAAATTGGATTTATACCTTCAATTTTTTTTTCCAATTTTGGTTTTTTTTTAATTTTAAAAATTTGAACCAATAATTATTAAAATTATTAGCAACATAAGAGATATTTATTATTATATAACTATTATTTTTTAGAAAGTTCTGAGTAACAGGATGACAATTTGCTAGGAATCTTCCATCCTTGAGTTTTTTTTTTTGGACATCAAAGGAGCCTGATACCTCAAGCTAAATAAAAGAAAAACATACCAAATAAAACTAAGTATCACAAAAGTGATTCAAAATTGCAGTCCTACTACATCCAAGGCTTTCTCCAGCCAGCGTGGCCTATTGTTCCCGCGATGATATAGCGAAATTTGGGGATTCCTTCTACCATGCCTTGCCAGTAGATCAGCAATGGAGTTTAGTTCTCTGGGGCAATAGATCAGCTCCAACTCAGGGTGTCTCTCAATGGTGCATTTGATCCTCTGAATATCATCATAGAATCTCCAGCTTGCTTCAGGGTTTGGAGTGTCCAGGATCGCAAGAGCTTCTGGGCAGTCAGTGTAGATTCTGATTGGCTTTAACTTCCATCTGTCGCATTGTTCCATAGCTGCCCCAACTGCTAGGATTTCTGCTTGTAAGCTTGAATTGGCATGGCAACGTGTAGTTCCAGCCAGGATTACACTGGTTGTGCCCTGCACAAATAAAAATCCAGTTCCACATATATTTTGATCAGAGCACCAAGAGGCATCGCAAAAAATGGTTATAGAAAAGTTTGATACGGAGTTTAGTAGATATTCCCTGAGCTGGTTCTTGAATTTGTTGAGGTGTTGCCAAGTGCTCTCCTGGGCCAGCTGAAAAATTTGTATTGGTTGTTATCTTCTGTCTTTGAAGACCAATTCACAGCGGGCCTTCCAAATGCTCCATGCCATGTTTGCTATCAGAGCCTGAAGAGTTTGAAAAACCATATTCCCTTGTCCACTTGTGGACAAAAACCATTCTCCCTGTATCAAATAATTTATATCTCCATCCATACCATAGTAGTTAAAAAGCATCTCCCAGCACTGGTAGGAGACTCTGCATGTGTATATAATATGTTCAATTGTTTCATTTGCTAAACCACATACAGGACATAATAGTTGAGGTTCAATGTTGAGATGATATAAATACTCATAGGTAGGGATTTTGCCATGTGCCAGTCTCCAAATGAAAGTTTGGACTCTTGGGGCAACTTGAAGTTTCCAGATTTTGTGCCAACCCCTCCAAAAAGTTATCCCAGTGTCAAATTCAGTATTTAGATGTTTGTAGACAACCCTTGGGATTTTAACAGATGAGGTTCTTAGCATCCATACCCAATGATTGGGATGATCATCCCTCATTGTTAACTGATTTACTCTATCCCAATCAATCTGTTCTCCAAAACATTGTGTGAGAGCAGTTATGTTGAGATGATTTCCAGTGACCATGTCCTTTATTGATATTGTGTCAACAGGCCAACTCATATTGATAAAAGTAGGTTTTAGAGCAATAGGAATTTCAAATAGCCATGCATCATTTAAGAAGTTAGTATTTTCAGAATTGCAAGTAACTAAAGATATATTATTTTTAACAAATGAAGCAGTTTTGTGAAGTAATTTAAAAAAAGAGGATGTATTGGTCCTATTAGGATTTACCCAAGGGTTAAAATTACCATATTTGAAGGTGAATAGTTGTACCCAAAGTTTGTTTTCTTGATTTATCAGGTGGAAAAGGTTTTTGGTCATCAAAGCAATTTTGGTTTTTCTTAAGTTCCTTATTCCTAACCCTCCCTCAGACTTATCAAGTGTAATAGTGTCACATCCAATAGGGTGGAGAGATTTGCCACCAGCAGTGCCACATCCCCAAATGAAATTCCTAGCCAACTTGGAAATATGATCAATGGTAGAATCAGGGACAAGAGTGCAAGAAAGAGCATAAACTGGTATGGACAGGAGAGTTGAATTTTCCAGAATAGATCTTCCAGCAAGAGATACTGCTGTGTGATTCCATGAGTTTAAGCTAAGTTCAGTTCTATTCACTAGAGGTTTCCATTGTTGAATTGTTATTCTTTTAGGAGCAATCAGTACTCCTAAATATTTGATAGGGAAAGTGCCACACCTCATCCCTAGTATATTTTCAATGGAGGCCCTAATCCTTCTGTTTATCCATGATGGTAGATGAAAGGAAGATTTTGAGAAGTTTATCTTCTGACCTGTGAGATCTTTATACAAATTTAGACACATCTTACAGTTTCTGGCTGCAAGTCTAGAGGCCCTAGTAATGATAATGAGATCATCGGCAAACATGAGGTGGTTAAAGTTTGTACTTAATCTTACATCAGAACCAGGGATCAGGTTTAGATTCATGGCTTGGTTAAGGATTGCTGTGAGGTTTTGTGATACAAATAAGAACAAAAAGGGGGACAGGGGATCCCCTTGTCCGACCCCCCAATGACTGGTGATCCAATTTGAAGGTTGGTCATTAATTAGGAAAGAGAAACTAGCTGAAGATATACAAGCCCTGATCCAAGAAATCCAGATGGCTGGGAAATTCATTTTGGTTAGTGTGGCAAGGATAGCATTCCACTCTAAGGCATCATACGCCTTTTATACATCAATTTTTAACATCATTCTAGGGAGGGTTTGGGAATTCGATTCTAAAGTATGAACTATTTCCTGAACAGCAATAATGTTATCACTAGTTGATCTCTCATGGAGAAAAGCAGCCTGTTCAGGTCCAATGAGGCTATGCATGATACTCTTCATTTTGTTGCTCAAAAGTTTTGCAATAATTTTGTAGGATACATTGCATAGTGAGATAGGTCTAAAATCAGTCACCTTGTTTGGAGAAGTCTTTTTAGGTATCAGTGTTACAAAGGTTCTACCCCGGGATGTGGGCATAGAGGCAGTATGGTAGAAGTGATCAATTGCATTGGTTAAGGAATCTTTAATCAGGTCCCAGTAAAATAAGTAAAATTCTACATTTAAGCTATCTAGGCCTGGACTTTTACCCTTGCCCATAGATTTTAAAGTTTTATATATCTCATTAGAATTGAAGGGTCTGATTAGGAGTTCTTTGTTTTCCTCAGAAAGACTAGGAATATCATTTGGTAAACATTGGATCAGGTCTGCTATTTGTGTCTGATTTGATGGGGTCCATAATTTTTTATAGAAATCACAAAATATATCACTGATTCCCTGGTGTTCTGAAATAATTCTGTCCTGTTCATCCATAATGCCAGAGATCTTATTCTTATGTCCCCTAATCTTAGCTTGTTTGTGAAAGAAGCCAGTATTATAATCCCCATTTTTTAGCCATAATAATTTAGCTTTTTGTACCCATCTAATGGAGTTTTGTCTCAATAGTGTTGAATGCCTGTTGTATAAACTTCTTAGGGCCAGACTATCCAGTTCTGAGTATATATGTTCCTTCTCTAATTCTTCTAGAGTATCAATATCAGTTTATGTTTTCTTAATGTCAGCTTCTAGGGGGGTTAATCCAGATGTTTTCCAGTTAATTAAATATTCTTTAGTCCAAGCAATAGAATGTGAGAATGCATGCATAGGGGAGCCCCTAGGATTATACTTCAGATTTATGACATTGGTCTATCTGAAACCAGTAATTTTCAAATCTAAAAACTTTTTTTTGTGTTTGGAGAAAAACTTGGCTGTGAGTAGCATAGGTGAGTGATCAGAGCAAGTGCGTGGCAAGTGCTTGTTGCAATAAGAATCAAAATGGGTTAGCCAATCATTATTTGCCAAACATCTATCGAATCTGGCCCATCTCCTGGCTAATCCATGTTGATTATTGCACCAAGTAAAAGGAGACCCAAAAAAGCCCAAGTCAAACAATTGATTGGTAGAGATGAATTCAGTAAAATATCTAGATTTAGTCAAATAGTGACTATGTCCCCCACCCTTATGTTCGTTAGAATTGAGAATTGCATTGAAATCCCTAAGAAGGATCCCAGGGAGATTAAGAGATGCCATGGCAGAAAGTTGATACCATAGGCATTTTTGGAGGCATAAGTTCTGGGAATTATAGACTACTGACAAGATCCATTCCTTTGGTTTCTCAGTCGATATAATCAAATGCAATGTTAGGTGAGAGTAAGCAATAGGAGTTACCTTGCCCATCTCAGGTTTCCAAAGGGTGATGATTCCCTCTGACATATCCAATGCTGGTATAGCAGCCCAGTCCCAGCATTTGGAAAATTTTTTGCAGAAATTTGATGCTCTCTTTTCATCTGCTCTAGTCTCAACCAAGCAGATGATATTAGGTTGTAATTTGTTGATAAGTGAACGGATTCTCCCAATAGTTTTTGAATTGGAGACTCTCATGCAATTCCAAGATAACAATTTGATGCTATCCATAGAGATGTAGAGTAAGATAAGTGTGTTCTCAGAAAGAAGTAACCTGATGGAAGCAAGGAGATCTAGGGATCTTCAGCTATCAGGGTTACTCGTCCCTTCTTACGGCATCCATCAGTTCTGATATTTGCTCTTCTGGCCAAAGATTCTTGTTTAGCATCCTTCTGAATCTGGGCCAAAGGCATATCTTCGTCAAATTTTGGGGAAGCCTCATATTCATCTTCCTCAATATGGTGATCCTCATCCATCTGGGTCTGCATTTTCTCTTCGAGAGCACGAGAGACTCTTTAGACCAGACAATCATGGGTTGCAGACCTGTTATCCCTTTCAAGTTGCAGATGTTCTTGAGATGATGAGGATCTGCGTCTTGAGTTCTGCGAAGTGATGAGCAGCGGAGTGGAAAGTTTCTGGTTTTGATTGCTGATGTCTTTGTGATGTGCTTCCTCTCCTGGCTCTGGTAACGGTCGCATTGGCTCCTTGCCTGGTCGCCTCTTTACAACGGCTAGCTCCAGCTGATTGCTTGTCGGAATATGGATCTGCTGGGTAGTATCCACTGGGGTGGAATGGATGACCGAGGCGCGGCTAGGGTTAGCAAGGGGAGGGAAGTCTTTGTCTGATAATGGAGCCGTTGGATCACGGATACCCCTATCTCTAGGGATATGACTCAATTGACCAGAAAGTCCTCCACGACCCCCACGTGATGGTCGAGAGCCGGAGTAGGACGACATGTGCTGACTGCCCCTTCTCTCTGACTTCCATGTGTCCGCATGGACCATCATGTCCGGATTTCGCATGCAGCCGGGACTTCGGCCATGCCACGCCCACGGCGAGGACCAAAGAAGAGCCCAAATAACCGGTTTTCCATATCTCCGATTGTGCACTCGCTCCTCAAGATACTCCTTCGCTTGGGTGTCTTCCTGATTCATCACTTCCATTTGCATGGGTTGAGTACCCTCTGTCACTGGCTCCGGCTGAGTTGGGGAAGTATCACTCTCCTTTTGTTTGGCAGTAACCAGGGTGCAGCTCCCAACTGAGTGTCCGATCATTCCACAATGAAAACAGAAGGTTGGAATCTTTTCATATAGTATGTTAACCAGAGTTTCACCATCTCCTTCTCCAACCCATAAACCAATTTGTAAGGGCTGGGAAAGGTCTAACTCCACACAGAGTCGAGCATACCTCGCCCGACCAACCTCCATAGTGGGGATATCCACCTTGCGCGAGTGTTCGTCTATTTTCAGGACTGGTCCAACAAGACCACCCAGTTCTTCCAGTGTGATGTAACTGTATCCAAACTGCTACAGAATCCAGCTTCTCAAAAACTGGCTGGAAGCCTTCTCTCCAGCGGATGATTTGAAGAACCATTCCGTTGATGGTCCAGGGTCCTTCCCACATAACCTTTTCTACCATCTCCTTCGTCTCGCATCTGATGTAATAAAACCCGTTGGGCAAGTCTGAGATGGAGAAGGAGCCATACTCTTGCCAAAGTTTCGCCAGTGCTACTCGGAGTTGGTCAAGAGGCAAAGCCTTTCCAAGGAATTTGGCGTACAGAGCTGTTTTCATCCTTTCATACAGGCGATTGTGAAATTCCTCATCTGGCTTATAACGTTTGTGCTTAAATTTCTTCAATCTTTCGAAGTTTTCCTTCACGTAGATCGCGTCGCTGCCGAAGACTCGCTCCTTGACTTCCCCAGTTAGCACACGGGCCCAAGTTCTACCCGGTCCAGTGCCTCCACCCCCACTCGCCATTGCAAGTGGGGGGGAAGTATGTTCAAAGCTTGGACTACGGTGGTTGAGGAGAAGGAGGCGAAGGAGGAGAAGGAGAGCTTTTTTTTTTTAGCTCAATGCATTTAGTAGGTATGAGAGGATTGCAAGTTGGCAATTGACATTGACATTTTCTTCTTCTTTCTTGCAGTTGGGCGGTTGTTTCTAGTCTCAGCTTGCCATTTCCATCCTTGAGTTAAAAGGGTAAAAAAGTTGACACTCTTGGCAACAAAAATTTAAAACGTGTGGTTGGGTTGTTATTAAAAAAAAATTAAAATAAAAAAAAATCTAAAATTATGATAAAATTCTAAAATCTCAACCAAATTTTCTCAATTTTTTTAGATTTTTTTTAATAAAATTATATACAACTGTTTATCTCTCACTTAGTAATATAAGATAGATGGAAGATATGTATAAATTATAAATTAATTCATTCTATCTCAAAATATGGATAGGGATGAGACGAGTACATTCCATTCATCCATATCATGAGAGAGATAATGAGAGAATCATGGTGCAAGTTTTGAGTGATTTTCTGTGGGAGTTCTCTCTATTTTTGGTCTCCTCTTTAATGAAAAAACTCTGAATATTTATTACTACAACCACTGTGGATTTTCAAGAATATTTATAGGTGAAGTGATAACAAGTAAGTTTCCTTGTTTATTTAATTATGTAACATATATATGTGATATATTATTATTTGTTATATATGTGATATATTATTATTTGTGTCTATTTGATGTAGGCGGGATCCATATATAGCATGGGTGTTAACACACAATCTCCAATTATTTTTTTAAAGTCTAAAAGTTACATCATGAATAATTTAAGAGTGCTAAATCTGATATTTTTTTTTTAATGCCTACAAAAAGAAAAACTACACAATTCTTTTTCTTTTCCAATTCATGACGTTCAAATATTAAAGATGAGGAATTATATCTTTAATTTAATAAAATACAGGGGGTTTTATGCAAAATGACATATTTTATAGGGTTTTTCTACAAAATTCACGAGGGTAGAAGTAGAACATGGACCTATTTGTAATTTACAATATTTCTGCAAAATGACAAAATTTCCCCTTACTTTATTTCATTTTTTAATAAGATTTAGAGGATTTGCGGTTAAAAGGCTCAGAGTTTGATAGATTTATATGCAATTGAAAAATAGATATTGAAAGAATTTTATAGCTGAAGAATAGATTTACAGTTATATATTTTTATTAGAAAATATATTGATTTAAGGTTAATCTTCCTAGCATTGATAACTCACAAGAGAGAAGCCTTGAAGAGTTGTAGAACCTTCTTCCATGCACCAATGTCTGTGATCTACTATATATATATATATATATATATATATATATATATATGATGAATCATAACATATAAATACTCAAAACTCAATCATTTAATCAGTTGGTAGTTAATTATAATGTTTCAGTGTAGAGAAAATTGTTAAGAAACAAACTTGATGTGATGGTTATAAACACTTAACAAATACTATCCATATTAACCAACTCATGATCAGCTACTTTTATATATATATAGTGAAGGAATGCAATATTGATGCATGTTAGAACTTACACTTTTTTTTTATATATATTAAAGAATACAGAAGCAATGAGAAGAATTAGAGAAGAAGATGACGTTGATGAAGAAGCTCCAATGGGTAATATTAAGATGATAATAAGTTCAATATTCCTGATGTCTTCTTCTCGTCGACTTTCTTAATTGATCTTTTGTTACTTTGATAATTTTTCTCTTTCAGTTTCTTTCTGTGGTCTAGCAATGGAGAGGGAAAAACTAGAATTTGTGGCAATATTAGTCCTTGTCGGTGGTGCATTACTTGGAGCTGGAATACCTCTCATTTTGACATCGAAGACTCCAGATCGTTATGGGATTGTATGCGTTGGGCTTGGAGGGATCTTCATGATCATCGCTATTCTTCTTTTCGTCAGAAACATAGCTCGAGTTGATCTCTCGCAGATCCAAAAGGACTTTTCATCATAAACTAAATGTTGAGGGTCTGAACCACACTCAGCTCATGGTGTGCTTCCAGTGGCTTATGCACAATATTGATTATATATATATATTTAGATGTTATGATTGAAAGATTTTTTTTATTTTACTATAATTTTTTATGAGCATGCATGGAAAAACGGATCTATATATAGTTCTCTTAAATAATTTATGGTTGAATTTTGAGACTAATTATTTTCTCATCTTCATTTCTTTTATGGTATGTTTATGAGGAAAAAAAAATAGAAAATTAATAGTATTTAAATAAATATTAAAATTTTCTACCCTTTAGCGATCACTTTACTAGATAATCTAAGCCTCTGATTGTATTCACTTGTTAGTTAATTATCATATTTCATCGTAGAGAAAGTTGTTAATAAATAAAAAGAGAAATCTCAAAAATAATAAGGTTAATGGCAATTGATGTCAACTAAAGGTTGTTATAAACCATCCAATCCAATTTTTTCTTACCTTGTTTTTTTTTTATTTTTTTCTTTTTTGTGACAACATTTAAATACTTGGAATGGTTTTAGCCCCTCGGATAGTCAAAAGGTTAAATGGTTGACTTGAATCTGCAGCGAGCAACGGAATCCATGCACGACAGTGCTCTACCAGGCAACAAACCAAGGAGGAAGAGAGTGATGGCTCACGTTTGGAAGCGTAAAACCTCACTAGAGAGGGATGATAACACCGGCATAGGGTGAAAGGAAAGGTAACATGGGTATTCCCTGGTTGGAGAACCTCACATACATCGGGACTTTCAAGGTAATATGGGTATTCCCTAGTCATTGATGTAGCCCTATTCTAGGGTAAACCATGTAAAATCTTTGTATCCTTTCTTCTTTGATCTTTCTATTATTCTCTTAATTTCGTATGATCTCTAGGATTCACGTCGGATTCCTATCACTTAGCATTGCTATTATCTTAGTGGACTAATCTTAGAGCTATTGGATGCTGATGGAGGTGCCATAAGAACTACTACGTGTTCTTGATCCTCTTGATCCTCACTTTTAGATGTTCTTGTTTACAGTGCGCTTCATATCATCTTTTCCCATCTTCCTCTTCTTTGATGGTTTAGTCCTTCTATTCACATGCCTTAGCTAATTAGACCCATATAAGATGGATATTTCCTACCAGTTCTTGTAGATCATTTCTTTTGGCATGCAGTGTCTTTCACTATTTTCCATTAACAATAACGTATAGCATTCTTTTCCTTGTTGTGAATACTGGTTCTCTAGACAATCAAGTTTAATTAGTCTTTTCAGTAATTAATGAGGTTTATACTAAAGAGTTGAAAGAAGTTAATTAGTAAAAGAAGGTTATAAGGGTAGCATGTTGTCACTAGGAGGGCGAATCACACTGCTCAACTCTGTAATCTCGACAATTACGAGATGCGGTTGTTCATATATAAATGCATCGGGACTTCCTATGGAAAGGGGTAGATAACCGGATTGATCAACTGCGACGGGACTTCCTATGGAAAGGGGTGGTGAGGGAGGCCAAAGCATACAAACTAGTAAGTTGGGAACAACTATGCATACCCAAAGAATTTGGTTGATAGGGGATAATAAATCTCCGCAGCATTAATACAACAATGTTAGGCAAGTGATGGTGGAGTATACTGATGTGTTAGGCAGGCATCTGCTCCCAAATATTCAAAATTCGGTATTTCAGCAACAACTAGTAAACTCTTTCCAAGGAGCGCCATACAGGGCCTCCTTTTGGAAAGGTATAACCCAACAACGAGAGGCCCTGCTACATAACCTAGCCACCATAGCAGGATTAGGGAATACAACTAAACTATGGTTAGATAACTGGATTGAGGGTCTGGCCCCAACCTTGATATACCTTAGCCTACTAGGAATGGCTAGGCAGCCCCAGACTACAATACATGAAGAAAAGTAACAGCTCGCACAGGGTACCTCGTTGATCAGGGAAGGACCTGATCTCCCTGCGTGAGGGGAGACAAAGCTTGAACAACTAATGAAAAGGGTACATGAATACCTTAAAACAATAAGGGATGTCTGGCGATGGAAACTCACCGCCCAAGGAACTTTTACGATCCAGTCTTTTTACCACTCCTAATGGATGGAGGATTCAAACCAGAAGTCACAAGGAGCTTCTAGAAGCAACCGTGTCCCACCAAAATCAAGGTGTTCTCCTGGATGACTCTAGACAGGAAAATCCTCACCTTGGACAACCTAAGGAAACGAGGTTGGTAGGGAACAAGAACCCAGTGTTATCTATGCGACGGAATGGAAGAAACGGTAGAACACCTGATCCTTCAATACTCCTGCTCCATTGGCATTTGGCGTCATTCAGCTAGACGTTATCTCCCAACAGATACACGATTTGTGGGGCCGAGAGAACAACGCTAGCGAACCTACTACCTAGGGAAGCTCACAAATGGTGGTACCTCCTAACAATGGCCATCATCTGAAATCTGTGGATAGAGCGAAACATGATGTTTTTAGGACAAACAACGGATTTACTTGAAAACTATCTGTCATGGTTTCATGCAGCTCACGCGCCCAAAAGGCCAAAGCTGATTCCAATAGAATCCATTGTTAAGAGGAGCCTAGCATTCACAAGGGAAGAGCCAGCACAACACTCCCCAGGAGCGATAATTTTAAAGACAACTAAGACTGATGGAAAGCTGGAAGACTGGACCCCAAGAGCTTGTACTTGTCATGATGTAATTCATCCATGAATATTTCCTATGTATTACGTATTTACAAATGCATAAATAAAAGAATGTGGTTTATCCAATTTTTTTTTTTTTTTTAAAAAAGAAGGTTGTAAGTTTATATAGATGTTAGTCGAAGAGTATATATATATATATATATATATTGGTAAATTGCATTATAAATCATGTATTTTAGCATCATTTTTTCAGTAACTCCAAAATTTCACATTTCATTTAAACCAACCAATATTTAGTTGCAATATATGTTGTTTATCCATTTTTTTTTACCATGTTCATCTTTTTTAGCAACATTTAAATACTTAAAATGATACATAATTTGAAAATGTACAATTTAAATAAAGATTTTACCCTCAAGTGATCTTTATATGATGAGAAACAACAAACTAAAGAAGAGCATGGGAAATACCCCAAGAAGGCAGAAGTTAAAGTTCAAAAATCAATAACATTTTTTTTGACAAAGCTGCAAATAAGCACCTCTCAGTTAGAGGCTGGACAAGTGTAGTAAATGAGCAGCAGGAAGCCATTAAAAATCAATAACAATTGAAGCAAAAAAGATAACATTCTTATCCTATATATATATATATATTTATATACATCTTTTCATGTGGTATGTATATATCTATAGATAATCACTAATAATTAATTATAGCAGGTGGCACAAATTATACCACCCATAACAAACAATCAAAACACAACTTGAAACTAACCATTATGAAATTAAGTAGCTATTACAAGTGATAGACATGAAATTAAATTAGAAATAAAAATAAAAACAAAGTAAATAAAACCTTGATATTTCTAAGTGGTAAAGCGATAGGAAGCATAAGAAAGGGAGCTATTTAGTGCCCAACTATGATGGATGAGTTCAGCCTTTGCCATTTCACCTGCAGCCCCTAAAGCCACATGCAATGGATACAAGTGTTCTGGCCATGGGTGAGCCATCTTTGCCCCTGGTGCCATTTCCTCATATTTCTTCACATCTTCATGCCTTCAAACCCCATCAAAACACATCCTAAGTTTGATTCATTCCTTGTTTCATGGAAATAAATATGTGATAGTGCAACAAACTTTCGCGGAAAGTTGGCTACCATACCCCTTTCTCAAGAGACACGAGATATAACTCATTCCCTTCCTATAAAAGAGAGGTGATTTGGATTCGAATCACGCGCATTGTAATGATTCTATTAGCTTTCCCACATTTATCAAAAATAAAAAATAAAAATTTAAATTGATGGTAAAAAAATAAAAGAGTAAATCAAATACTAGTTTTAGTCTCTCTTCTACTAGGATTGTGCCCATTTAATTACATGTATAACAAGTCATACCTTTGATCTATGAGTGCTTCCTTGAGCCAAGTATCAAACTCAATGGCCCAAGGCAAGACAGGGCCATCCTCCGGCTCACTGATGCTCAAGTTATGGGTGGCGCTGCCGGAGCCGATGATGAGCACTCCTTCATCTCTGAGAGGTGCCAAGGCCTTTCCGACATTGTAATGGTGCCCGCCATCCATCTCCGGCTGCACCGAGAGCTGACACACTGGAATGTCAGTCTCCGGGTACATGAGCATCAATGGCACCCATGCACCATGATCCAGACCGCGTCTCTTGTCTTCCTTTGTATTGAAGCCTGCATTATTGAGCAGTTCTATCACTCTCTTTGCTAGCTCTGGTGCTCCTGGTGCAGGATACTCAAGCTAGCAACACAATCAAAGATTTGTTAACTATAAATTCAGTACCATATTTGATAATATCTTAACATGTTAGCTTCTTAGCTTATGTATCTGATCTGATGTATAATTTGTGTAAATGAGTACAAATTCTCACCTCATACATGACTTTAGGGAAGTTATTGAAGTCATGGATAGTATCATTTCGATCGACGATGTTCACCGTTGGCTCTGGTGTCTCCCAGTGTGCAGAGACAACAAGGATCGATTTCGGTTTTGTTGGAAGGATGTTTTTCTGCCATGACTGCATGAAATGCCTTGCCGGAAGTTTATCGTCTATGGAGGTCATCGGAGAACCATGAGAAATGAAGAATGTATCCATGTTTAGTCAAGAAGAGGATGAACTTTCCCTTCCTTATAAATCAAAGTTCCCTCCATAAAAAAATAAGAAATCTTTTGTTTGTTTGTATTTTGGTCTTTAGCAAGATGTCACTGACTGTGACTCCAGCATTGTTTATATCATTGTGAGGTGTGAAGATAAGGAAGTAATGCATAATTGCAAAAGATATGATAATTTTAAATTCAAGAACTCCAAAGAGTTTTAACTTACTAATTATTGTTTAAATTATTTGATTCTCTTCAAGTGTCTAGGTGCAATGTAACTGGAATTTCTATCACATATATAGACAGTAATTATCAGGAAACAGATAAGAGGTGAGAAATTTTTAGTTCTATTGCGTTTGTCCTTTTAATTTGATATCTTCCAATACATACAAATATGAAATAAATTAGTTTAACTCGTATCAAACACAATGGGTCCCGTGTGTTAGGTAATTCACTTGATTGAGCGTGCTCTCAGGTTCAAGTTCCCTCCTCTGTAAATGGGAGGAGCAGTTGGGCAATTCATTTGGTCAGCATAATGCTCCTAGGTTTAAGTCACCATCTATAAGCGCATGGTGAGGGGTCAATAATCGCCCCTTAACACAACCCTTTGGAAGGTCTTTATGGCAACAATAAAATATATATATATATATATATATATATATATATATATATATATATATATATATATATAAATAGCCTTGCATTTAATCTTATACTCTTGGTGGAATACCCTAAATGGTCCCTATATTTAGGTCAATGTGCCCATTTGGTCCCTCTATTTTAATTTGGCCTCAATAGGTCCCTCTAATATGTTTTCTGGTCCAATTCGGTCCGCCGCTCGACTCCGTCAAGTTTGCCGTTGTTTTTTTGCTGACGTGGCTTTTTAAAATATTAAAATAATAATAAAAAATGTTTTTTAATCATTTGGACCCGGATCCAAAGCGGATCCAGGTTGAAACGGGTTGGAACCCGCTAACCTACCGGGTCCACACATAATGGACCCCGCCCCTCCCCTCTCCTCCCGCCATTCATCTCTTCCAGCCACCCCCTCCACCCACCCGCGGCGGCGACCAAATTAGGGCATCGCCATTTTGCAACCTCCGGCCACCACAGCATTTGAACACTCGCCGACTCCAACCAGCAGCACCTGAGAGCCAGAAGCGCCATTTGGTTATCACCATTGGAGACCCCTTCAAGTACGACAGTCCATTAGGTTTGAACTTGTTTACTGCCTCCTTTTCGTTTCAGTTTGTTTTCAATGATTCCTTCATCTGGTTACATGCTTGTAGCTTTTAATGAGTTTGCTTCTTTAAGCTTGCAGCTTTATGCACACATTTGTTCATTTCTGTTATTATAATATTGAATGTTATTTGTTCTTTTGTCCACCTGGTTTGTTTTTTGTCCTTTTGTAATACCATTTTAGTTTGTTTTTTGTCCTTTTTGTTTCATCCTTGGACTATTATATCGAATGTTATTTTTGAATGTTGGTATTGATTTATTTGCACTGACTTATTTTCATTGACTTGGTTGCATTGAATTATTTTATAGACTTAATATTTGCACTGATTTTAATTCTGTGATTAACTTATTTTCACTAACTTAAGTTATGTGATTGAATTGAATTATTTTCACTGACTTATTTTTATTGACTTTTTTTACTTAAGTTCTGTGATTTACTTGGCCTCAATAGGTCCCTCTAATATTTTTTATTGACTTCTTCGATAGGTCCCTCTAATGTTTTAAGTTTAACAATCTGTGATATCTAAGTTTATCAATACAAGAATTGATGTTCTGTTTTTATCCATGTGACTTAGGTCAGAGTTTGGCTTTAATTTGCTATACAACATATAATGTCTAATTGGTGGGAATACACTGTTAAATATCATCATGGAGGGTCATTGGTAAGAGATGGGAAGTTAAATATGTCAATGGGAGAGTGGATGAGTTAGCCCTTGACCTTGACAAGGTGTGTTATTGGGATTTGTTAGGAGACCTTAAGGAACTGGGTTATGACATTAAGAAGGGATGGGATTTGTTTTATAAGGATGTTGAGGGAAATTTAAAAAAAATCTGTGATGATGGAGGGTGTTCAGGCTTGGCTGATCAAGTAAGAAAACATGGTACATCAGATATTTATGTGGAGTCATCATGTGGTATGCAAGACAGGACCTTGCCAGGATGGTTAGTGGCTGATTGTGATGATACTGTGGAGGGTTTAGTGCAGCAAAATGTTGTGGAGTTAGATGTGGAGCATGCCAATATTGTGGAGGGTTTAGGGCAACAAAATGAAGTGGATTTGGATGTGCGGCAGGGCAATGTTGTGGGGAGTTTTGGACAAGAAAATGATGTGGATTTGGATGTGCAGCAGGGCAATGTTGTGGAGAGTTATGGACAAGAAAATGATGTGGAGTTAGAGGTGGAGCAAGACACTACTCTGAAGGGTTTAGGGCAGCAAAATGATGAGGGACTAGATGTGGAGCAGGATAATCAGAGTGACAATGATAGTAAGTCAAGTAATGATGATGAAGAAAGACTGCTAGAGGTACCATTTATTGATTATTATTCGTGATGTCGATAATGAAACAGAGGCTTGGGCCGTGGATAAGGTCAAAACATATATGCAGTTAATGAAGGAAATACAAGGGATTGCTGTTGATTATGGTGCTCAGAATGCAGATGAAATTTTTGATGAAGATGATAATGCTCAGAGTGGGAAAGTTGCTGGGTATGAGACTGACTATATTGATTCTGATGACCCTGGTAGCTATGAATGTACCAGTGAAGGTTCTAATGCAGATGATGCAAGGAGGCACAGGTCCAGCAGGAAAATATATGACCCTAGACACCCTTTGGATGAATTCAGCCTAGATCTTGGCTTTGAAGATCTCAAATTATTCAAGAATGAACTTATACAGTTCTCAACCAGGAAGGGGTTTGAATTTAAGTTCATTAAAATGATTCAAGTTGAGGGTAAGGGCAATATGTGCAGCAAAGGATTGCAAATAGCTGATCATGTGCTCCTGGTGTAGCGGGAAGAAGATGTTTGTTGTGAAGTACTATGTCAAAAATCATTCATGCTTGCTTGGGACTACAAAACGTATGAAGGGTGACAAAATTTTACCTTAATTGCCAAAAAATTTGGTGATGTCATAAGCTCCATGACTTTCATTAGGGCTAGGCAATTGAGGGCAATGGTTAGGGCACAACTAGGTGTCTTTGTGACCTACAAGGTCTGTAGAAATGCCAAGAATTTGGTGCTGAAAAAAATAGGGGAACAGTTCAGAGAAGATTTCAATGTGCTGAACAGTTATGCTCTTGAGTTGTAGGCAACAAATCCTGGGAGCAATGTGGTTGTTGTGTCTGAAAGGAATAACTTAAATCAATCACCTGTATTTCAGAAGATTTACATATGCCTATCTGCTGTCAGAGAAGGGTTTTTAGGTGGCTGTAGGAGACTTATTGGTCTAGATGGGTGCTTTCTTAAAGGGTTACTCAAGGGCATGCTGCTTGTGGCTGTGGGGAGGGATGGAAACAACCAGATGTTCATTGTAGCATGGGCAGTTGTCCAGAAAGAAACAACTGAGAGCTGGACCTGGTTCATTAATAATTTGAAGTGTGACTTAGGCATGGGAGAAGGCTTGGGATGGTCTCTCATCAGTGATATGCAGAAGGTATGCAATACACTTTATTACTGAAATTTTATTCTTTGTTGCATTTTAATTTGTGCAATGTGTTCCTTGCAGGGTCTAATCCATGCAGTGAATGATCTTCTTCCATTTATCGAGCATAGGATGTGTGCAAGGCACATATATGCAAGATGGGGCAAGAAATATTAGAGCAAGGAATTTCAAATGCAATTCTGGAATATTGCAAGGTCTACAAGCCTACCTGAGTTAAGAAAACAGTTAGATCAATTGCGAGAGATGAATGGAGGAGACAAGGCTGTGGAGGAGTTATTAGAGAAATGGCCTATTCAAGGATGGTGCCAAGCTTATTTTTCTGATGTAGTTAAGTGTGAGGTGATTGACAACAACATGTGCGAAACTTTTAATGGCGTAATCCTGGATGCGAGAAGTAAACCCATCATTGCCATGCTTGAAGGCATTAGGCAGTTTGTGATGATAAGGATTGCAACTAAAAAAAGTTTTGCTAACAGGTGGATAGGGGAATATGGGCCCAATATTGCTGCTAAGATTGACAAAGAAAGGCAAAAAAGTGCAAAGTGGTTGGTTGAGTGGAATGGGGAGGACAAACATGAGGTCTATTGGGATAACCTAATGGTGCATGAGAGGGAGGCATATGTTGTAATCTTGGGAGACAGTGCATGTTCTTGTTGCAAGTGGGAGAAAACAGGCATCCCTTGCGAACATGCAATGGCTGCTATTGCTTTTCAAGGGGATTCTCCAGTCAACTATGTGGCTCAGTGGTTCAGAAAAGAGACCTATTTGAAGGCATATCAATATGCTATTAATCCAGTGAAAGGCAGAACTTTCTGGCTTACAAGTGGGGAAGGGCCACTACTGCCTCCTTTTGTGAAGAGAATGCCTGGTAGACCAGCCAAGAAAAGGAAGAGAGAGCCTCTAGAATGCAAAAACAAAGATAAAACAAAATTGTCCAGATGAGGCAGGGTCTTCAAATGTAGTTATTGCAAAGCTGAAGGCCACAACAAAATTACTTGTCCACAAAAATCTAAGGTATCTGTAATAATTTTTTATTGCTTCATGAGCATTTAAATTTTTTTATGGCAATGTACTTTTCTTGACCATGATCTAATCCTCTATGAAGCAAGCTACACCTAATGAGAACACAGAGCCAATACCTACAAGAAGAAGGAAAAAACAAAAATCTAACATATCTGTAAGTTTTTTAAATCTGTGATGAGTATTAATTTTTTTTGTTTGCATTGTACTTATGTTGGCCATGATCTGATACTCTATGAAGCAGGTTACACCTTATGAGAACACAGAGCCAATACCTGCAAGCAGAAGGAAAAAACAAAAAGATAACATATCTGTAAGTTTTTTAAATCTGTGATGAGTATTATTTTTTTTATTTTGCATTGTACTTATGTTGGCCATGATCTGATACTCTATGAAGCAGGTTACACCTAATGAGAAGTCAGAGACAGTATCTGCAACAAGAAGAAAAAACCACCCACCTGATGCAAGACATGGTTCCCTACAAGTTTTGAGAGTGAGTAATATTAATCCTTCACATATAATTTTGATGAAGTTTCAAAAGGTTGAAAAAAACTTATTATCTTCTTCCATATAGGGTGCTCACAGTGGTGGCCTTATTATTGGAAGGGAAAGGGGCAATTCCTCTTCATTCATCACTGCTGCTCAATTAATTGTAATACAACTTCTTATTTTAAAGTCATCTTACCACTACTGCCTCCTTTTTTTTTGGAATTAATATTATTTGTTTGGTGTTTATAAATGTCAGGCAAGAAGGAATGTGCTGCAGAGTGCTACACAGGAAAATCTGGAACAACAAGACAGCCAGCAAACCAGTACTCAAATTGAGTTGCCAGAATTAGCAACATAGCAGAGCATGGCAACTGTTGCAACCAAAGGAAAAGTTGCACTGTGAAATGTATCTAGTGATGAGTTTTTGAAACCATGTTGTTATTAAGATCATGGGTTTTTGTGATTGTAATCTTGAATATTTACTGTCTCTGGTCAAGAGTTGATATGAGCTAAGTGGACAAGAATATGTAATCTTGAATATTTACTGTCTCTGGTCAAGTGTTGATATGTGCTAAGTGGACAAGAATATGTAATCTTGAATATTTACTGTTCTAGTCAAAATAGTGGAATTAGAATTTGAAATTTCTGATCTGCATATTGCTCAGATTTCTGATCAGGTGTTCCATAGATATTATAATATTGGGATATGATCTTATAATACAGGAGATGATCTGATGATTCTGGGAAAGTTTCATTCAAAATTACTGACAGAAATTTAATTCCCAGATTGTTCAAATTACTCAGTTTCATATGCTCAAATGTTCAAGTGTTGTTATGATAATCCTGAATGCTCTGATTTGATAATTCAAGAAATTGCAAAGTTACAAAGTTACAAAAGGAGTGGATCTGTTCAAAATTACAAAATTACACAAAGTTTCAGGTGTTCAGATTACTCTTTTTTTACAAAGATACAAAGTCACAAAGTGTCCAATTACATAACAATCTGCTCAAATTAAGAGAACCATATGAGCTGCTCAACATAAGAGAACCATATGCTGAATTTTTTCATAATTAAGCCATGCTGAATCTGTTCACAATTAACGACAAGCTACTCAATTTACACAAAATACGAGCAACATAGACTAAATCTGTTCAAAATTACATAACCATAACATCTGATCAGGATTTAAGCATCCTCGCCTCGCCTTCACGCAAGTCCGCTCAATCGCCGTAATTCAACAACCCTTCAGAAAGATGAACGGCTCTCAGGTGTTGTAGGTCGGAGTCGACGAGAGTTTCAATTGCTGTGGTGGGCGGAGGTTGTAGTGGCTCTTCCGCTCTCGTCTTTGTAGGTCAGAGTCGGTGAGAGTTTCAATTGCTGTGGTGGCTGGAGGTTGTAGTGCGCTTTCCGGCTCGTGAGGTCTTCTTGGTTGGAGTCGTGAGGTGTTCAAATCTTTGTGGTGGCCGGAGGTTGCAAAATGGCGATGCCCTAATTTGGTCGCCGCCGCGGGTGGGTGGAGGGGGTGGCTGGAAGAGATGAATGGCGAGAGGAGAGGGGAGGGGCGGGGTCCATTATGTGTGGACCCGGTAGGTTAGCGGGTTCCAACCAGTTTCAACCCGGATCCGCTTTGGATACGGGTCCAAATGATTAAAAAAACATTTTTTATTATTATTTTAATATTTTAAAAAGCCACGTCATCAAAAAAACAACGGCAAACTTGACGGAGTCGAGCGGAGGACTGAATTGGACCAGAAAACACATTAGAGGGACCTATTGAGGCCAAATTAAAATAGAGGGACCAAATGGGCACATTGACCTAAATATAGGGACCATTTAGGGTATTAGACCTATACTCTTCAATACAAGAAATGTTTAGAACATAAATGATCACATGTTACCCACATACATTAATGACATTACACAAAAGTCTAATTAACATATAAATCATGTATTTAGTTCACTAATTACTCCTAAATTTTACATTTCATTGCCAAAACTTTAAACCATACAATTAGTTGCAATATATATTGTTTATCCAATTTTTTACCATGTTAATTTTTTTAACAGCATTTAAATACTTGGAATTATATCTAATTTAGAAAATTATCTTTGTTCATTTTTTTTAACATATATATCAAAAAGTAGCAATGAGGACTCATTCATAATTTTAAAAATATAGGTGCTCTCTAAAAAATGTGAGAAAGAAAAGTAAAATATGAATTTTATGGGGGTATTTACTAATTTCTCTTTTCCAAAGGGTATATAAGCAAAGGTTTATTTAAAATTTATAATTAAAACTCCGTTATTGTGAGTTTATAATATAAACATCATGCTTATAAAAAAACCTCATCTTTGAGTTTTTAGTCTAATATTGAGACTAATGGATATCCTTATTTTCGTACTACCAACACAACTAAGGTGAAGTTTTCAATATATATATAATTTCGCTTTTTCAAAGGGTATATATGCATAGGTTAATTTATAGTTTATAATTATAAACTCCATTAGTGTGATTTTTGAGTCTATAAGCATCATGCTTATAATTTATAATTTATAAACAAATTTATAGACTAATGGATATTCCATAGTTATCAGAACTTGATGAGACATTGAACCGGTCAAAATCCCGGGTCATCGGTTTACCTTTCAACTACTAGGTCAATTGGGTTAAATAGTCAATGTCGAGTCAATATATATATATATTAATAATAAAAAATTATTTTAAAAACTATTTTAAATAATAAAAAATTTAAATTAAAAAATAAAAAGTATTATTTTAAATAATATTTTATTATTAAAATAATATTTTAATAAAAAAATAAAAAACCGGAAAATATTAGAACCGGACCGGTTGCCTGCCTGGTCACCGGTTCAACCGGTCGGACTGGCAGTCCGGTCCGGTCTGGTTCGGTTCTGATAACAATGGGATATTCTTGCTCATTTATAGAGATAAATATATGTTTTTTATTCAAACTAGCAAATTGATATCCTTATTTTCGTACTATCAATAGAACTAGCTAGGTGCGGTTATATATGCAAAAGGTTATTTATAATTAATTTATAATTATAAACTCCATAATTGTGAGTCTATATATAAACATCATACTTATAATCAAAACTCATGTTTGAGTTTTGAGTCTAATCCTGAGACTAATGGATATATATCCTTGATCATTAATTAGAGAGATATGAATATATAGTTAATTTGTTTCCGATTCAAACTAGAAATCAAATAAGAGTAAGGAGAAGTTTTCACTATATATATATATATATATATATAATATAAGTATGCATATTTATTCCATTACTGATCCATATCCTAATTAATTAGCAACAGATCAAAAGAGAAAAAGAGGGAGAGATGGAAGCAATTAGTAATAGCACCAACGAGATCATGATCAGTAGATCAGCAAGAGAGACAGAAGAGGAGCAATTGCAAAGGATGATGATAGATGTGAGGATCAGTAGTAGTCCACCTGCATGGATGTTGAATGTTATGAAGAGGAACAATGGTATGAACCCTTGCTTCTTTGGAGATAAGACTTTCACGGCGGCCGACAGGGATAGAAACCAGAGCCGATTTCTCTTTCACAAGTATGATGTTTTCAACTTCATTGTTCCCGGGTTGATGGAGCATGAGATCATTGCTGCCAACTTGGTTAATGTTGCTGATAAGAAGATCATGAACAAGGGAGAGATTTATAATGATGCGAAGATTAAGCTTGGGAGGTCGAAGCATGAAGGATTGCCAGTGATTTTGTACACTGTGAATGGATGGAGGTTCAACTTGGTTCTTACTCGTTTGTACTCTAAGTCAGTTGTTATCAAAGGAAAAGAGTGGAACATTGTGCCGGTCATGGGAGGCATTAAAGTTGGTGATCATGTTCAAGTATGGAGTTTTCGTAAGATGGTCGAATCAGAACTCAGATTGTGTCTCGTCATTGGCAAGGATTAATTCTCCTTCATCTTCATCTTCATCTTCATCTTCATCTTCATCTTCATGAGTAGTTAATATTTGAATGTTGTGAATTGGAAAACAAAATTAATTATTTGTGTATATATGATCTTCTTTATGCATGAGTGTTCATGCAGTATTTCAAGTTAATTAATAAATTATTTGTATATTAATTTTTCTGTTTTTTTCAATGTGACAGACAGGGTTTGAAAGCTTAATTATCTAGCCCTCTAATTAATGTGTTCACTTTTGAGTTAATTATCATGTTTTAGTGAAGAGAAAATTGTTAAGAAATAAAAAGAAAAATCATAAAAATAACCAGCCTTTACTAGTGTCAAGTGTTAACTAGCAAGCTAGAGGTTGTTATAAACCGTTAACAAATATCAACCATATTAACTACTTAGGTACCTGTGTATATATAGTAAGTATGCATGAGAATAGTTAAAGAAGAAGAAGATCTGTTCTTCTTATAACCTTTAGTTGATCAATATACAAATCAACAAGGAAAATTTTATAAATAAATTATATTTCCTCCTTTGTTTCATTAGATGGCAAGCATGCTTCGCTTCGATATATGCTTCTCTAATCCTTCAAGTCTTTCATTCTTTATATAGTAATCAGCAACTAACTTCCATTTGTTCTAGTTATTTAGTTTATTCACTTGTTTGTTGAATTTAGTCTGTTTGCAAGTTATAAGAACAATGAAGCTATAAAGGCAGTTAGGTTAGGCAAAACTTAAAAGCTAGGGAAGGAGTAACAGATCCATGTGCCTATATATATACGTGAAGACTTGAGATGTTAAAAGGAGAAGCGATAATAAGGTAATTGGTGAATCACAGCGACCAAGAAGGGGGTTATTCTCATATTCTCTCTCTTTCTCTCTTTCTTTGCATTCTTTCTTGATCTCATATGTTGGCACTGCTAGAAGAATTGAAGAAGGTTGATATGATATAGGTGCCTTCCCCTTCTTGCCCCTCGAAGCTCCACGCTGCCCCTGCCCTAAGGCACACCCTCCAGATGATCTCGGCGGTCTACCTAGTGCTTTCTGTGTTCCGCCATCTCCTGGGGACCTGGCGGACTATGCGGGCACAACCACCATGTGCTCATGACTGCCACAACGAAAGCAAGCACCAGACGCCCATCTACACTTAGACTCGGTATGCGGTCCTCCGCAATTGGAACACTTGACCGCCCGAGATATGCTGAGAGAGGATCCTCTGCCCCTGTAAGCGGATGATGAGTGAGGAGATCTGCCATACCACAGGTTTCCTGTGCTCACCCCTCGAAGGCCCGTCGAATCGCCCTCGGGAAGACCAACTCTTCCTTGAGCTCGACCCGCCTCTACTGGCCGCTTACGTCTACCGGGATCCTATGTTTCACGCCAAGTAATCTCGATGTCCTTGGCTATGTTCACAATCTCAACATATAGGTAACACGCCTCATGAGATAGCACCACTACTCAAATGCGTATATATGGTTTCGAAGGCCCTCCGCAAACCGACGGGAAGTGCTTTCCTCGTTCACCATTACCGACGGAGCAAACAAAAATAATCTGTCAAATTCCGCCTCGTATTCCTCTACTGACACCGTCCCCTGCTTTAGGTTCATGAACTGGCACTCCATCTGCGCCCATCTGCTCCTCGAGAAATACTTGGCATAAAATGCCAACTTGAACTGTTCCCAAGTCTAGAAGGCCTCTTCACCTTTGAGCCTGAAGTTCAGCATGGAACACACGCCTTTGCACGGCCCTGTAGCATATAGGAGGCGAGTCTTACTTTCTCTTCTTCTGAGCAGTGCATAACTTGGAAGGTACTCTCCATTTCCCAGATCCAGAGTTCTACCACTTCTGGATCGGTGGTCCCTTCGAACGGGGGTGGTCCGTTCCTGCGGAACTCTGCCAATAAGCCTCGGCCGACCTCAGGAACTACAGGTAGGGATGGAGGTGAAGCTTGCCACTAGTCTTGACGCTGGTCACACATCATCAACAATATCTCTCACATCATCCTAATGAGTGTTACGGGGTCAGGGTGCTCCTCCACACCAAATGCTTGCTGTGGTTCCTTGTCATCCTGACCAGCAGAGCCTCCTGCCCCACCGCATGGAGTTGCAGGGGTAGGCTCAGAGGCCTGCGTCTTGAGGTCATCCTCCCTCTTCCATGATTGTTGAAAGACAAAAATAAGGTCATATGTTCATAATATATAAACTACTCTAGCAAGTATGCTACCTAACCCCACACTCTTAGAAAGAAATCAAAATCAAACTTCTAAGTTACTAAGACTAGTTGGGTGCCTTTTTATCATACGTTCTCTAATACCACCTTAATCTGCATCACGTCCCCGGAACTCCGAAGTCAGACATGTGCCAACAAATCGGCCTCACCCAAATAAAGGATGAGCCTCTTTGGATGCAAGCTTGATTTCTGATATAGATAATATACAGAAAAAAAAACTGCGGAATAATAAAATCAGAGGTTTACACAACCCTTTAACAGAAACAGAAATAATACAGCATACGGGTTTACACAACCCTATAAGGATTTAGACAGTTACCCCTAGGGTCAAGTAGCAATACATACTACTGAATCAAATCTCTTACACACAGAAAGTACGAGATTCACAAACCTCAGATGATATATCAGATAACAGAGAAGCTGCGCAAGGAAATATATCCCTCCTACGCCCCGATCCTAAGTCTCGTCGTCACTTGTAGGGAAAAACAAGCAAGTGTATAAGCCAACAAAAAAGGCTCAGTAGGCTCACATAAAAAAAAAAAACAATGATGAATATAAACAAAACAAAGCGGATCGTAAAACTTCGTAATATAGAGATAAAATCCAAATCTACATCTTCAGAAAGGTAAATCGAGAATAGATCATCGGTTAGAGTCGGCATGGTCGGGGACCGACATCGACCCAAAGGTTTGACCGCATACGCTGGGAAACGACGCATCGGTTGAGTACCGACGCCGACCCGGTTAAAGGTTTACCATTCGGCTCAGTGCGGTATAAATTACTAGTATGGGGAGGTTTATGTAAACCGGGCGAACATCGATCGAAAATATAGAGCGAATGCATATATTCAAGGAAATAAATCCTTCTCAAACACACAGACAAAAACCTCAGAGGTACAGAAATAAACAAAAATCAGAGATAGATCCCATAATCCATCTAACATAACAGTAATCAAAGGATGGACCTCATAATCCATCAAATACCGAAAGCATGAGAGTTAGGAATACTCACAAATTTACTAGTGTAAGAGCCTATCTTTTTAGCAATACAGAATTAAAACGGACTCCCTAGCCACGACTCAAAGCTCCGTATCGCAATCTAAATATATACAATACAGGCTGCGCATTAAATTTATGAATGCCTCTAAATGTACCCCTGCCCTCCTAACATTATAACACTTGAGATTTTGTGTACGGGCACAGGCATAGAAACAGATTTATGAGACAGCCATATTGCATTCCTTCCTCTTATATACACCGCAGCTTCCTTATTTACCACATGAGCCTAGCATATTTATTTCTATATCTAGGCATTCCTTATGACATCTGGAGGTGTGGAATAAAAGTTTAACTCCAATAAGCATATAGCTATCCCAATATGGTTTTATGCACATTCATTCACAGAATAAGAAGAGACAATGTCAACAGGCATAATTAGGACCATTCAGTCAGTACCTTCATATTTATCATATTGTTTTATCAACTCATAAGGATCTATATGCAAGTTCACAGGCATGGTAAGCCATAATCCATTACACTTAAGTCTATATATAATTAGACACACTCTCAAGTATTATTTATGTAACTGTAACCATGACTTATACATTGATGGTCAAACTTCACCATTTAATCTAGATGACTTCTAACCCACGTTTTGCCGGTCTTAATTACTTGCCATTAATTGTTCATGAGATTATAATATATGATAAATCAAGAGAGGCAAGAAGCTTGTGTTAGCCAGGAAGGTTTGGCATCTATACTGAGCTCACTATAATTTATTAAGGTATATATGCTGAACCCCCAGTAACTAGCTAGCAGACTGAACCAATCTTGTAGTCACTTAAAAACAACCATCATATATATGAAATCCTTGATTAATGATTCCTAACCATTTAATTAGTGGTATAAGAGTATTGTGCATACTCCTCCCAAAAGTAGATACGCAAATCATTTTGGTTGCATAAAATTGCCATTAATCCATGGAGAGGAACCTCAACTACGTACAAAATGGCAGTGCTAGATATATATATTACATTTGATTACTAATGTGAACTTATAGTCAGGGAACTCTCTGGGATTGCCATGGTTCAGCTGCAATGACTAACTCCACAAAGACTAAAATTTGATGAATATTTAGTTATTTACAACAATAATTTTAGTTTTAAAATTTTGGGCCTGTGTAAGGGCAGCCCAGTAGGGCTCATTACAAATGAGACCCTAGCAACCTATTTGGAGGCCCAATGTGCTCATTGATCCCAACTTGATTCTAGGGCCCTAGCGAGAAGGAGCCTTGGGCCTCGAAAGAGGCCCAATGGACTCTACAAATATCAATGATTGAAATCTCTTGGAGTTAGGAATATGGGTCGAGCTAGATCATTGCAAGGTCACCCTTAATTATATCAAGGGCTCATCGAGCCTAATATCTGATGAAGCTTGGGACCTATTTTCAGCAACAAGAACATTGAAGGAGGCAAAATCACAGGAACCAAACTAGAAGAAGACCCTGAAGTAAGACCAATAGGGGTCCAATATTGCAACACAATCTGACCAACCAATGCTAAGGCGAAGGAGAAGACCAAGGAAGACCGGAGATCCCCTAAACTTGACAACAAACAACTTGCCCCCATTAGGATCTTAAGGGGTGTTTGGTTTGAAGGAATGGAATGGGAATCATTCCTCACATGATCTATTCCTTCGTTTGGGTGTGCAACAATCGGAATGAAAGAGGAATAGTAAGGAATCTGATTATCAAATCGGAAGGAATGGCATTCCGCCAAAATTGGGAGGAATGCTGATTCCCGGATGGATATTTGACAATTTTGCCCCTAAATGTAAAGGAGACGCTGGAGCTCGCCAAGACCCATCTCTAGCTCGGATGCCCTGGCGTCGTCTCCTGCGCTGGCGTGCTCTCGCTCGCCACGCGCAATCTCGTCTCCATGCTCGGAGGGCCCTTCTACTCTGTCGCCCTCGGTTGCAGGGACTCCCTCGCTTCCCACCTCCGCTCCGTCGAGGGTAATCCTCCCTACCCCAACATGACGGTCTCCCAAATCCTCTCCATCTTCTCCTCTAAGGGTTTCACCACCCAGGAGACCGTCGCCCTTACCGGCGCCCAAGAGTGATATAAAATTGTAGTTTTCCTCATTGATTTTTGCTCACTGTTTTGTTAGGTTACTTTTGAAATTGGAATGTTGATAATATCATGCTTGGGTTTCTATATTTTATTTTTATGGCGAAATACAGATAATTGTTTGGATAATTATTTTATCAGTTGATGCAGATGTTTGATATTGTTATCCAAAACTTTTATGAATTAATTAATTATTATTTATTTATAATTTAAAAAATAATTTTAAAAATAATTATTTGTAATTTAATTTATTATAATACTTAAATATTTAAAAACTAGTTATCATTTAACACATCTATTATTATTATATATAATATTAATTATTTATATAAGGGGCATAAGAGTCATTTCATCATATATTTCTTCTTTTACTTTTTTCATTCCCAATAAACTACCATTCCAATCCTTTCCAACCAAGCACTGTTTTCATTCCCAAACCTTCCACTCCCCCTCATCCCATTCCCATTCCGACAACCAAATGCCCCCTAAAAGAATGGATCGTATTGATACTGAAGGTACAGGCTTTACCTCTCTATTGTTCCATTTACCTTATTTGGATGCCATGACGGGGAATTATTATCGATCGTGTTACTTGTGGGAATGGATCTGGGACATTCAGAAGGTGATCAACAATTCTTTGTACTTGGCACAAATTGAAAAATTGGAACTTGATAGAACTCAAGAGTGCCTGAAGGAGCCAAAAGGTGTAATAGCCGAGCGGCGAAGGTCCCTTGCACACGAGATGAAGACCACGGTTCAATTCTCCTTTGTGACAGGGTGTGTGTGCAAGGCATGGGTCGCCCAGTGGGTGTGGCCCATGCACACTGGAATAAATTCCATGTGGGATTAGTAGTCATGGGCGGTAAAAGAATGGGTGCAGAAGTGAAACCCACGGGCTTGCGGGCCGCAGGCGGTAAAGGACGCACCCAGGAGTGAAACTCGTGATAGTCTGATCCTTGCGTACTTCCTATCTTTGATCAGAATGGGGTTTATCCCCTTTAATCAAAAAAAAAAAAAACAAAAAAACAGAGTGCCTGAAGGAGGGGGTGTGGGTGAAGAGAGGGCAACTAAGACATTGGGGAATTATGTGGATGTGTCAAGGGTTTATTATATATGAAAATCATGTCATAGGACGTGTTTTCAAGAAACTAATCCATATATTAATTTATTTATGTTTTTTTGGTTTGATACAACAAGAGCCCAAGTTAGTGACGATGAAATTCAATATTGTTAAAAGGAGGCTAGAATTTATTAAAGAGGAGCAACTGCCTAGGGGCCTAGATGATCATTTGGAATGAGGTGGAATAGTGCTACGGTACCCATGGGAACCATCCCGCTATTATTAATCACTCTGTAATCTATTTAGACTTTATCTAATCTATGAATATAGTTTATCAACTTTTCTAAAATTAAAAAATAAAAATAAAAATTAGAAGAGTTGGAGAACCTTCTCCCATGCGCCAATGTCTGTGATCTACTATATGATCGAATCAAAACATATAAATACTCAAAAACTCAATTGGTGTGGGGTCGATCAGTTAATCAGTTAGATCAGTTGTTAGTTAATGACCTAACTGTTAATCAGTTAATCAGTTAGATCAGTTGTTAGTTAATCAGTTGTTAGTAATTAGATCAGCTGCTGTATAGGTTTAATTACAACTTAAAACCTAACTGTCAATATCAAAGCTTATATATTTAATTGAGATTTTGCTTCACTTATAATCCTTCATATATGGTTTGTTTCCCTTCCAGATAGGCCAAGTATTTATCGTTTATAATCATAGTTAATTATAATATTTCAGTGTGGAGGAAATTGTTAATAAATAATAAAAGACAAAAAAAAATTAAAATCAATCTTGACGGTTACTGATGAAAACTAGAGTCAGTTATAAACCGTTAACAAATACTATCAATATTAACAACTCATCAACTACCTCTCTCTATATATACACTCACTACTGAAGGCATGCATTGATCTCAAAGAATACAGAAGAAGTGAGAAGAGTTGAGAAGAAGAAAGAAGAAGAAGAAGAAGAAGAAGAAGAAGAAGAAGAAGATATGTTCTCTGGATCTCCAATGGAAGAAGAAGAAGATCAGTTCTCTGGATCTCCAAGGGTAATGGGTACGTAATTAAGATGATAATATATAAGTTCATTTCTTTTTATCTGAGAATATATTAGTTTGGTTCTCTGCTTCTTGTCATCAACTTGCTTAATTGATCTCTTGTTAATTACTTTGATAATTTCTCTCTTTCAGTTTCTATCTGTGGTCTAGCAATGGAGAAGGAAATAGTAGAATTTGTGGCAATATTAGTCCTTTTCGGTGGTGCATTACTTGGAGTTGGAATACCTCTCATTTTGACATCCAAGAATACCCCAGATTACCCAGATCGTTATGGGATTGTAAGCGCTGTTCTTGGAGGAATCTGCATCATCGTCGCTATTCGCCTTTTCCTCGGTAACATAGCTCGAGCTGATCCGGAGCAGAATGATCAGGAGGGCCCTGCAAACATAGCTCTGCCTTATTATCCCCAGCCGAATCAGGAGGGCCCTGCAAACATAGTTCGAGCTGATCCCCAGCCGAATCCGGAGGGCCCTGCAAACATTATAGCTCAAGTTGATCCCCAGCAGAATCAGGAGGGATCTTCAAATGTAGCTCAAGCTGATCCCCAGCAGAATCAGGAGGGATCTTCAAATGTAGCTCAAGCTGATCCCCAGAAGAATCAGGAGGGATCTTCAAGCATGGCTCCAGCTGATCCCCAGCAGAACCTGCAGTGATCCTCATCACACCAATGACCTTGATAAGTTCTTGAAAATTTTCATGCCTTAATTCAAGATGCAATGTTTGTCTTGGAATATTCTTGTTTTTTGTCTCATGGATGGAGGTGTTTGCATATAGCTAGCTAGTTCTTGTGATCCATCTTGGATCTGTATGTAGATATGCAAGTTCTTATTGTCCGAATCCATATGATGGAGAATTCAGTGGTGTTCTTGATGGTCTCATCCATGCATGGAGGTGCTTAAATATTTCTTTCTGGTTCTTGAATTCTCTGTTATAAGATCAATATAGAAACAAGTCTTCATCTTTCATTTTCCATTTTTTTTTCTTTTTTTGGCAAGTCTGACAGTAGATGAGAGTAGTACTTGTGCTCTTACTTTGTCTACAAACCATTAGTTTAATCAAATCCAACTTCTTATTTTCAAATTTCCAGAAAAGTGAGTAAATAAATAATAACAAAATAATAATAATAGCTAAATTAATTACATGTCTCCCATCTCAACCACCTTAACAAAAGCTTATTAAGGTTGAGGATGTTTTTTTTTGGATGTTAAGAGCAACTGGCTAGGCCAGAGCTAGTAAAGAACCAAAGGGGCGGGATCGCCTGAGATCGAATCCGGCAAGTAACGCGCGGGGATAAATGCCATCATCCAAGATCGGCCCCACCAATCGCGAAGTGCAAGGTAACGCCACAGGAGAACCCCCAAGCATCACTCGAATCCGCGTGGGGTGCGAGGTGCTGGAACCCAGTACCATCCGACCAAGCGGTCGTAGGTTAAGGTTGAGGGTGTTGGTGAGGGAGTCCCTAGTGGAGTTGAGAAGGTCCCGGCAGACCAGGATGGCGCCCTTGACCATCTTGTCGTTGGAGTTGAAGAGCTTTGACTTGTCGAAAGCCTCGGTGGTCTTGAAGATGGCGTCGACGATGGCCTTGATAAGGTCTTTAGGGGAGTTGTTGGTGGCTTTGGACAGGGATGACGCACAGGACTTCTTATAGCTAGTCAGTAGAGGAGCATATCATCTCCACCGACTTTGAGGCTGAGTGGAGCTTCTTGTGCGACCCGGATGCCGGGGAAACGGCGGGTGGCGGCGATGAGGGAGGAGTGGGCTCGGGCGGTGAGTTTGGAGGGGATGAGGCAGAGGCGAAAGGAAGGGGAGGGGTTGGCGTGGGTGACGTGGATGGACAGGAAACGTGAGAGTTTTAGGTTAATTTTATTTTTTTAATGATTTTTTTTAATATTATTTTAATTCTAAAAAAACCTCATCAGCCTAAGTGAAGGTTAGATTTAACGGCTGTTGGATTTTGAACTCAATTTACCCTCTTGAAAAATATAGGGACTATTTTCTGTCAAATTCTACCTAAATATAATATAATTTAAAATCTAAAATTTAACCAACCTGATCAGTCAATAATTAAAACTTCAATTAATTACTAATAAAATCAATCCTAGTGCCTACATTTTTCAAAAACTCTTATGTTTCCCATACAATTTATATTTCTCATGTTACTTCAATTATAATATAATTTAAATTTTAAAATTAAACCAACATGATAAGTAATAATTAAACGTCCATTAATTAATAATAGTCTCTCTTTTCTAACACTAATTATAAGTTTCTAATAATTACTTTGGTTTCCAATACTAATTTGATTTCTCATGGCTTCCATTGTTGTGTTTGTGTGCAAGATATATTTTTTAATTTTATACGTTTTTTTTAAGTTTTTATGAGTTTTTCATAAGTTTTTCTTTTTTGGAGATTTAAATTTTTTTTTTGATTTAGTTACAATTATTGATAATTTGATTATTTTCTGAAATTTCGAGAATTTTTTTATGTTTTCCATAGTTTATATATTTATCTATTTTTCATAAATTTTTTGGATTTTTTTGTTTTCCTGATTTTTTTTATGATTTTTAATGCATTTTTAAGGTTTTTTTATAAAATTAAAAGAAAAAGAAAAAAAGAGCGGCACGAGTCCATTTGGACTGGACCGTGTCCCATGCTGGGCCGGATGCTTAATTTCTAAGCTATTACTCCATTGTATGTGCATGTACTTAATTTCACTACATATCAGTAAACTTATTGACTTCATCTCCTTTCTATTTTTATTTTTGCAATATTTTTCAACAAAATATTTATGCATTTCCACTGTTATAAAGATTGCTTGATAATTAGATGAAGTATGTAATTTAGAAAAATCTAAAAGTTCAATAATTAATTGTATAAAAAATAAACTTGTTAAAATTATTTGGTAAATAATTAATATTACATAAAAAATAGCCTTTTCCATTATTACTAGCTACATGCTGCTTGTTCAAGACGGTTGGCTTGTTAGTGTTAATATAGTAACCTTGATGTTTTCTATGTTATGCCTTGGATGTGCTTTTAGATATATAAAACATGCAGGGAGCCATAGCTTATAATTTATCTATTAAGCAACGCAACTCGTATATAAAAAAATAAGATTTTTTTCCCATTGAAATCTTATTATATAAAATAAAATTATTCACTGAACCTTTTAATTTTATTTAGATAAAATAGTTGTATTTATTAAAATATTTCTTGTTAGTAAATTATATAGACATAAGGGATGACTTGGAGAGGAAATAGTTTGACAGAGAAATTAAATATAAAAAGGAAACTGTAACATATATTTAAAATTTAAGAGGAAAACAATTAATATCATTATCAACCGCATTGGGTGGGTTTAAATATTTGAAAAGTCCACTTAGTTCTGTTGGAGGCAAAACTACATTTTTAGTTCGTGTACTATGGTGTATTGTTCACGCTTTAATTGGTGATCTTTGTAAAAATGTTAATCTGACTTCTTTTAGAGTTTTGACAATTGATTATGATCCCAGAGCTAAGGTGGCGACAAAAGAAGTGGCAAGATAAAGGGGTGAATACATAAATTTTTAACACGACGGCATCCTATCCGCCATGCCGACGTGACAAATATTAAAACTCCTCGAAATATTAATCATTTAACAATGACTTCTAAGACGCTTCACATCAACATACCACGTCAATATGCTGCTGATGTTGAGGAGAAATCAGACAACCCAAGTATCTGAAAGGAAATTGGCCTTGTTCGATGTTGAGGTATTTGAGGATTGCTCTCTTAATGTGCTTGATGAACCGAGAAGGGAAAATATTTCAGATTTGTTGAGGTTGGCTCTCTGTGTAGGGTTTTGTAGAAAATCAAAAGCATATATCATATACATGGCACAACGGAAAAATTAAAAATTTTCTAAACCCTAGCTCAAACGGATAACAAAGTTGAAAGGTATGTATTTTTTTGATATCTGTGCCAAATTTCTTTTTCTAAAAGGACGTTACATCAGCAGTCCGCAGAAGGGATGCCTCTAACGATGATCCAAGATCCGCAGAAGGTAGGAGGAGAAATCCTAACCATTAAGTTACAATCACATTTTGTTGAGGAATAGGATAATGATATTACATAATTATAACAACAATATATAGAGTCATGACTCATGAATGGTTTGTGTTTAATTTATACAGGTGTTCTAAATAAAATATATAGATGTATATATTTCAGTGAAAAATTCAAATCCATAATATACCAATCGATAGATTTATAGTATGGAAGTTAATTGAATCACATTGATGAAAGTATCCTCCTCATCTTTCCCCTCTTTGCTCAGGTGTGAGTCCTCCCTTCCCACAATTTGGGCAGCTCTTCAGTCCAAATCCTTGACACTCAAAACACCTAAAACATTCACAAAAGACAAGTCACATAAAAAGTACATAGCTTCAGTTTGAGACACCATAACTTTGCAAATATATATCTGAAACTTACTTCCATCTTTCAAAGATGTTCCCATTCTTCTTGTTCTTCCCACTTCCCTGAAAATCCAAGTTCAGATTTTATTCTTCAGAAATCAGAAAAAGCAACAAAAGAATCATGTTAAAAACAATACAACAAGTGATGAGATTTAGTAAAACCTTACAACCAGGACACTCTACTGCACCTTTGCCACCACAAGTTCTGCAACCTTTGGATACCTGCACATTTTATTTTTTTTATCTTCAAAAATTAGATTCAACAACATAATTAGATTGAAAATTCACTGCCTATAGATGAACATTTCTAAACTCCATTAATCCAACTTTTATCTATTGAATCTGAACTGAAGTAACTAAAAAAATACACAAACAAACAAATAACCTTGCAAATTCACATTTCTGTTGGGCTATAGATTAACTGAACTGCAGCAAAATTCATTGCAAGGTACGTATTTATATATATACTTTCTAAATCAACAAATTCTTGACAATACAAACATATATACAATGGCTAGAAAAAGCTATGACAGAAGGTCATCAAGGAGAGGGAGATCGAATGGTAGCTTGACAAGACCAGAAGCAACAACAAGGAACAAAATCCAAACTGGTAGGATCTTTAGAAAGAACAAGAGCAGTATCTTCTGGCCAACAAAAGCTCGCTCTTCGGTGTTCTCGACTATCCATTCGGCCGTCTCCCGTAACTTCTTCTCGGCCGGGCTCTCGGTGGCAAGCAGTTGGAACAGTGGAGAAGTTGATGCAGAAGATGACGATGAGAGTTGGTCTGTTTTGATACCTATTGCTCTCTCAACTTCAGCTATGGTTGGGGAGCCATTAATCTTCTTTCTTTTCCTCTTTATTTCTTGATTTCTGATGAGTTTCTGTTCAACAATTTACAAGGCCATTGTCTAATTATCTTGCTTTCCATTTTCTCAGTTTCATGGTCTTCATCTCTTAAATTAAACCATGCATGCATGCATTCATTCATGCATAGAAAAGCATTGGAGAAGAGGAAAACTACTCACTTGTTTGAAGGATGAAGCCATGGATCTTGGTGCCAAAACATGAGGCATGGTTCTTCTTGCTTGGGGACTTGGAGAGAAGATGATCAGTTGTGAATTTGACCTCAGGGATGAGGCCATGACCATCTCCATTAATTTCTTATTGATTTGGTTCTTCAAGGTATTCAACTCAATTGGATTATGTTGCTATATAATGTGCAAAATATGATAGCAAATGAGGAGATAATGAAAGCCATTGGAGCCACATATTGGCTCCTAATAGTTTGGATATATATATATATATATATATATATATATATATATATATATATATATATTGAAATAATTAGTTTTAGTTAGTTTTTAAAAATATATGATTAATCTTTAAAGTGGGTTAGTTTTGGGCTAATGATAAAATAAGACTATGCTAACTCCACAAAGACTAAAATTTGATGAATATTTAGTCATTTACAACAATAATTTTAGTTTTAAAATTATTATTTTATTTTTTTTAATATACCGTTATAACCAATTATTCTAAAAACAAAGAGTTACTCCAAACTTGGTCTGATATGAGTCATGGCTCTCTAATACAAACCACACTCTCAAAAAATTAGTTTGTTAATTGAGTGAAAAAATTTAAATGATAAAATTATAAGAAAATTAAATTAATGTTGAATCAACTTGAGAAAGCACTTAAAAATCAGTACATTGTATGCCACAATAAATTAAAATAATTTTAAATAAGTTATACTAATTAATTATACAAATTGATAATGATATATAATTAATTAAGTTGAATTTGGGCCAAGAAAAAACAAACATTGGATTAGATGGGCCCATTATTGGCCCACTCTTGAAGGACATGAACCATCACTCTATTGGCCTCCATCTGACCGTTTAATCTCATCGTGCGGTTGAGATTACTTGAGTTCCTGGTCTCATCGTCCTATAATAAAGTATTCTCTCCTAATGTATTTAGTGCGGTTCACCGAAGCTCGAGAAAGAGAAGAGCGAAATTAAGATTCCAGGTTGATTTTGTGGATTTCTTTTGAATTTGGTGAATTAGCTTGTTGATGTTTAGTGACTCGTTGAATCCTTCACTTTTTGTGTTGAATGCGTTTGTCTTTTGTGATGTGAATGATTCTGAAACTAGTTTTATTGGTTAGGGATTGAAATTTTTAGCCTCTTCTTTCCAAATTTAATTTAATTTTTTTTTTTATAATTCTTTGCAAATTGTTAACATGATGGCTTAATAGATTTTTCCTGTCCTTTCTATTTACTTGGATTTTGATGGGAGTGTATGGGCACAAAAGTTGAACAAAGAAAGGTTTTTGCTTTGAAGGATGGTTCTGAGCTTGTGTTGTTCTATCACTTTATATAGATTTAACACAATGTAAATCCTGAGTTGCATAAAATGATGTTCAGTTTTGGTTTAGAAACTTCATTAAGAATTGATAAAAAAAAATTGTTGAAAGATGGGAGTATTATGGCAGTCTATAGTTTTAGGGGTCAGAATGGGTGTTGTCTTAAGAGTTAGTTTCAGTATTCTCCATTTAGAAACACATTAATTGAATTTATTTTTCCACTCATGGGTGCGTTTAAAGGGGAAGGTATTGCAATATTACTTTGGATATAGAGGTAAGTGACTTTCTAACCTAGCTACTTATTATTTAAAAATTATTTATTTATTTATTTTTATAACTCAATATGGGTTAGCAACTCTCACAAGGAAAAGTTTTGGCTACCACCTCTCCCTCAAAAAATTGAGAGGCTGAGGGTTCTATCCACGCCTGAAGCATGACAGAGTGCCTTGTCTACATTTACCCAAAAAAAAAACTCAATATGGGTTCCTGAAAAGAAATGTTATTTGCCACAAAAAATATTTCTTTGAAATTTCTCCATTGAAATGGCTTTGTGCAAAATGTTATGTACACTGTATTGGATTAAGTTTCATTGTTGTAAAGTGTATTTTGAGAGTTATGAATTTGATGAAATTATCCAAAAAAGGCAATTCTAGATTTGTACTTGTTTTATATGTCTCCGAGTATAGGAATGATGTGCCTTTGCCAATTATTAATTTTGGGTATGGCAACATTCATGTCTCACTCACTAATTAGTTCAGTGTCATGCCACTAGTAATAAAATAGCTGATTTTAGTATTGTGACTTGGTGAGACATTATTCACTATAATAAAATTTCAGAGAGAGTTAATTGTGAACGTTATTCCAAACTGTTATGACTCAATTAATTATTCTATAGCTGAAGGATTGAATTGGAAGAATTTTTGCATTTCAGTTTAATTACTCTGTGACTGTTAGTTGATTGCCAAATAGATTGTAGAGTTCATTTCTTGCATTGTTATGGGGTTGAGCTCCATAGGCATGCGGTTATTCGCAAATGCTTCTCCCATGATATGGCTTCAGGACATAACAAGTTCATAGAAAGCTTTTAATATAAATAAGAGTGTCTTGGATTTATTTAATACCATTGAAGAAACAAACCATATAATTGTTCTTTAAATCACCATTTTCTTTTCAAACTTGGCACCATTTTCATCCATTATTCAACATTATTGTCTTTAGTCACTGCATTTGTCATTATTTAATTATCCGGGTACAAGGGAGATTTGCCAATTTTCCATCTGAAGTTGTTTTATTTTTCTATGTTCAGCCTGGTTAAAATTTAACATTAGTCTGCAATGTCTAATCTGGGAGTTGAGAGTCAAGTCCATTATCCATTTAATTGATGCAGTTGCCCCATATTTATTATTATGGCTTTCCAAATTGTGTGGTGTTCCTAATTAACTGGAGTTTCCATATGGACTTGGTTATCTGCCCTTGTTTAGAATTTATCCTAATTTTTTATGCTGTGTTTGTTACTCTTCTAGGATTTTTTTCTTGGCATAGCGGAAAAGTTGTCGCCATGTGACCTAAAGGTCACGGGTTCGAGTCGTGAAAACAACCTCTTGCCAAAAAAACAATGGGTTCATAGCTCTAATAGAATGATATTATCGCTTCTATTGACATAGTTATCACAAAAATGAAACTAGTAATGAAACATCAGCAATTTGAACTACAATGGGTTCATAGCTCTATTTTGTTTTTGGGAATTGTGATACCATTGATTGTTTATTTTTATGTTTTTCTGATGGTCTCTTCTCAGGGTAGGTAAACAAAGACTTGCTATAGCACATATGCTTCAGGGCGAAAATGGCTGTTGCAGGCCGATCCCATGACCAACAGACATGCTTCTCTTCAGCTGAAGATGTTCAACATACTGTTCTTTGTGGATCAGAATCAAGGAATCCTGTTTTTCTCGATTCAAGACTAGATGCTAGAAATGTGCAATCTGGATCCAAAAATTTTGGTGGTTTGAGACCCAATGGATCTGTCCCGCATCATGCTACTCCATTAAATCATCAGGGCACAAATTATAGGAAGTCAAAATCTAGTGCTGATGTCAACTTGATTATGCCTTTTAATTCAAAGCCCCATCTCAGTTCCCCATCTTATTTTCCTTCTCAACCAATTAAGCCTGAGCACAAGGTAGAATCTTGTTTATCAGACTCCATCATGATTGTTAAATTCCTCATAAAATGGTTTGTTAGTACTTATTCTTTTGATTTCTTATGGAAGCATTCACCTAATAGACAGTTTGATCTTATCATCTTAAACAAATCAATTTAAGATAAATCTGCCATAGTTGGATCTTTAAACCATTACTTGTTCCAACAATTCTGACATCTAATATTGAGGTTCTATTTATGTTCAAGAGTTGTGACTTTACACATATGTTATGTTCTGCCTTCTGAATTTTTACTTTCTTTTGGATGATTAAGGTCTCACAGAGAATTCATGGCTCATATTCTTATGATACTGGTATTGGGTATTTGATTATTTAGTTTTGGGGCTTCCAATCAATGCAGTTAATTTTCTAATTCACATGATTAGCTGCCACTATTTTTGGCCTCATTTAGCATTAGAATGACCAACTGTACCATTAGAAATGGATTCAGCGATAATTTGGTTTTGAAAGGAAGAATTATGTGGTTTTTTACATTTTCAAATATTTTAGGTGTTCCTAAAAAAATAATATGTATGTTGGCTCATATAGCTTGCCACAAAGTATAGGTAATTTCATGTTAAGTCTGGTTTCTAATTACTAGAATATACTTCTGTTCCAGACCGGTCAATCAAGTTCTGAAGTTTATCATATTGCTGAAGGGCATAGTCAATTGGGAAGGATATCACTGTTCACAAATCAAGGTCAGGGTATGTTTTCGGTTGGAAACAATCTTGGGAAGGTCAGGCCAACCAGTCAGGTGGTTAACTTGATAAAGCCTGTTTTAAGATGTGTGGGAGAAATAATTCCTACAGAATCCATGATGAAGCCTCTAGAGAGCAAGTTCGTGGTCCCCGTGTAACAAAGCTGAACCTTGTGTGATTACATCTGACAAAATAAGCAATTTTAATATTTTAATTCAAGAGAGAGAATTTTAACAAATCAGACCTGCCAACCATCTATGAACAAGCCTTATTCTTTATGATAAAGTCATATAGTGAAGATGACATTCATAGAAGCATCAAATATAGTGTCTGGTCAAGTACTCCAAACGGGAACAAGAAGCTAGATGATGCTTACCGAAATGCAGATGCAGAATCAAGAGTGAATGGTAAAAGATGTCCAATCTTCCTTTTCTTCTCGGTGAGTCATAATACATGTCATATAAGTTTATAATTTGCATTCATCTTGGTTGCCTCTTGTTTTACTTGCGTATTGCTGTAACATACTCCCTTTCCCGGTGATCCTGCATGTTAGCTTTTTTTTTTTCCATTTTTTTTAAGCTAAACAATTTGCAGCAATGACTACACTTTGTGATGACAAAAAGCTGCCTAACACTTATTTTGCCACTAGAGTTTTGCGTCCCTTTCCATTTTATTTGTTAGAAGACAATCAGTATTTATTCTTCCAAAATTAATCAAATGTAAAAAAGGATGGTGCCTTTTGTATGGTTTGGAGAGACTAACTATGAACATTTTGTCACAAATTGTAATGTTTAACTTGTAAATTCTAAGTTAGTCAAGAGTCATTTACACATTTTCTACATTCTGTTTGCAATAATAATTCTGGAAACTATATTTTTTTTATGTGTGAACTGAACTCCCTATCTTAAATAAAAAAAAAGGAAAAATGTTTACATCCATGATGCCTATTAGTTCTGCTCAATTGTTTAATCCAATCTCCTTGTCCCTGCGACGAGGAAAAAGTATTTTTAAATAGGGGTTTTTGCTTGCATACCCCTATAAAACTTGGAAATTGCTTAAATACCCCCGTAAAAATGCTATTTACTTACATACCCCCGTAAATCAACTATTTTTGCTTATATGCCCCTATGGTTAAGTTGCCTCTTGACGCTGTTAAATCAATGGATGGAATGGGGGCAAATTACTAAATTGGGTTTGCTTATATACCCCTCTAAATTTTTTTTAAAATTTTATAGATATTATTTATTTTATAGATGAGAAAGTAGGGTTGGAAGTCAAAATTATTAAAAATAAGGGTAATTGTGTAATTTTTCAACCATGGTTAACTTTAAACTATAGTTAACTTTGAAAAAACTAACGGTGACTAACGGTATCTAACGGCGGGGGTATATAAGCAAAAAAATTAGTTTTAGAGGGGTATGCAAGCAAATTGCATTTTTGTAGGGGTATTTAAGCAAATATATGGTTTTGGAGGGGTATGCAAGCAATTTTTTCTTTTAAATATTTGTATGCACTATTCATTGGAGTCCAAGCTCATAGAATCAAGCAGTACAACAATATAATTTGTTACAAGAAATAGCACATTTTAAATGTTACAATGCATAATGTTGTTGAGAAGTACATCCAGGAGAAAATTTGATACAATTCATAAACTAAATCTATGGCCCATCATTGTACCTTGTTCCTTGCACTTGACCACCAAAAAAATAGACCCTTCTCAAAGTTACCCAAATACGGGAAATCACTAGGCTTTTTTAGGACCTTAGATTGCCTTCATAGACTTACATTTAACATAAATTATTTTCACTATGGTTCCTTGGGATCTTTAGTATTTATGATGATATCACTTCCTTTCTCCAACATGTGATTCTTTCTTCCAGTAATTCCTGAGCTTATCTAGGTATTGTTATGCCTCTGCATTCTTTGAGTTTGTGATACATTTCTTTATGATGCATTTTAATGTTGCCTATACGCTTTTTGATCTGAAGACATATTTTATTATCAAATCTGTAATTCTCTTGAAGCATCAATGTGACATTTTGTGGTGTTAATTGTAAAAGCACTACTTTGTCCACCATAATGATTTTAGTATCTTTTTAAAATTGGAATAATCAAAAGAAGACATGAACAGACTATTCTTAATGGTTTTCTATTACAATGATGCTCAGCTATATAAGTGGGAAATTATTATTTTACAGTGTTTCACATTATTATTCATTTTGTTTTTCTAATTTTTATTTTACTATAGGTTAATGCTAGTGGCCAATTTGTTGGCATGGCCGAGATGGTAGGGCCAGTTGATTTCAGGAAAAACATGGATTTTTGGCAGCAAGACAGGTGGAATGGCTTTTTTCCAGTAACATGGCACATAATAAAGGACATTCCTAACAGGCATTTTCAGAATATTATACTTGAGAACAATGATAACAAGGTCGTGACCTTTAGTAGGGATACTCAAGAGGTACCTTCTTTTTCTTCATTTCATTGTATTTTCTAAAGTAACATCCTTGCGAACAAAAATAAGCTTTTCTGCCCCATGTATCATTTATCTAGAATTTTATGTTTTTATTATTTTTCTAGAATTTTTGTATTGTGGTGCATCAATATCTAGAAAGCAAGTTTGTCCATTTCATCATATCGGACAGTTAGTATCTTTGATGCACTTCCTTTTTCTCAGATACGACTTCGACAAGGTCTGAACATGCTGAATATTATGAAAGCTTATCCCCTGAAAACGTCAATCTTAGATGACTTTGAATACTATGAAAACCGGGAGAGGACACTCTGTAAAGTAAGGAGTTGCGAGCTGGCACTGCTTCAATCAGAAGTCGGTTACAATAAGAAGGGCACTTCCCTGGTAAAGTTATGCCTAACTTATTAGTCCTCTTTCAAGTTTACACCTTTAGTTCTATGTTATTCTGTTGTCAGAGCTTCTTAAGGCTTATTCCAGTTGGCAATACTTTCTTCTGAGTTTGAGATATGATTGCAAATTGAAACTGCATGAGTTTTTGCTCAACTCATGCCCAGTTATTTATTATAATGTTTTCCACTATCAGCTTTATACTCAACTCGACAAATTTGAATAAAATTTGTTTAGATGCTCATTGGTATAAAGCATTTCCTAGAGAATTGTATCCATCACCCTGAGCTTGCTTTCTGTGAGACATGCAGCTTCTAAATTACTTTAGGCCTGGGAAAAAACAGAGTTTTGATCCTTTGATGACTTTAATTTAATCTTCTAAACTTCCTTCCTCATAAAAATGCATATAGAATAATTGTAATAGTACATAAAGATGTCTTTTTGCTTTTCTATCATAACCTTGTTTAGAACTCTGCAGAATATTTTAGATGCAAGTTTTAAGAAGTTGGATGTGTGTGCAAGGCCCAAGGAAACTTCATTCAGTCAGAAGTCTTCATTTGCTTTATGTACAAGAAACCATCCATTCAACTTTTCTCACTTAGGGAACAGATGACAGTCCGGCAGAGGTCTGTATGCTTCAAATGTATTTTTTTAATTTTTATTTTTTTTTGTAATTATCTCATTTTACTTCATACTTGAACATTTCAGGTGTGCTTCTTCTGTTTGCACTACTTGATTCTCCAATTGGTGATTATTCCCTGGTTTGTGAAAAATAAACAGAAGTTTGATTTCTTCCCAACAGTTATATCTTCATTTGTATTTTACTATTGCTATATTTATGTTAGTAAATGAATGTTGTGTTATAGGCTATTGAGCTAATTATTAACTAGTCTTGGCAACCAACATAATCAAGAATAGATCAGTATTGCCATACTTTCATTTGATTGTCAAGTGCCATTCTGTAAGACTTCGGAAAGTTCTGTATTCATTCATATATTTTAGCCACTCTTTTATCTTGTAAGTTCTGTCGTAGGGCTAGTATCTATGTACCCTCTTAGTATTCAGAACAGAGTGACAAATCAATCCCAAGTATGTCCGCAACCAATTTTGACTTTTATTTTGCATCTAAACAACACACCAATATGACGTTGAACTTGATGTTGCATTGTATCTATGCTCAAACTCTTATTCCACTAGATTACATTTAGATGGCATACCCTTTCGGTTTTGACTTCATATGAATATGTTGGGATTTTGTCCCCTCTGATTGTAGACATAAAGTGGTATGAATATGAATTTTGATATAAAGCCATGTGTTTCATATTTACAAATTTCAAACAACCGTGGTAAATGCATTCAAGTGTGTGATGCATCTCACTGATTTGATCATATTATAGTCTGTTTTGCCTTAACCACCGAAGAATTTGGTGTCTTTTTTCTTTCTATCTGTTTACCACATCAACTTTAATCCCTATTGTGGAGGTTGACCGGGGTCACAATTGTGTTCACTCTTTGGAAACCTTTTTTTTTTTCTTTTCTTTTCGGAATTAGCCGACAAGCGACCCCATAAGATTCAAAGGACGGGCACAGCTGCATGGAGCAAGCTCAATACGCGCACTGTGCCCTCACCCTATATAGAGGAGAATTCTACCACAGAGCAAGCTCAACGTGTCAAACACCTCTAAGTAGGGAACCTGTCACTACCTTGTGTGAGTGGAGGCTCGAATCCGAGACCACCCGTTTGACGCAAGGTAGTGGTACCGCTAGGCAAAGGACGGGCACAGCTGCATGGAGCAAGCTCAATACGCGCACTGTGCCCTCACCCTATATAGAGGAGAATTCTACCACAGAGCAAGCTCAACGTGTCAAACACCTCTAAGTAGGAAACCTGTCACTACTTTGTGCGAGTGGAGGCTCGAATCCGATACCACCCGTTTGACGCTAGCGTAGGAGGTACCGCTTAGGCCAAGAGGCCTTTGGTGTTTGGACCTTTTTCCGCTCAAAAAATTTGCTTCCGCTTAGTTGTAATTTTCAGAGAAGAGATTCTGAAATTTGATTATGTCAGGCAACACAGGGAGGAGGGAGGAGGTTGCTCTGCAACCACAAATCCAAGATTGCACTTGAGAGCTTAATGGTAAATGCTTGATGAACTGAGTTTTTATCTTATTTTCAGGAACAGATGTCATAGCAGACTTAATTGCCAGTCATTTCTGCATATACACCTTCAGATTGGGGGCTATAATTGAATTCAAACTTAATAAAGTTTGTTTATAGTGATGGCATTGTGTAGATTGGGGGCTATAATTGAATTCAAACTTAGTAAAGTTTGCTTATAGTGATGGCATTGTGCTTTAACTAAGGGTATGCTGACTATTGTGTTATTCTTTAGTTGTAGATTAAACTTTTTGTTCTTGATGTAGATCTATCAGAATGTTCATGTGGACTAGGGACTTGGTTTGACATTATTAAACACCTTAAATTTGTGAAGAATTGGCATGAAAGGTAGAATTACCAAGTGGATTAGCTTAGTGAAACAAATTGTTGTTGGATGGCCTGTTAAACAGTTCAGTATAAGTCTCCTCTATGTCAAATTGGTGTTGAAGGTTGGTGAACTAGAGATTTTGATCTTCAACTTTGTCATCTAGAAGCCCAACAAATATCAAATGTTAGCATGCTGCTCTTGAATTTCATATATGATATGTCAAGCTGATCCCTTTGAGTTGGTTGCAAATTGATATGATAAGATCCTGATACTTATTTCATAGCTTTTCTGTCTTGAAAACTAAATATTACAGATTACGCAAGATTACCGAAAAAGTCTTCTAAAAGGGATGGGATGTAGTTTTCCCACCAGACAGGTTGACCATTACTACAAAGAATTAATTATATGTGTGTTATGTGCTTGATGACAGGATGATGTGTTTCTTCTAAATCTTAATAGATGAATCTGTCCTCTGTTTAATGCAACCCATGAAAATGCTTTGTTGTTATCATTTCATTTATATTTTTTCTTTCCTCCCATTATCTCCTCTTTGTCAAAATCAGTACCAAAGGTTGGCAAACTAGAAGTTAAGTTGGTCCTTATTAATATCAGCATTATGGTCTTATTAAGTTGGATTTCAAGCAAGTCAAGTTGTTTCTTTTTCTTTTGGTGTTGGATGCAATGTTGCATGTTCTTGGCTTTACAAGCAATGTAAATGTTCTTTTTGTTTGGATTGTTGACCATGTTAATGACATGCAGTGCTCTGTGAAACCTATCCACTCTGTTGGTTTTGACCTTAAAAAAATAAAAAGGGCATCCTGGTGCTATAAAGTTCTCACATTCTGTAGGGTTTGAAGAAGCGTCGGACCATTTGGGTCTATTGACCTTAATTTTGTATATTACTATAAAATGAATTATTATAAGTTGGTTTTATATATAATTGGTTTGGTTTTGTATCTGACCCAAATCCATCTGATTTACATCTCTAACCAATAAATGTTTGAACGTCCTTTTTAGTTTTTACAAGTCAATCAATTAGGTTAGGTGATTAGTTATTCATTCCATTAATTCTTTCATAATCCTGCATACGGTCAACTGAATTAGGTATTTGCTTATTCAAAATCATTAGCAATTCCAATACACAGTCAAACCTCTATTAGTTAGCTGTTACCCCTTGATAAATAATTATAATATAACCATTATTATTCCAATTCTTTTTCTTTTCCCCGCTAGATTTTCGATTTATTTTTTGTATTTATATTTTCCTAATTCTGGAAATTTCTTTTAAAAATATAGAATTATGTCTACTTCGATCAATATAATTTATAATATTTTAAGGTTGTATATGCAAATAAATAAATAAGACTTTTCCCGTGACTGGCGTGTCTGGTTCGATGTCATACCCCACAAAGGAGGAGTTGGTATAACCGCACTAATCCACGGTTTCGTTGACTTTCTATAAAAAAACTTAAATACTGAATTGAAAATTCGAATAACCTCTGGAAATTTCTGGAAAAAAATTTTCCACACGTTGTCCACCTCTTCATTTGAATCAATTAAAATTACACAAAAGCCCAGGCCCCCCCTAAATAAAATAATTAATTTTCATGGAAAACATTCACACGTGTGGGAAAACAAGAGGAATCCGTGTGGCGCGTGCGGAATCACACGGAGCGGATGGTGGAGGACCGGGACAGAGTAAGCGGCGGAGGAAGCGAAGCCGCGACGGCGCGCTCCAGCGCGGCGACAACCTCCGTCATCGTCGGGCGGTGCCGGCCCTCCACGCTGACGCAGTCGGCGGCGAGGTAGCCGACGTACGTCACTGCCTCGATCTCGCAAGGCGACGGCGGGGGGAGCTTTGGGTCGAGCACCTTGTGGACGTGATCGGCGACGATGTGCGGCACCGCGAACTCCACCACATTGCGCGGCGTGCTGCTCTCCTCGTACCGGTGGATCACTTTGCAGCCGGAGAGCAACTCGAGGAGCACGACGCCGAAGCTATAGACGTCGCTCTTCGCCGTGAGGTTCTGGAGACGATAGTACTCTGGATCCATGTACCCCACCGTCCCCGCCGTTTGGAGGGACTCCGTGCGGTGATGGCTCGTCGTCGAGGCTCATCAGCGAGTGCCCGAAGTCGGAGACTTTGGTTGTCCATGAATCGTCGAGCAAGATGTTCGACGATTTGATGTCGCGGTGGATGATCGGCGGCACCGCGTAGGTGTGCAGGTACTCGATCCCCCGCGCGGCGTCGAGCGCCACGCGTAGCCGCGACGCCCACGACGACAGCGGCGAGCTGTCCAGCTTGTGGAGGTGGTCGTGGAGCGACCCGTTGGTCAAGAACTCGTACACGAGAACGCGCTCATGGTGTTCGACACAATACCCCAATAAACGAACCAAGTTCTTATGGTTCACGCGCGACAAGAGCGCGAGCTCGGAGAGGAACGCGAACTCCTTGTCTTTACCGCGCGTGGGCGGGCGAGAGCTAGACGTCGATGCGCGCGCCTCGGCGCGCTTGATCGCCACCTTGCGCCCGTCACTGAGATTCGCACGGTACACCGTGCCGTAGCTCCCGGACCCTACTTTATTGTCTTTGGCGAAGCCATTGGTAGCTGCTAGCAATGCTTGAAGGGTAAACTCCTCAATGTATGATCCATGGCCTTTGCTCAACAGAGCGGTGAGCCGCCGGTCTGTCGGCAACTCCGGTCTATCTTCAATGCTCCGCGATCTCTCTGCCCGGTTCATCCTACCGGAATCATGAATGCGGCCACTCTTCTTCGACAACTGATACAACACATAGCAAGTTATCGCCGCCAAACAGACGGCAACTCCGACTGATCCAATGACTATAAAGATGATGATCCTTCTCTTCGTACCTCCTCCTCCTCCACCTCCGGCCTTTGTGGTATTCAAGTTTGTTTTAGGTGTCGGTGGTGGTGGTGGTGGTGGTGATGGTGGTGGCGGCGGCGGAGGCGGTGACTGTGATGGTGGCGGCTGCGATACTCTGAGCTGCAGGCCACATTGCTCGCAAATGACTCCGTCGTGGCAGACATCTTGGGAGTCCGGCACTAACCCACAAGTACAAGTAGAACGAGGCTTGCAAGGCGCTGGAAGTGCTTTTTTGTAGACAAGGTGCTTGCCGAGGAACAAGGAACTCCCCCAGCACATCAATGAATAGTTTGATCTCAAAACCCCACAGAAAGCATGGCCCTTGGCTTCAATGGTCATGAACGGCTCGTTCACGAGATCTCCAGGTAGCTTGAGACCATCTCCGAAGCAAACCACTGTTCCATTGCTGTGGAGCGCGCACGTGCTGTTCTTCTCCCCAAGCGCCACTGCCTGAACGTCCTTAGCCAATGGAACTCCACTGATCGGAGCTCCACTTCCCCAACAATGAAGCTCTCCGTAGACGGAGATCGCACAAGCATGTCGAGTGCCGGCGGCCACTTGATTGAAGTTTCCCGGCAGGACCTGGCCGCCGCTGCTGCCGCCGAAGCACTGGACGTCGCCGCAGTCTAGTAAGCCACAGAGAAAGTCTCCTCCAACGGCGATGTCTTTGAATCTCAAGTCCGGGGGAACATAAAGCTCTCGCCACCGCCAACAGCTGAGCTGACCGGTGTCGGCGCGGAGGCCGCAAACATGGGCGTCGCCGGAGGCGAGCGTGTCGAGCTCCGGCCCGGTGTAGACTTTCTTGGAGTCAAAAGGCGGACGCTGAGTGAAATCCCACCAACGCATGACATTGATGGAGGTGTTGAGAGATAACGAGGAGAGCGCGCACAAGTAGCCATTCCCGGCGGCAATGGCGGAGTAGGAAGCCCCGGGAGCCGAAGGATAAGACCGAACTGCGCCGCCGGGGAACCCCGTGCAGTTCAAGTCGTGGGCGGTAGAGGCGCCGGGGAGCAGCGCGCAGATTATGGTTGTATTGGTAAGGTGAGAGATGGCGATGGTTGAGAGAGGAGAAGAGAAGGTGGTGTTGGGCGAGAAGAAGAAAAAGAAGAACAACAACAATAGAAGAAGGTGGAGGAGTGAAGAAGACATTGAAGGGGTTGGATGGATATGGATGGGAGAGAGAGAGGGGTGTGGAATTTCATTGTATCAAGGGGAGAGGGGAGGAAGGGAACTTAGGGGAAGGTTGTGACTTGTGAATGGAGGAGTTTGAACTGAATGGTTTTTGTTGTTACTCTTGGAAAGAGAGGAGAGAGAGAGAGAGGAGACTCCCTGCAAAGACCAAAGACTCAAGTCTTTGGACTTAATTGCCTCCATGGCCTTAGGCTGCCTTGGCATCTTGGAATGCCTCCTACTGATTCAACTACTGTTTTATTTTGTTTTGTTTTGTTTTGTTTTTATTTTTCTTTTTTGGTATGAACTCTGAGCTGCTGGATCTCTCTGACCAAATCTCTGATCTGTTTCTTCTCATCATGGGACTGTTTCAGACCTCCTACTGTAAAAGAAAAATCATGCATGTGAAATTTGGTATATTTGATATAGTTTGGAATGGGTCTAATACCTAAATTAGTATTTCTATTATATTGAATCAGTTTTTTTTATTCTTCTATTATAATTTGAGTTCTGAAGATCTATCTATTTTGACGATTGAGAAATATAAACTCTTTTTCAATTTTAGGTGTTAAATAGATCTTTAAATATATTTTTAGAAACTCATAATTATGAAAGTAAAAACATCCAGGGTTCAAAATGACCAATTATATAATAGAGGACCCCAGAGTTGAAATTATGTTTGGAATGAAAAGAAAAAGTTGGTGTTCATATATATGATGTGTATTGTTTGAGAGATAATAGTGATTTGGGAATGTGAATGGGTGGGGAATGGGTGGATAGTGTTGTTGTTAGGGGGTTATTTTCAGAGATGTGGAGATAGAGGGAATATATATAGGTAGGTTGAATATAGGGTGTTTCAATCACGGCATTTTATTATTTTGTGAGTTATCAACTTGAGATTGAGTTCCGAATGTGGCATCCAGCCAAACAACACGTTCACCTGCTTCCCGGTTGATAATTCTTTCTCAGGACATGCCACTTCATGCCGTCCATTACCCCCTTTTTTTTTAATTTTTATGTTAATGAATAATCAATCCCCATTTTTTATGTTTCTTTTTTATGTTTGAAATGTCTATTTTTTATGAAATGGGGAAAATTTTAATTTAGACGTCATAATTTCTGATGGTTTTGGCCAGTAAATTATTTATATAATCAAATATATATATATATATATATATATATATATATATTGACGTGAAAGGCAGCTTCCCTCGGGATCAACTCCAATTTAGGATAAGAAGCTCAGATGTTGAAAGTGAGGCTAAAAAAAGACAACATATGATTGTTAGTAGTGGTGTAAATAGTGAGTTGAATAGGCTGCTCCGAGAATTTGAACGTGGAACCTAAAGGAGGATAGAAACAAGAGAAGAAAGGGAACATGCCTTCTGCCCTTATCTCACTCCGACGGTCAAATAAGAAGAAGAATAATAAGAAAGAAGAACTGGAGGTTAGAGCAGAAGATGGAGCTTATCCCTCTCTTCTGAGATATCGTCTTATTTGTCCTCTTGGTCTGTCTTGAGTTTGGGCCATGTTCCATCGTTCACTGCCGCCACACCAGTTATAATGACTTTTGCTATGCAAACACCTCTTTCTATCTTCAAAGTGACAACAACTATACCCTACTATAGGGGTAGAGTGGCGTCCCTCAGGATTTGGGTTGTCTTTTCTTCGAGGTATGGGTTGCGGACACAAGTTCGTTCAGATATATATATATATATATATGTATAACCTTGAAGTGAGCTCACAAACAAAATAGGGTCCATTTTTTTTTTAAAAAAAAAATATTATTATTTTTAGTTTCAGGGTCATTTTTAGGGGATACCTGCTAGATTTTAAAATATAATTTTTTTACTATTAAGTATTAACACATGGTACCACCTTGTCTATAGTTACCTCAATATATTGATTGTGTAGGATGGCCATTTTGCTCTAAAATCTAGTTAATAGAGCAAAGCAGAGAAAACCAATCTTCCTCAACTTTCCTCACTCACCATTTATTTTATTAACATAATTTTATAAAAAAATTACACATAATTTATTATATTTATTTATTTCTCTCTCATTTCTTGTAGTTTAGTTCCTAACAGTGATTATACTAAGCTCAAAATATGATTGGATTAGACCTCAAACTGGCTCAATCAATCAGTTATTGAATTTATTCATTCCTACCAAACCAAACCAACCTAAATTATCCAAATAAATTTTCAAGATGTTATTATTATTATTATTATTATTATTATTATTATTATTATTATTAATTTTTATTATTATTATAGTTAATTTGGCACACCATCTGCTTGTTGGTAGAGTGTGTAGTTGCTTAATTGTGATAGAGATTTTTTTTTAAAAAAAATAATGTTTTTGAGGTAATATAATAAGTTTTGTCTTTCTTACTAATGGAACCCTTCCAATTAAGCTAATTGCCTTCTTGATGATTATAATATTGCTAGTATCTTTATCATGATGAGAAAGTTAGCTAGGTTCATGGATGATTAGGTTAAAGAACAAGATTTGTGATCTAAGTGAGCTGTTAATAATCATTTTATTTTGTCTTATAATTTGGTAAAACAGAACACAATCCTTTTCGATCATTAGACAAATAATAGAAGGCTCCTTGGTGCCACAACGCTCCTGCTATGCATGGGGTCCGAGGAAGGGTCAGACTAGTTTGGTCTATTGTACGTAGTCTTGTCTCTGTTTTTTTTTTCTTTATTTTTTTGTAAGAGACCGTTTTCACTTTTCACAACTCAAATCCGTAACCTTCAAGTCACATGATGACAACTTTACTCTTACGCCAAAGCTCCCCTTCTCATTAAACAAATAATATAAAAAAAAAATTCATTTGAAATTTTCTATCTCAAACTCGAGTTTTATGTTAAGTCTATTTATTTATCAAATAGTTAAGATAATGTAAAAGAATGGTTCAAAGAACAATTCAATAGTTATCTTAATGAGAAGTGTAGTTAATGTTTAAAAGCTTCAAAACTTTGAAGTATGTATGGATTATAAAATTATAAATTCTAAGAGAAATATTAAAATGATCTAAAGATGAGAACAATTTGTAGCTATATTAATATGGTACAAACCTCTTAAAAGATTTCAAAATAAATTTAGAAATTTAGTCCTCCAATCATCCATTTGGAGAGTTAATTTCATGCCTACATATACTTAGTTTAGTACTTTCATTGTTGCTTAATTTAGTGTATGGATGTGTATATATATATATATATATATATATATATATATATATATATATATTTTGGTATATAAAAATGTTTTCATATGTGTTGAATGATCACTATACATACTGCAAGAATAATATCACAAGAATCTCAATATTTTGATTTAAAAAAAAATACACCTTGAAAGTTTATGAACATAAAATGTCAACAAACATGAACAATTATGAACACAAGATTTATTGGCTTGACTTTTTCTCATTGATATGTGTTATATAGCATTTAATGGTTTGAAGTCATAAAAATATGAAACTAATGATCAAGCTCTGATTTTTATTGTACTTGAAAAATCTTCTAAATTGAAAAAATTGAAAAAATTGAAAGAGACAGACAAACTTCATTGATTTATTTTTAAAATATTTTGAGAAATAAGAAATACAACTTGCTAATTTCTTCTGATTAATTAAATCCTATCTCTTGTTATTTATTGGTTTAGAACACAACAAAATTAAACACTAAAAATATATTATTTAGAAAAGTAAAAACTAAGAAAATAGAGACTTTAAACAACTATAGTGTGTTTAATTTACTACATCGATTAACATAAGTATTATTTGAAACACTCTAGTGGTTTTTTTTTAAAAAAAATTATCAACGCTAATAATATTCTTTTAAAGGAGAGTTACTAGATAGACTTACTAAGTCATAGATACCCGTCAATTTTTTTCTCTATGTCGTAAGTCTCAGTGTCTCAAAGTGTCAATGATTCACTCGACCTATTAAATATACTATTTTTAAGAAAAATATTATTCTTAATTTTTTTTATTTTGAAAGTAAGAAATAGTGATTATTAGTTAATTATCAGACAATGACAACAATGACGAAGATGACAAGTTCGATCAATTCTTACCATAAAGTTCACAAATATTTGTTGGAGTAGTTTGAAAATCTTTGTCACCTCTTCAACGACTTGTGTGGAGTTTAATTAGATGAATCGGCTAAATAATATTAAGATTATAATTCTTATAATATTAACCTCATGAGCAAATTAAGAATTGTTATTATAGCACTAGGAGCATGAACAAGTCAAGCACAAAAAGAAAGAAAATATTACAAGTCATGGAAATTAAATAATTTGAAATGTCAACAATACATAGCTCTTGATTGAAGAAGACGTGTATGTCATGACAGAACCAATTTCTTTATTTATCCGGCATCATATGACATGCTTATTTGACAATGTTTTAACAAGCTAAGAACTACCTCAACTTAATTAATTTACTAAGGAATGAAATATTTATAGAAAATACAATTGATCATTCTAGTGGAATTTATAGATTTGTGTTCATAGTGTAGTAACAACTTATATGTATTAAATTATTGTTAAAATATCCATAATACTTTTATCCTCATTTCTAAGGGTTACTAAATAAAAAAAATAAAAAATACAATGTTTATGCATATTGAATAAATTATATTAATTATACATAAATAATTGTCCCAAATAATATATTTATTATGTATATATATTGCACTCTGGTCTTTGATTTTTCTTTTCTTTATCAAAATTATCTTTTTTAAATTTCACATTTACTTTTATTTTCTTAAATTATTCGGAAGTTATTTTATCAAATCTAATGTGCAAGTCCATGTATTCTGTAAGAATTACAAGTAGGTCAATATATATATATATATATATATATATATATGTGTGTGTGTGTGTGTGTGTGGGGACGTGATAAGGTACCACACCGCTTTATCACAAGTAACTACGGTCACATCTCATTTGGTCCCCTCGAAGACGTTTGAAGCGATTTTAACCATAGTATGGATGGGAAGATCATCGAAAAATAAGCTAGTCTGTCAATTTTCATATAATTTGGTAATCATTTGGTCCTCCCACTTAACGGTTCTTATTTTATAGGAATCTCAACGGTCCAGAATTTCAACCATTAAGTGGAAGGACCAACGGTTACCAAATTGTATTTAAAAATCGCTGCTAAATTTTTATTTTTCAATGATCTTCCCATCCATATCAAGTAGCAATCCTTCAAACATGTTTCGTGGAGTCAAATGGGCCTGGCCGCAACTATACAAATTGTCAAGGACCTACCAGATGCTATCAAAGACTATATATATATATATATATATATATATTACCAACGGTATAAGGGACCTATTGGTATCGAGTTACTTTACTAAAAAATTTTACTCTTCTGAGAAGAACTCGGGATCCAGTTCCACCTACAAAAGTGGGATGCGCCTGGCCCCTTCCTTGACTTCCCGCACTTGTCACCTTTGTCCAAATAATAATAATAAATAATCTAAATTAACCCCATTAAAAAATATGAAGTAATTCACTAATCAAATATTTTTCATTTGATTTTTATTTTTTATGTCATATAATTGAAACCCTAATATCTACCTTAAAGCAAATACTTCACCAACTTCTTGTTCAAGGGACGACAAATATTTTATTACTTCAAATTATTAGCTTATATATATATATATATATATATATATATATATATATATATTATTTTTGTGAGAGATGCTACAAGGAACTGAAATGAATGTGAGATATTTTATTATAATCTCAAATATTCAAACTTCCAAGGACCATTATTATAATCCAATGTTCCTAACACCACACAAATAAAAAACACATAAAGAAGTAAACAGGTTGTTGCATGACAAGAAAGATGCCATCCTTGCTTGAAAAATTAAACAAAATTATGTTGCATTATATCCATAGTAATTTCAAGTTTAAGATTGAAGGATTTAAACTATAATTCTAAACAAAGTTAAGGGTATTCACTGGGCCAATGATTTTCAGTGCATATTTCTTTATCTATATATATTTATAAAATAAATAAATCATGTTTTATTTAAGATTAATATAGTGTGACATATAGTTATAAAGGATGTATGTAAGAAAAAAACATGTAACCACAAAGAAAAAACAATATCTGCCTAAGGTACTGTGGATATTCAGGTGTTCCTCCAAACCTCCTCGTCTCTGGTCCTCGAAAGTGTGTCCAACGTGAAAGTCAGGCTTCTCTTCATCATATTTTGTGTCTCTTATAACTTTAGTTTTTTTAACCGAGTTTTTTTTTTCCAAATTAAATATGCTTTTGTTTAAAGCTTGTAACCGAGCAATGAGATGTTTTAACCTAATGATCAATATACATATTTATCGTGTTTCGAAGTGATATTTATATATATTTCCGCTCACTTCTAACTTTGACCATATGTTCTAAACAAATATATAATAGGAGTTATAAAAAGAAAATCTAATTAAGCAAAGGTTGAGTATTTGGCCGTCTAACATGTCCTAAAATATTGAACTAGTTCAATTCACTGTTTATGCTCTCATTCCTTATGTCATATCTATAACTGTAATTCATATTAAATCTTTAATTGGCTCCAATAATTCATGTCTTCTTTCCCTCTTCTTCTCCCATTGAGTCATTATAGGCATGCTGAGCTAATTAAGTTTGAGTCCAAGCATATGATTCAAACATGCAAAATTAGTCCTAATCACCAACTCACTTCATTGTTCATTCCCCTTCAAACGGGTAATCCTAGTAGCAGTTAAAGAATATTCTAAGTCACCTAATTATTGATGGCAGCCACCATGACTTTAAAACCTAATTAGGAGTGGCCTTGATTCCTTCTATCTCATTCAATTCATGCATTTATATAATTATCTAGATTTTGAATAAGGGGGGTTCATGATTCATGCATTTCAAAAGCAAAACAAACACACAAATTAGGTTTTAAAACCTAATTATTGAAGGCAGCCACCATGACTTCAAAACCTAATTAGAAGTGGCCTTGATTCCTCCTTTCTCATTCATGCATTTAGAATATTAATCTAGATTTTGAATAAGAGGGTTCATGATTCATGCATTTCAAAAGCTTACCGATCGTGTCATTGATTTCCTAACCCTTTCCAGATTAATTTGATGCAGTTCACGCGTCAAGGAGGCCGAAGTTAATCGCTATGGAATTTATAGTCAAGAGGAGCCTGACATCTGCATTTAGAGATATATCATGCATCTCTTCCCTAGGGGCGGGCTTTGAGGACATATAAGAGGGAGGGCTGAAATTGATGTACTAGGTACTTCATAGGATCATAGTGATCCTTTGATGGCCTACTTATGCTATCAGCCTCTATTTATGTATGAACTTTTATTTGGTGAATGAATGAACGTAGCTTATTCATTTTTTTTAAAAAAAAAAATCATAAATCAATTGAAAACAAAAAAAACAAATAAATAAATAAGAACACACAAGATATACATGAAGACCCCAAATCAGGAGAAACCAGAAACAGAGTATCGGAAGATTTCATTATAATTAGATCTGTGTATAAATCTTTAACAAAATATAAATAAAAAATATAATCTAAAAAGTCTATAGCACACAACGCTCGTACCGTTACAGATTTCTATGTTTCCCCTAAACATATAAAATTTCCATTGTATCAAATGATAATTAGTTTTCATTCAACTTAATAGCGAATATTATAATCATCTACTCTTTTACCTAAAATGGGTCTTGTTTCCTTGTTAATTAAGCATGTATGTATATGATTTAGTTGGTCATCATGAAGAATTCATTCCAATTTTCACCAACTATATAACGAACAAGGTGTGACTAATTAATGATTCATGACTTCTAAAACCCTAGAAGTGACTTTGTCGGCTTGTTCCCTTGTGTCTAGTCATGCATGCATGCATGCATGCTTACGTGCCCTTTTTCTTAACAAAAGATAGCTTTTAGCAACGTGCATGGATGAGACTTCTTCTCATGTGTTCCACATGCATGTAGGTTAAAAGCTAAAGTAATATATATACACTCAACTCAAAGATTAACATATATATCATCAAATGGAAGGTAAGAGTTGGGTAAAGGCTGCAATATTATTCTGATGACACTTTCTTTTCAATTCCGTAACAAACTTTGCAATCAATTTCAACCACTACTAATTGACCAATATATTTATATATGATTAATTAGAAAATTAGTTAGTTAGCAGCCTAATTAATGTCTTATAGTTGTCTACATTATCCTATATAAATTAATTAAAATCTTTGAATCCATGAGCTAGCTCTTTAATTAATACATAAAATAATGAAGAAAAGTGATGGGTTTGTCTTCCAATCCATGTCAGTGTTTTGCCTACTTTTGTATACATAAGGTTTTTGGCATTGTAGTTTCTGTCTCTGTTTGCTAATTGATTAGTTATCTAAATTTTAAATAAAATGTTTTTTTTCTCCTTTTACTCTTTAAAGAGCATGATTAAGACTTGAGAAGTAGAGAAAACAATATTTGTACTATTATTTATTTATATATATAATAGAAAGACATAAGCATTTAGCATAACAAAAAGGCCAACTTAATTAGACGCCCATATGCTAAATTCTTTCATTAATTTTTTTTTAATTTAAAACTTAATGTATAGTTAAAACTATATAAGTGGTTTTTGCTTGTATACCGCTACAAATTAATCCTTTTTTTGTGCGTACATATACCTTCTGGTTTTTTTTTTGTTTTTTTTTTTTATAATGAGCGAAGTGAAAAGAAAAGAAAAGAGGAAAGTGATAGGAAAATGTTTTAAGGGTAATTTAAACTTTTTTAACTATAGTTAAAACTCAAAATTCTACTAACTATGATTGATGGCAGAGGCATGTAAGCAATATCACTTTTACGAAGGCATTAATTAAGCAAATACATTCTTTTGTAGGAGCATGTAAGCTATTTTCTCCTAACATAAAAACTTTAATTAGCAAGAGAATAAGACTGGTGGAATAATTGTAAATCTTTATATTCAATATTGCATAGTATATATAGCTAACCAATTTATATATATATTTTTTAGATTTTTTTTATTAATAACACTTATTTCTTTATTTCTCAACTCACAAAATTTTGAGTATTCTAGAAGGAATAGTAGCTTTCAAGTGATTAAAACTGTGAACATGCATGATCAAAACTGATAGACAATGTTCTAGTGGAACAAAAATCACTAATAATTAAACATATAAAGCAGCAAACCAAGCAAATCTCCATGAAATCTATGCATGTGTTCTAAGAATCTAATGCTTGTGATCTTAAATCTTAGCTTCATTAATCTCTTTGCAAGGATCAGCATCAATGAGCATGCTCACTACCCCTCTCATAGAAGGCCGAACTGAGGGCAACTTGGCTGTGCAGAGCATCGCAATCTTTAACACATTGATCATGTCCTCCATTACATTTTCTGATACTCTACAGTCCAGAATTTGTGCAGCATTTTGGCAATTAATTTGAGTTGAAGCCCAATACACAATGTCCCTACCTTCACCAAAATACGGTTCAACAGGACTATAACCGGTGAGCAATTCAAGCAAGACAACGCCGAAGCTGTAGACACGCTTCTTCTCACTCGCCTTTAATGAATATGCAAGCTCTGAAAGTAATCAGAAAGAAATTAGAAGATGATTCATTTCCCCCTGAAAATTTAACAACAGTTAATTAATTAGTTCATAGTCTAGGAATAACATACCAGGAGCCATGTAACCAGGTGTGTCAGAAAAACCACTCAATTCCAACTCTTGCGCAAAATTTGCAAGACCGAAATCAGCAATCTTTGCTTCATATTGTTCATCAAGCAATATGTTTGTAGATTTTATACCTCTATGCAGAATGGCTGGTGAACAGTCATTGTGAAGATACATGATCCCTTTTGCCGCACCGAGAGCGATCTTATACCGTTTGCTCCAGTCTAGCTCCGGCTGGCTGTCTTTGGTTTGTCGCCGTAGAGCTTGGTGCACATTCCCTTTGGGCATGTACTCAAAAATGAGAAAATTCAACCCGCCTTTCGTCAAGTAGGAATAGAGTTTCAGTATGTTTTTGTGCTCGATTTTCTTTAGTGTGTCTAGTTCCGGCATTGAGACTTGTCTTCCATTTCCCTTCCATAACTTCTTCACCACAACAGTCGCTTTGTTTTTCAATTCCAATCTATAAACTTTACCTGTTCCTCCACTTCCAATCAAATTCTTCTCTTCCAAACAACAAATCTCTTCGGCACAGATATCTGTCAGGAGGAATGACTCCACCTTCCATACTGGATCCTTCTCGGCAATGACTTTCTCCGGATCCTTTTCTTCAATATGGCTTTCAAACATGAAGCTCTTGTAAGCCCTGAACACTATCACTGAGCACAGCACTGTTACTGCCAAAATGATCAATAGAAGCACCATAATTTTCAGTGTCTTACTCTTGTGTCTATGACTAACATTGCAAACCCCCAAAGTTTCAGAAAAACATAGTCCTGGATTGCCTGAAAATGCCTCTTCTCCAGCAATCATCAGCAGGCCTTGAGGGACTATTCCTGTTAGTTTGTTCTCAGAAAAATCAATGGAGGTCAGCTTCAATGCTTGCAAGCTCTCCGGAATGGTTCCGGTTAAAAAATTCCATGATATGTTAAGCGAATTGAGGGAATTCAATAATGACAATGTTGCCGGTATTTCACCGTTAAGTAAATTCCTCCCCAGGTTGATCTCCGCCAATTCGGTGCAAAGTCCAAGCTCAGTTGGTATTGAGCCTGAGAACTCATTCTGTTCCAAGTGCAATGAAATTAGACTGCTGAGGTTTCCGATTTGATGCGGTATTCGACCTGAAAACGAATTGTTAGAAGCATACAACTTCTGCAACTGAGAAAGCATTCCAAGTTCCATTGGAAGCTCACCTGAGAACTTGTTGTTATTCAGATACAACTGATTAAGGCTTGTCGATGTTCCTATATCTGCAGGAATGACTCCTGTGAAGCCATTATCGGCAACATCTATTATAGCAGCAGATGGAAGTCCCCACAAGCCTTTAGGTATCATCCCCGCGAATCGGTTCTGACTGATCCTGAACCTTACCAAAGACTTGCAACTAGCATAAGTATCCGGAAATTCACCAGAGAAGTTGTTTTGCAGAGCCAGAAGATACTGCAACCTATCGTTTTGACACAAGAACCGCGGGAACTCACCGGAGAAGTTGTTCTCCGATATGTCTATACTGATAAGCGGAGAGTATTGGCCTAAATTTTCCGGAAGCTCACCGGAGAAACTGTTTTCATACAGAGAGAAGCCAATGAGATGATGCATATCTCCAAAACCAATAGGTAGCTCACCATAGAACTTGTTTCGGAACAACTGGAAAACCGTCAGATTCTTCAGGTTAGCAAGTTCAACAGGGAGCTTGCCACTAATTTGATTCTGCGAAACATCGAATTCGCGCAACCTGGTGAGGTTTGCTACCTCAGGAGGGATCTCTCCAGTGAGTTTGTTCTGGTAGAGCTCAATCTTATAGAGATTTAACAAATTGGAAATGGCTTTAGGGAAGTCACCAGAGAGTTGGTTCTGAGACAAATCCAATGATTCCAGTTCTGTGAGCTCAAAATGGATGCAGGGATCTCTCCAACAAGATTGCATTGTGCCAAGAAGATCAACTTCAAATTCTTCAACTTTCCAATGTTTTCCGGTATCTCTCCCTCATCAAACTTATTGGAAGCAAGACCAAGAGAAACAAGGCCTGTCAGGTTGCCAAGCCATGCAGGAAAACCACCAGAAAAGGCATTGGATGAAAGATCAAGAACTTGCAAATTCTTCAAGGATGAAAAGTCTGGCAAATGGCCATTGAAGCTGTTTGATGATAGATTGAGAACTTGAAGATTAACACAGCTCATGAGCTCAGAAGGAATATGACCAGAAATGGAGTTGTCCCCCAGGTCTAGAACAGTGAGGCTTTGCAGAGTAGCTAAGGATGATGATATCTCACCAGAGAGATTCATGTTGGGAAGTGAAACTGCAGTCACTTGGCCTGAAGTGGAGTTGCAAGTGATGCCTGAGAAATGGCATGGAGATTGGGAGGCTTTCCAGTTTATGAGATGGTTCTGAGGATCATTTAACTTCTGTTTGAATTGGAGGAGTGCTTGAACTTCAACTTGTTGGGACTTTGAGCATCTGATCATTAAAACTGAAAAGAAGAGCCATGCAGTTGTCATCAGGAAGTGGAAGGAGAAGTTGGATTTTCTCATGGTTGATGAATTCAATTTACACTGGATTTTGAAGTTCTGTAAATACTGCAGAAACTACAAACTTATTGTATTTGTTGGAAAAGAGTAGCAGTGAGAATCTTCCCTGGGTCTTCTTGTTCTTTGTCTGCAAAATGATGCCATTTGTAGAGTTGAAAGAGACTATAGCATAACATACAAAAAGAGATTAGCTTTGTACCTACAATATTTTGATCCACTAAGGCCGGCAAAGTCTTGAAAGACTGAAAAGAAGTTGGATTTCATCAGTATTTATCAGTAAACAAAACAATGTTCAATTTATCAACATTGAATAAGCCCTTCCCTTGTGTCATTCTTTTTTGTCTTAGCTGATGTGATGCTTTATTCCAATTAGTTTGGAGACAAATGAGAGGAACAAACTAACTCATCATTAGCTCAAAGGTTCACAAAAACAACAACAGAACAAATGGGTATGTTCTGGTAAACATACACTTGATATACTACTTTCTTAGTTCTCCACAGCAAGGATGGAATAAAGCATTTATTTTGATCCATTACAGAGCTTTTCAGCCAACATGGAAAAAAAGAAAAGAAGAAAAAAAAGGCCTGAAGATTTAAGAATTTGTTTCCAATATACTGGAACTGACCATATTGACATGATAAATCTACATGTTTGGCAAATGGAACAGTACAGCAGCAAAAAATCTTTGGAGCAGCAACATGGTCTTCTGGGAAGTGTCATCCATCCCTCAATCATGCAGGCATTGGATGATAAGTTGATCACATTGAATGGGCAAAAATGGATATCGGACCATCTGAAGGATTTCAGGGTGAACCCGTCATCCCGGGGAAGAGCTCTGATATCTTGTTGAATACATCCATAACCTGATAAATATAATTACACAAACATTTGACGTCGGTGTATGAATGATGCAAATCAGAAGGTAAAATTGATTTTTTATGAAAGACCTCATGTAAAGAAAATAGAGGAATATAATACTCGTTCCAAATGAACAGTTGAATTAATTGGCAAAGGGAAAAAATGGAAGGCATCAGTATAACAAAGAAAACGTAATTTTAGACCTCCACATCATATTTTACAAAATCAGGAGACCTAGTACTATTTGCGTAAGGCTAAGCATTTATTTGCAGAATCTACAACTTGGCCAGAAAGAAATGCTTGTTCTTTCTGGATCTTAAAAAACCTAGCATTGGTAAGTTCCATTGATGAAGGATGCTCTCTTTAGATACCAGATGAAAAAGATATAGCAGTAGCTCCATCCCTTTTATCACGCAGATTGCAAATCTGATGATTATAACTTTTTGCTACAAACCTTATTATGTTTGTATATACAAGATGTTAAGAAAAAAAAATTCAAGACAATAGATCAATACCAAGCAACATACAATGGAAAAGGCCATCTACCTAACTAATACCAAAGTTTAGGAAGGCAGACTAAGATTTATTGGCAGGGCTACACTGTAATGTCTGGCAAATCCATACGAGATGTTTGATTTAATCAGATAATAAACTGATGAGTCAGCTAAACCACAAGCTTGGCTTTGAAAGAGAGAAGAACTTTTCTCTTGTTAATTACTCATTTATAAAAAAACTTATAAAACCAATCTAAAAATGAAAACCAGAAGCTTTCAGGTCTTAACTGATGCATATAATCATGAATTAGATAGAATGAAGAGTACTGAACAAATACTACTCATTCAAGTCGTACCTCCTTATCATTTTGGTACTTTGCAATACTAAGTGGATTCTGAGAGCACTGCAATAACAATGAAGATTATGTTAAGCATGAAGGAAAACAGATTATGAGGGAATATAGTATTGCCACTCGTGGCATACTTCCATGATGGCAGCCTGAACTTTAGGATTTTGAAATGCCATAGCAATGTCAGGATTGGCCATAATCTTAGAAATAACTTCTTCTGAGTAAGCCCTATTTGATCTGCATGGAGAAGAGCAGGACTTAGTTTTACAAGATCCTTAAACATAACAGCAATAACTGGTTCCATAACATTACAACTTCTGATTAGAGTTGCACTCACAGGTAATTGCATAGTGCACTGTAAGTAAAATAGTTTATACAGCCAGAATCAGGTGGCCAGTCATGCAGGACCAGAAATTAATAGAATATAAAACAAACAACTTCCTGCCTTTCATTACAACAACAAATATTAAGCAGCTGGTTAAGCATAGTGAATCGTTTTATTTATCAGCCTCATCACCTTGTATACAGGAGATAAACAGAAACACAAATGATCTCTACAGAGTATTAAGCCATGATAACAATTCACTGTGTACAGTTTCTTGGCAACCTGGTTTTGTACAACTTTTAAACATTCATTTAAAGGAGTGCATGGTTTTATTTATCGGCCTCTATCACCTTTTGAACAGGAGATAAACAGAAACACAAATTATCTCTGCAGAGTATTGAGCCATGATAACACCACTGTGTACAGTTTCTTGGCAGCCTGGTTATGTACATCTTTTATACATTGATTTAAAGCTTGTTGTATAGCTGAAGACTTTGATCTGACCCACTCTGTTTTAGATCAGATTTGATATTGAAAAGTTCAAACTCCAAACAGAAGTTAGGAGAAATTCATATGTCCTGCTCTAACTCTAGAACTTGTCAGTCAGGAGACTCGAATATTATTCAGAACTAAAGCTTATATAGTTATATTAAAACAATAGCTGGCAACAAAAAACAAGTACTTCTGACTCACCAAATTGTTGCTTCACCTCAGAGCTGCTAAGATCAAAGTTTTTCAAGGAGTCCACCATGCGCTTTGTCCCATTCACTGCCTCCACCCATATTATTCCTGAATAAAAGAAATAATTTTAAATAACTACTGATGCTCACATGATACATTTGAATAACTTTTAATTGTAATTACTACTGAATAAGAATACATACATTTTTTTTCTTCTTGATTGTTAAAGAGCACAAGGCTAAGGAAACCAGAGATAATTAATAGTTAACATAACAAGATGAGTCTATTTCACTATTATACACGAGCTGCTTCCTTTATGGGCCCAGACGGTAGGTGTCACCATCAAGATTTGGCAAATGATAACAGAGAATAATACAGGTATGGAGTACGCAATATTAGACTAATACAAAAACAAACATCCAAATGGTCAATAAAATCAATAGAAAAAAATGCAAGTAGAATCTTTAACAATCAAATTTTCAAAACCATCAACATTTGACAACACAAGGATGAGTGATGATTACACAGCATAATAAGAAAACAATGATTAAATCCAATCAAAAAACAAGGTTGCAATTAGACATTAACAATCATATTTGCAAAATCATCAAGACTTGGCAACAAAGAAATTGTTGATCAATAAACAATGATCAAATGGTAAATGAAATCAACAATTAGAAGATTAGCAATCACTTTTTGAAAACCACCTGTCCATCAAATTATGAGTATGTACATAAAAAAGTGAATGGAAAAACAATTGGAAAGAGAAATGCATCTCTTACAGCATATCTTGCAATTGTTGCCGGTATTGTGGATTCTGTAGCATCCCTGGAAACAAAATGCATTATTGCCATCAATCTCAGCAAATGTTGCATTCTAATTTGCACAGAAATGAGAGCACAATGCTCCCAAACGAATAAAATGAACATCAAGGAAATCTGATGATCTTGCAAGTAAAATGGTGAACAGTACACTTAAAAGTAGTTGGATTCCTCATCTCCTCAGGTAGATAGCTGAAGAAATTCAAAACATGGGAAAGTAATTAAATTACAGGCTTGGGGAAAATAAGGCAAAATGTATAAAAAAAAAAAACACAAAGCAGATAAATTACAAGATGACATAAATATAAAATAAAGTGCACCACAGTATTTAACTCACACCAAGGTTGTGGTTCAGCCAAAGCTAAATTATTCAATAGCAGTAAGATAATTATACATTTAAATGCAAATTTAATGGGAAAAAAACACAGCCTGCAACTAATTAATCAAGTGAAATAATAACAATAGCATAGCCTATGTTAGTTAACATAACAAGACAAATGATTCAGGCAAGAATCAACCAAATCAATTTTGGACCATAATAATAAGTTCAGCATTTGAGGATAAATCTACGGAGGAATTCAGAATTGAGAAAGCAAATTCTGCTGAAGTTTGGAATTACTTCATGCCATTTTTATCTATGGAAAATCTAAAATCCAAAAAAACATATTGAAAATACATTTTAAAGTTTTATGATCTTTACAACTTTAAGATGAAAATAATGAAATTTAGCAGCTGACTAAAATTCATGAATAATTTTATATAGAATTATTTGAGAAAGTTTTCAATTCTATGGTGAACTATATGAGTTGTAGACAACTACAACAGGGACCTACGATGGAGTAGCAAGTAAGAAACAATAGAAATGGTAGCAAAACTTTGAAACACAAACATTTCAGCATATATCTGAAATGTGTGTGTGTGTGTGTGTGTGTGTGTGTGTGTTTGTCTGTGTCACCAGAATAAACAAATACTCCCCTAGTTTCAGTATTTGGTGAGAACGGCAACTTTTTCCATTCATGAGCACTAATCAAACAACGATACAAAATGAATGAAATTCATATATTGACAAACTTACGGATAAACCATCTGCTGCACAGTTGGATCTTCCATCATTTTCTCCAATGCTTCAACAGATAAGGTGGAAGCAGGTTGACCTTGTCCAAGAATCAGACTAGCTTAGTGTATAATTCAAATGAGGAAAAGGTTCCCAGATATCAAAGAAATATCTAGGAAAGGTTCAATTAAACACAAAATTTCAGTATCTTGGGGGAAAAAAGAAAAAGAAAAAAAAACAGTCACTGAGTTAATAGCCAACTGTTAACCATTTCCATTTAATGGTACTCAAACCAAAATTTGCATAATTAAATTCCTTCTCAATTAGAATGCCGTGAAGGCTATCTAAACTTATAGGCACGGGCCTTAATGCCCACTAAATGGAAATAATGGCAAGATAAAAAAGAAATTGAAGCATGGATAAATGACAGAAGTATAGACTTGATTGCTTACGAGATTCATCAGTAGAGGCTGTTTTACTCTCCCCAATAGCAGCACCATTTGAAGAAACCTACAAGAATCACGCAGTTCAACAACATCACCTAATATAAAGCAATCATACCTGCAAGCTGTACAAAATGACACAAACTTACTTCCACTGTAGTTGAATCCTGTATTGTGGCTCTGTAGTTTTCAAATGTTTCCTTCTGCGCCTCTTCTGGAGAAACATCAACAAAAGCTGCAAAAGATATTCTATCTAGTAAGTGCAACTATACAAAAGGAAATGCTGACAAACTAACCTTAAAGAGGCGGGCAACTTTCATTTTCAAAAACACAACAAGCCAGAAAAGAGGAACTCATGGGTTAATCAAATGGAAACAAGAATCACGTTATGGAATAGTTATTGAACCATATGTATAAATAAACTTTGAGAAGTATTAGTTTAATAGTTAAAAGGAGATTTTCAAGTATCAACATCTAGCTTCTAGATTAAGTTATAGCAATCCAGCTAGTTATGTATTGAAAAGTGGATAGCATGGTTGATAAATGGGCTAACAGACCATATATCGGAGAGAGCAAGAGGATTGGAACCCTAAGAATTATATAAGGATTCTACATATCTCTATGAACCCAAGTGGAGAAATGATCCAGTGGTCTCGGTTCCACTGGATCATCCATGGAACCGAGCCCACTGATCATCACAATTATTTATGTTGCCTCAAGATGTGTGGGCGTCACATATCTTGAGACTACCTTTATGGGCGCCTTGAGATGTGCGGCACTCACTCATCTCAAGGCGCATTTTGTGGTTGTGATGATCAGTTGGCTCGGTTCCATGGATGATCCAGTAGAGCCGAGACCACTAAATCATTTCTCACCCAAGTGACCCTAATTTCCATTAATGAGTGATCCATGAAGCTTCACCTCAAATATAGTTCTTTATTCTGTTATGAATAACTTTTCTTCTAGGAAACAAGAAGGAAAAATATGCAACTCTAATAATGAAAAGATCTTTTTGTGAAATATGTGTGAGCTGTCACAATCCTGTTTCACGTCTCTTTTTCTAATCTTCAATATTTTTGTATCCACATTTCCATCTAACTCTAGTCATTTCATATCCACACAAAAATGGAAAGAAACAATAAAATAAAGGGCAACCCGATGCTACAAAGCTCCAGCATAAAGAAACAATAAAATAAATAAATAAAAATGAAAAACAAATCAAAACTCAAAAAATGATGGAGGCCTTAGTGATCCCGTAATTTGCCAACTGAAATAGGGGTATAAATTTTGGGACCAGAAACAAATAATGTTTGATTGTCTTGACAAGTCAGCGAGGGTCCGGTGTTTTCTTTTGCAAAAAAATGGACCAAGTATGGTTATATTTTCTAGCTTATTCTAGTAAAAAGAAAAGCGTTGATTGATTCAGCATAAGCATATGACAGGAAAACTCCCTAGCACAAGTAGAGGAGCGGACAAGAAAACACTTAAATTCAAGTCACTAAATTATGTAAGTTGGTAGCAATCATCTATATCTAGTCCTTCTGTTCCACATTAACAGACAAATTTAGACATGAAAAGGGATGTAGCAGAATTCTTTCGCAAACATATTTTTGATCAACACATAATACCAAAAGATAAAGCTTGAATGGTTAAGCATATATTACATTCCTTATTTGCAAGATAAAATACTAAATTGAAAGAAATGTTGCGTAAATACAACAAACTGTTTCCTGGACAAAAAATCTTATCAAAACCATGAAGCATCAGATGCACAAGGTTCTCCTGATCTGCAACTAATATCACATTTGCAAGACAGGGTAAAAAAAATGTTTAGTAAAAGACAAATAAATATGCGAACAACTGAGTTCTAGACATGAAAGATGAAAAGCATAAATCATGAAGCAGCAGGTGCACAACTGTGCGCTCGATCTGCTAGTCATACCGTAACTTTTTGGTTCCTGGTGTGTGCCAATCTCATCATTTAATTTGGTGGATGAAGTCGACTCCACTTTCATTGGTGGGACATCCACTGTAACTACTGATTGAGAAGAAACTGGTGTCGGTGAGGAGGTCCGTGGAGCTGATGGTGGTGTGGGAGGAAATGGAAATTGTGAGCCTGGAAATCCGGGAGCATTACTGAACCCACCATTACTTGTTGCTGATTGACCAATCATAGTCTTAACAACTTGTTGCATTGCATATCTCCGAGACAATAACTAACTTGCAAGTTATGCTATTAACCAGATGTTGAGCAATGGCATTAATACAGAAATCAGCATTTCAAGGAAGTACCAAGCTGATACACTCACCCTCTAACCTTGTTCCATCAATAATCAATTCATGTTTAGCTCTTGAAATTAAAATAATTTATGCTAGGTTGAGGAATAAATGAGGCTAGCTTATAATTAATCAGAACCCTTGTTACAGAAGTGCAATTTGCTTCCATTGTATGATTTATTTCAGCTGGCCATACATTAATTGTATATGTGTGCTTATAGATTGCAGTCCTATTACTTGAGATTTGAAACAAAGAAGAAATTATTTACGCTCAATACTAATTTATGCTAGGTTGAGGAATAAATGAGGCCAGCTTATAATTAATCAGAACCCTTCTTACAGAAGTGCAATGCAATTTGCTTCCCTTTGTATGATTTATTCCAGCTTGCCATACATTAATTGTATATGTGTGCTAAAAGATTGCAGTCCTATTACTTGAGATTTGAGAAAAGAAGAAATTATTTATGTTCAATACTAATCTTGTTCTTATATGCTTGTGTGCAGGATTCTTCTGTAGCTGTTCAATAACCGGTGGAAAAATGAGACAATTCATGGCTCTAAAATGGAGAATGCTTAATATATGCCAATTCTTTTCCTTCTATTTAACATTCAAGTGAATATATTTCAACATTCACGAAGACTATATTTAAATGTTTTATCAGCGATCAAAATCACATTTGGTCAAATGCAATATTAATTTGAAAGACAAGAGTCAGGGCTTCCCTACAAACTACAAGCTACATCAAAACTAGGTTGCCTTTGAAAATGAACAAAAGGACAACCATGGATTTCCTCTAGAACAATATGCCACATCAGTGCCTAGGACAAGTGAACAGTATGCAAGGGTTCACATTATTGCCATACACACATGTTTCCTTAATCTCACATAGGGATGTAGAGCATTCAGGTCCAGATCCATGATTAGAAGCATGGGATACTAACAATTGCTTTTGTAGAATGCATAAAAAAAGTTATTCGAAAAGAAGAAAACATGTATGAGTGCATCAGAACATTCACACTGAAGTATGACCGATATTACATAGAATTGATATATTACACACATATCAATAGCACATTTACACCAAAGTGATAATCCACCATAAACTATATTAGATCTTTGATGATACCACTCACACAAAGCTCATATGGAATAGGTCTTAGCAAAAACATCATAAAGGTATAGGCATAGATATTACTTAAATAGCTAATTATTTTGGAGATCTAACTGAACTCAATGAACCAAGTTAGCAAGAAATTCCAACAATAGCATTTTAAGTTATTTAAACGTATAAGAAATAGAAAACATTTTAAGCATTTAACCAAACAAGCATGTAAATATTTCATAGAATCATATTCTTCAAAAAGCGCATCCATTCCATTTTCTCTGGAAGGCTTACCATTCCAAGGGCACAGTATACCTTAAAAATGAAAATAATGATGAACTACGCCACCTTTAACTTTGATGCAACCTGTATGACAATAAGATAGAGAGCTATAAATTATAATAGAAAACTAGCTATCATAGCAAATAGCAAAAGAGATTAACAAACACATGAGAAACACATGCATCTCACAGGGGTGAATAACAAAACTGTCAACCCAACACCAACTATCAAGAAAAGAGGTGATCCTCTGCAAAAACTCATCAGCCATCAAGAAATTGAAACAAAAAAGAAATATGTTGTTGTCATAGAAAAAGAGTAACACATCCAAAAACTAAATAGTTAATTTCAACAATTTGCTAACATATTGTAGTCCTATCTGAAAGAATCAGTGAACATATGAAATTAAATGTTTGATGAAGGCTGAGATATGGAAATTTGTGGAGTTCCACTAGTTGTTGTTGTTGTTGTTATTGAATTGTCCTTGGAAGATGAAATGTTAGAAAAACCTGAACATATTGAGAAAAATATGGAGGTCTAGTTTAGATCCATGCCTTGAAAGATAGATACAAAAGCATAGGAGAATATATGTTATTTAGACTATTCCATGCAAGAAAGTGACACTATATATATTGTGTAGGTCTATGATAGAAAATCTCTAAACTAAAATACAGATCAAAACACATAATCAGGGATAAGTTGCTACAGAAACCTCTATGGAATATGCTATCTGCCCAATAACTTATTAGGCCAAGATAATGAAATTATGACTCTTGCTATGTAGAAGGAAAACCTCAGTCTTAAACGGCTACAATCAGAATTGAAAAGGAATCTTCCAACTCTTCTCCCATGATCTAACCAAAATTTATTTGACTTGAAATGGCCTTCCAAGAAATTCTTACTTGAATTCATTCAATATGCTACTTGTCAAGTAGTATTGGTTATGGAATAAAGGGAAAATAAATACATAAATGCATCTATAACTTGTTGGAAATTACTCTTACTAAGAGCAAGTACTCATATCATAATTGTATTTCATTTTCTATTGTTTTGATTTGCCACCCATTAAAGACAACTGATAGCCCAAAACTATTCAGAATCTAGAAAATCAATAGTCACCGCAGAGAGCAATGTAAACCATACAATAATGACCAAATCACACTACAAGGGGCTGGTCTCTGCATAGAAAAATGAAACTTTGATATAGAAAAAGGCTCTATAGTGTTAGAATTGAAATGGACTGGGGGTAACCTTCAGACAAGCTATAGTCACAAGTAGGTTTTAGGCTATGAAAAGGACTGGAAGTGGTAAAAAAGCAGACATTGACAAGGACCACAGTCATGTTCTACTAAGAACATCGGAGATTGCAAAATAACCTGAAAAGTTAAATCTCAATTACAATAATCGCGACTGTGGTCATTCAAAAAAATCAAGTATATCTTTACATGGCTATTATGGTCTATTAGATGTGTAATAATACTGTCTCTACAAACAAAAAAGCAGCATTTTCAGATTGAAAAATCATATACCATAACTTGAAAGAATTATTTCCAATTAGCATTTAGGTCATGGAAAAACTCTCAAACAAACCATACTACAAAGAAATCAAAAACCAGCTTTTAAAGCTACTCAGACTGAAAGCTAATCATAAAAAATTCAACTTTTCCCATCCTCATCCTCGGAGCTTTCTCAGCTTTGTGCTATGCAATGCCTACATAAACCGATGATAATGAACAATTAAAGCCGCTTCTTAAGCTCTAAGCTCCTATATGATCAGCCAGTCCTAATGAATCCCCCCACGAATGCGCAACTCCCATATCATTCCCGGATCAAATTATGCAAACTAAAATTTAAAAAACAAAGAAAAACAAGACGAGCTCTCGATACCAATTCTGAAGATCCTCTGAGAGGCTCCATCGCTGCTTCCCCGCTTGAGCGCGGAGAGCACAAGCCCTGTCCTCCTTGCTCCGCCGCTTCCGGCGCTCCCCCTCCCCGGAACAGCAGCGAACGAAGGGCGGCGCCGAGCTGGAGAAGTAGCAAAGAAGGGGACTTTGGGCGATGCCAAGGCGAGACTTTCCATCGTTGTCTTCGCCGAAGAGAGCGCTCGAGGGTTTAGGAGGATCCATCCAGCTCCCGTGAAGGGATGATAATACGGGAACACCCTCGCACGTGTCATCCACGTGTTTTTTTTAATTATTATTTCATTTTGTACCGCTGATTTCTTTTTACCAATATTTAAATATTTTAAAAAAAATTATAGAAATTTCTCCAAAATTTTTCAAAAAAATTATATAAATATATTTTATATTTTTTTTATTTAGAGGTAATTACTTATAGGTTTTTTTGCACTATGTGGTATTGTTTCATCTTTAATCAAAACCCACCCAAAACCTTATTTACTTTATACCCCTACACACCCCTACTCAAGGACTTTTTGACAATTTGGGCACTATTCAAGGGACCAAAGGTTTATTAACTATTTTATTTTATTTATTTACACCCCCTTAAATTTGTAAAAAAAATTTATCTTCATATTTTTTTAAATCAATTTAAAGTCAAAATCATATGAAAATAATAATTAATTAATTAAATTAGTATTATATAGATTTGGCATATAACTTAAATGGTATAATTAGTTTGCTACATGATCAGTAAATATGGTTAGTGACTATTAAGCTTGTTGTTTTTATTTTTTAATATTTTTTTATATAAAACATTATAATTAATCACTACACATACTACTTAGAGTTTGCTTGTTTATATATATATATATATATAGGCAAACCAATTTTTATTTGGCAAAGACATGCTGAAATTATTAATTAGTGATTAAATCAATAAAGAAACAGCCCAAATCTACTAATTAACTAATACTATAAAACAGAAGCCTTGAATTAATGGTTGAGGAAAAACACAAAAAGCAGCACTTCAGAACTCAAGTATGGTCTCTTAATCTGATTAGTGTTGCATTTATTATAGTTAATGTACACAAGTAAGAGCTAGCATATATATGGTACTCATCATCTGCAATATATATATATATATATATATATATATATATATATATATATATATATATCAGAAAGTAGAAATGAAGACTTGTTAGTTTCCATATTGAGCTGATAAACCGGATATGCATTGGGACAAGATCGAAGAACATCCATATCTACATCTAGCTATAGTTTCATACAGACACAACAACTCCATGCATGAGATCACTGACTGCTTGAAAGCCATGAGCAGAAAGACAAAAATTAAGCATGCAAGAACCAAGAAAAACAATGCATCTTCAAGATCAATGTGGATATCAAGAAGTCCTGATTCTGATGAGCTACCTACGTTGGTGATGCAATGGACAGTAGTGATGGATCGATGATCATCAAGAGCTATCCCTCCCAGCACATGCAGTAATATTGTAACACTGTAACACTGTGCATGGCCCCTCAATCTCCATTAATTCCTAGACCTAGAAATTACCAAATAACAAGAGATCATTAAGAAAGTTGATCACATGAAGCTTGCAAAGAAACAAATTAAACTTCTCAGATAAAAAGAAAGATCATGCAGTAATGAGCTCTTTACCATCTTAATCACTCGTCGAAGATCTGGAGAACAGATCATCATTGAACAGATCATTTACATCTTCTATTACCACTACTACTTCTCCTTGTACTACTGCTTCTCCTCCTCCTCTTCTTCTTCTTCTTCTTCTTCTTCTTCTTCTTCATCGTCATCATCGTCGTCTTCTTCTTCTTCATCATCATCAATATCGATGTCTTCTTCTTGTGGAGGAGGATGATTCTGGTACCATTTGATGATCAGTGGTAGGAGGACAGCAACGGTGATGAGCAAGCCTACCACGCTGACCGTGAGCGTGATGTAAGGTGAACCAATGTGGTTGACATAGAGAATTATGCCTCCATATATAACAATGAAGCCTATGATGACAGTGCAAACAATGCTGACAAGTTCCAAATCCAGCCGCAACCCCATCGTAATTTCTAAGGAGACCAAGAATTAATAATCAAAACATGCATGCAAGCTTAGTGATTAATAATGCCCATATTAATTAAGATATCATGGAGATGAGAAATGTAGAGAAGAGAGAGACTATACGATCGATCATACCTTGTGATCTCAGTGGGAATTTGAGGAAAGAGATGAGGACGAGATCAACCTTCTTCTTGGTCTTGGTCTTTGTTATATGGTTTCTCCTTTCAATATATAGTTCAAGTCTTTATATAGGGAACTGTAAGCTACTCTAACTGTCTTCAGTTATTGTTCATCCTTTCATTGTTATAACTGTTAACCAACTAAACTAATTCACTAAACACTTGAATAAACTAAAATAACTAACAGGTGGTTGTTAGTATATATAGTAGCTGATTATTATCTAAAGAATGAAAGACAAGGACTAATAAAGAAGCATTGAGAGAAGCCAGAGGTCGTACATTATAAGAACATTAATTATTAAAAGAAAATATTACAAGCATTGCAGAGATGCACTAATGCATGCATACATGCACGTGTGTGTGTGTATATATATATATATATATATATATATAGGGCCAGGATCGTGTGACACACTATTTTAACACATCATTTGACATCTTTTTCCATTCTAGCTCCTGAAGCATGTTTGAAAGCATTTCCAACCGCATCGGATGTAAAATCATCGAAAAATAAGCTTCAATACGCCTATTTTCATACACTGCACACTGACCGCAGACTGCCACTACCAACCAAAATGGGATGCTCTGGGCAGATCGGCAAAGATATTTGTGGGGATATGCCCCACCGCGGTATGCAAGGCCTCATAACCCGCTTATAATTACTACAAATAATCAAGAATATGAATTTATTTCTAAATCTCAAACGCTCAATCTAACATCCAACATAATCTAACAGATGGGCAAAGTCTCATGAAAATAAAACCAAGATAACTTAATTTTTTCAACACACTAGAGAAAATCCCTAAGACACTCATAGGATAAGGATCGTGCCTCGACATCTCATCTACTCACCGACTAGCTACCCTCGTGGATCCGAAAAAATAATCCAGAGATTAATGAAGCTCTGGGAGCTCAAGTAGTACCCACTAAAACGGTGGAACCATGCAAAGGTTTAATATAATAAATAAATATGAAACAATATAGTAAAAGGAAAAGAATTCGCGAATAACACAATAATTTGCAAAAATTATAGTTTCTCAAGTTATCATACAAAACATATTATCGAAGGTTTAGTTTACACTCAAAATACTAGAGTCTCCCCAAACTTTCTATGACCACTAATAACCCTATGGCACGGCCTGTAAAATGTAAGGTCGTTATTATAACCGACAAAGACGGGAAAACAAAATGTAAAATGTAAGGTCGCTATTGTGACCGACAAAGACAGTGTGTTGAATCTAGTTCATAACAGATATCATTTGTCTACACGGGCCAATGTTTAACCCCTATCTAATTTAAGGTCGTAACACGCATGCTTTGGGAGACGCATCTAAAAATCGTGGATAAATATCGCAGGAAAATAAGTCATATAATCAATCTAGAGTATGTCAAGCAAGCAAATGTCAATAGTTCTAAACCAACATACATGCATGGTTCGCTTTTGTACGTAAAGTAGATCGACATACAGCTTTTGTTTGAAATGTCGATAAAATCAATATATAATTTAAGTTATAATAACAAAAATAATTTCTACAAGTTGGATAAGAAAACCTTGCTTAATTTAGGTGGAATACTTACTCTCCAAACTCCAAGTTTATTCTTACCGCAACTCAAACCTCCGTGGTTGGATCTAATACGTAAAATATAGTCTCAAGTATTTGAGCTTTTATAATGACTTACACAAAATTGTTCCTATTCCCAAGTCTCTACATTTAACACCATCATTTATATACCTTTACATACCCTACCAATAAGTCATCTTATTTAACTTATTTATTTTTCGCAAATACCTCTCAAAGACATAATAAAACACAATCTCATTAATTGCAAAAAATAAATTTTAAATAATAGTAATTATAAATAAAACAACAAAAAGAAAATAATTAATTCATTCCAATAACGCTTTTAATCCAAAGAAAATCTACAAAGAAACTTTGAACAAGTGATTCAAATTTGAATAATAAAATAATAATAATAATAATAATAATATAATAATAATAATAATCAAAACATAAAACAATTACAAAGCTTTCACAAAGTTGGTTTTACAAACAACAAAATTGCTTCTACGCCTCACGGTTACAAAATAAATAAATAAAAATAAAAATAATAAAATATCATCAAAAGATTGCAAATAGGCTGTGCTTTTTTTTTTCTTATAAAAAGTTCACAAATCCACAAATTACATCCTAGTAAAACAAAACATAATAAAACAATTCAACAATAGTTTTAATGCTAATACAAAATATTTGATTCAATACTATTAGATCTCATAAAACTTATTAGGGTAAACAGAGAATTGGTGGAATAGGAAAATTAACGAAAGTAACACAAAGAAGAAAAATAGGTTTTCAAACCAAGCCAAGATTAAAACTCATTTCCACATAAATAAATTCTATTATCAAACCTAATGATCACAACAACAAGAGGTCTAAAACCATCTTCATCAAAACAATCTAACCCTAATTCCCATAAAAGTTCCAACAAATCGAGAATCAATCGAGGGCTCACCTTGATAGCCTACTACTCAAAATTCTACAACCGAGGAGAAGATCTCGAGAGAGGAGAGAGAGTAGAAACTCCTATAGATCGCCTAAACACGCCGCCAGCTTGGAAGAGAAAGAATCCGAGAACAATTAGGGGTTACCAAATGAGGGCCATGTGTGAGAGGATAAATAAATGAGATTTGTAACTATTTTTAAAAATTTAAGATTATGTTTTTATTTTTATTTTTTATTTTCTCAACCATATTAAGATAAGGTCTTTTGACTAAATCATTAAAAGTAACATAAATATCATCCCACTTTTGCTCTTTAGTCCCTACTATTTTATATATATTTATTTATATCCAATAAGCATATTATTACACTCCCACTTTAATCGGTTTTATTTTATTGAAATTTGAACGGTTCAAAATTTCAACTATTAGTTTTATAACTCAAATCGGCCACTAAATTATATAAAAATGGGACATGTTAGCTTATTTTTTCGATGATCTTCCCATCCGTATCATGGCCGAAATCTTTCAAACATGTTTTCGCGGGCCGTAATGAAAAGGATGTCAAATAAGTATGGCCAAAATAATACATATTCCCATGATCCTCGCCATATATATATATATATATATATATAAAAGTAATGTAAGGATGGATGCGTGGAGCTTTTTCTTATGGGCGTGGACAACCCATTTAACATGGTGGAATGGACCATCGCGGAGTCATAAACCAGTGAGATCCTCCCATGCAGCAAGTGTGAATCGATGATGTCCTCTGACGCAGAGGTCGGGTTCGTGAGTTGGACTTGTTCAAGCTCCACTTCATTTGATAGATTGCCAGAAAGTCATTAGTTTTTGCTTATACGAGCAAAGTGAAAGTAATCAAAAGATATATGATAATTTTTATTAATTTTGGAATGATGAAAACATGTTCAATCAATTTTTTATAGTCGACAATGGGTTCCAACAATATTAATTAAAACTGGTAATACTTGATTTGATTTTTTATATGTGGAATTTTATTTGGTAGAATACCCGAAATAATCCCTCTACTTTTCTCTCTCTAACCTTTTGGTCCCTTTACTCAAAAAATGCATAATTTAATCCCTCTACTTTTGAAATAAGGTAAATGTAGTCCAAAATCGAACGGAGGTGTTAACCTCCGTTCATTTATATTGACGCGGCTTTTTCAGAATTAAAATAATCATTCACTTAAGTTGATGTGGCTTTTCTGAAAATAAAATATTATTAAAAATAATAATAATAAAAGTAAAACTTCGCATCTCTCCTCTACATCCACGTCCATGCCTCACGCCAGCCCCTCCTCCATCCTCCTCCCCGGTTCGCATTCCTTTCGCCTCAGCCTCATCCCCTCCAAATGCACCGCCCAAGACTACTCCTTCATCGCCTCCGCCTCCTTGCCTCCGTCGTTTCCTCTCCACCCACCACCATCTCAACTTCACCATCCTCACCATTGCCTCACTTCCCCGCCACCTCCTCTTCTCTGTCAACCACTACCTCCTCCCCTTCCCCTCCTCTTCTTTTTCTTCCCCAGCCGGCATCCCACCGATCTCCTTCCCTCCTTCTTCCTTTTCCCCACCTTCATCTTAGTTACCTCCCTCCCACAACCCCACTTCCACCACTTCCTCCTCTTCCTCCACATGTCCAACTCCCTCCCTCTCTGCAAGAAATCAAACAATAAACAACAAAAGATCATTTCATCTTGTGTTAAGCCATTTGTAGCAAAGCTTTGGGTGAGTTGAGTAAGGTTGAACGTAGGACGATGGAGATCGCTAATAGCTTCAGAAGCCAATGAAACCCTACCATCTCTTCTCCCTTGTGGTACACTATAGGGTAACCCCATGCTTTGAGAGGAAGACAAAGCATTGATGTAATTATGTATAACCCTTATCAAACTATTCTAAAAGCAAAACAATAATATATGGATATGATGAACTATAACAATCAAGCATAAGGATTAATTGACTTACATAGAGAACACTGTCCCTGACTGCAAATGCTAGTACATTAGCACATGAAACTTTTCTTTTGAACACAAGCTCAAGGTGATTCTTTGCATTGTTTATGACCTCAAACCCTCTCGGTTGTTTGGTGGATCAAGCACTCTTCTCTGCAGTATTGTTTGTCCTTGAGTCAATGAGCATTGAGGCATCAGCTCCCTTGTAAACTGGTATCATCAAACAAAGTAAAGAAGAAAAACATTAGGAAATCATTCATATTCATGTATATGTATCTATTTAATTATCCTAATAACAAACAAACCATAGGAGGAAAGCATATATATATATATATATATATATATATATATATATGCATTCTAACAAGGCTTGCAGCAAGGCCTATGTTCTTTGTGAGAGCCTTCTTGACTTCATCCTTGACAATGAGCTCAGCTTTAGGGCATGACTTTCTATAGAACCCAACTTGAAGCTGAGCCTCCAAAGGTGAGAACAAACACAAACAAATGGAGGAGGGTGGGATTTTTCTTAACCAACTCTTCTTCTATGATCCAGATGGTTTCATGATTGAAATATGCAACTGTGATAACCTCCCAATAATCCCACTCTTTTGCTTGACTGTGAGGGTTTGGCTGGCCATACATACATATATGCATTTGTGAGATGGCATGTGAAACACTTGTTTATTGTTTGATCTTTTGCATTTTGCAGAGAGGGATGGAGTTGGACAGGTGGAGGGAGAGGAGGAAGTGGCCCAAGTGGGGGCAGAAGAGGGAGGTAATAGAGATGAAGACAGGGAAGAGGGAGAAGAAAGGGAGGAGATCGGTGGACTCCATGCACGCCGGCGGGGAGGAGGGGAAAGGGAGGAGGTAGAGGTTGACAGAAAAGAGGAGGTGGCGGCAAAGGGAGGCGGTGGTGGGGATGGTGACGTTGAGAAGGTGATGGGTGGAGAGGAAGCGGCGAAGATGAAGAGGCGGCGGCGATGAGGGAGGAGTGGGCTCAATCGGTGCGTTTGGAGGGGATGAGGCGGAGGCGAAAGGAATGGGAAGTGGGGAGGAGGAGGGTGGAGGAGGGGCCGACGTGAGGTGTGAGGCGTGAGGCATGGACGTGGACGGAGAGAAGAGAGGAGAGGTCTTACTTATATTTATTTTATTTTTTTAATAATATTTTATATCTAGAAAAGCAACATCAGTTTAAATGAATGATTATTTTAATTTTGAAAAAGCCACATCAGCATAAATAAACGGAGGTTAAAGCATCCATTCAATTTTGGACTACATTTACCTTATTTCAAAAGTAAAAGGACTAAATTCTTCTTTTTTTGAGTAGAGGGACCAAAAGGTTAGAGAGAGAAAAATAGAGGGATTATTTCGGGTATTCTACCATTTTATTTATATGTTCATGCATATGTATCTTTCTAATTATATTTTATATAATTAGAAAAATAATTCTGTGAGCATATATATGAATAATATAAATACTCTTGGATTCTATGTTTTAATTTTTAAGCGTCCAAGATACGCTTAAACAATTCATCTGTAGGGTTGATCAGAAAATTTGGCATTTTGGAACTCAATCAAAACAACTATATATAGGCTAGATTATTGCTAAAAATAAGGAAGAATTCTTTAACTAGGTATCTCTTACTATTGATGATCAGTACTGTGATCAATTTCTTGTATTTCTGTCTAAATTTTGCTAAGTTTGTTTTGCAGGTGAAGGAAGTTGAAAAACTGATGGAAAGCTCTCTAAGCAACTCCAAAAGCTTCAGGTGAACAAAATTTATAACTTTCTTCAAAGTAATTTGTCAGTGATGTTGTGATGTTTGTCTTTATTAGACAATGTCATCAATGGCAGCTGAGAAAGTCAAAAATAGAAGCTCAACAATAGCAAAATGTACTTTTGTCAAAAGGTGAGGTCAGCTTGTTTTACACACGCATTCACTCAATGTATGAGCCTTTCTCTTGGCCTATATAAAGGAGCTCCTCTCCCCTTCCAAGCAAAGACACCCCAAGCTTATTAAGTGTGAGTGTGCGAGAGAGTGAATTCTTTTTCTCGGAGAATTCTATTCTTTTCTCAGGCAGTATAGTGTCACCGCGTGAGTGTCACTATTTTGTAATTTCACCTTTTGTCATAAAATAAATTCCTCCTCCGCCACGGACGTAGACCATTATAAGGCCGAACCACCTTTAAATCTTCCTCTCGTGTTATTTACTATTCATTCTTTGTTACTATTCATATTTCGTGGGTTAATTCAGTTTAAATAGCACTCGATCCTCAACAAATTAGTATCGTGAATGCATTGTTTGTTATCTAATCAATTTCGCAACGCCTACCACGCAAGACGCAGATCGAAGTTCAATGGCGTAAATGACTTTACCTACGGAGAGTCAAGACGCTGGCTTTGTTAGTGCAACAAGGTCCAAGTAAAGGCCTTGCAAGGAAAGACGCATCCGCCAGCAAGACCGCCGCACGTAATGTATGAGGAGATTTTGAACGCACACGTACCGTATTCAAATTGCCTTTCGCGTGCATGAGGTTCTAAGAGAGGTCGTGGATTTAAACATCCGCTACAGTTTATGGTTCGCCCTGAGTCACTCTTTACGACAAAAATCTCTCACAAATCGATTATTGATTTAAGCAACGACTCTACACATTTCATACGAAAGCAAGGTACCGACATTAATGACTATACGAATGAAGTTCAATAGGATCATTATTAATCTCAAGAATATAGACCGCATTTATTGATGATGAGGATCGTGCCCTAATTTTGTTATGTTCACTAACCCCTTCTTTTCGGAAAGCATTTTGTCGACACAATGCTATACATGGGAGAGAGATCAGAACGCCTCGACCTCATCCCTGACCTCGCACGCTCCACAGACCGGTCAGAGATCCAAGCTGAGAGACGCAGCCCCACCGGTCAATACAAGGCCTAAAAATGATAAGCAGATAACAATAATAATCAAATGTTCATTAATAATAAAGAACAATATCAGAGTTATACAACGGAATTAAAATCATGAAGGGTTCCTCAAGACTTCTACAAAGCTCTATACAAAATCAGCCCTATAAGGGTCCTACAAGTGAAACTCTCACACAACCCCGAGGTCCCTGACCTCTCCAACCTATCCCAAACCCCATGCGCAGCCTCCAACCCCTCGAAATCATCCTGCTCCTCTTAACCCGAAGAGAAAAAGAAAGTGAAGTGAAGCCAAAAGCGAAAGCCCAGTAGTACCCCGCAGAGAAATCACGATAAGCACAAATTCAAATAGTCAAGATAGACAAATCAAGACAATCACCAACACAATGAGTCAATCAAATGGGGCCCCTAAGTCTCAATTCAATCACACCTCCACGGTCAAGACAAGTGCCGTGGTGCCTCACCAATGGTCAAGCGCCGACGACAAAGCGGCTATGCTCCCGTGCACGCGATACCCGCATCTTTGAGACATACCAACCCCACCTAAACACAAGCACCATGAGTCGCATAAAGAATGTCCCTTGCCCACTGGCATACGCTCAAGGAAAGCATCCAAAAACAACTTGTCTAATCAACCAATCCACAGATGTGGAAGAACATCAAACAACACATGAATACCGAATCAAAAATGAACAGATATCCAAATCATATCATCAAGCACAAGCTTACGCCAAAGAAAAGATATACCATACCGTAATAATAATGCCAAAGAAACCCATCTCTCGGTAGGAGCTTAAGCAAGAGTCACTTACTTCACTCGCGAATCGATTCTGACCGGTCCGCTGCTTCTCCCGATGCAACTCCGGGCCCAAAGCAACACTGAAACCATAAGTCCAACTCAAACAATGCACGCGTGTCAAAGGATAATCGGGCCTATGATACTGGCCACACTACACGGACCCGCCTCTATCATGAACTCCCCGATGCGAATCAACCTCACATGGAATAATAACTCTTTATTAACTCATCAGCTAACTACCAAAGATTTACTGCACTACATATCCCATCTAAACCTCAACAACCAATAAAGTTTATCAGCTCATAGCACTATCACGTACCCACTTAAACCCAAATGTAAATAACCCAAGACCTTACCATCTACTAAACCTCAACACTATCTATTAACCCAAAGGATCAAGCTATGATCCTTTCAAAAAATCTCAAGCTCTTTGTTAGTCATCATCTACTCAACATCAACACCACAACAAAGCATTCCCCAAAGAATCATGCCCAAATACAAGAATCTAGGAACCACGCCACCTCCATCATCACACACACCGTAAAACCACACCATCAAAAGGCTTCCCCAACATATTCATCCGAGACTCAACCTTCATTGACAATCATTATTAAGGATCACCACCCTATAACACCATTCATTAATCTCATAAACTACACTTATTATCAATAACCTCTCACCGATCATATATCATTAACTGTGTAAACATTATCATCAAATGATTAATCAGTCATTGCCCCTCATGTTTAGTACCCGTGAACCCTTCTACATATTCTCACATGAAATAACACTAGTTTAAATATAGGCTCTTCTCAAAAACCAACACCAAGTTCAACATCACTAAACACAAGGGCATGCATCAATCAAATCTAGATTCTAAAACTTAAAGTCATCAAATCCCTTTCCTTTACTTGACAAAAAAACAGACACAGGTGCCATTACTTACTCTCAATGGTTCTGCTTCAATGAGACAAACTCAAGGAAACCATATATGCTTACACACCATCTGAATCCTATGCATATCACTCATGCATATGCAACTCATCCTCAACTTAGACGGTCTACCATCCATGAAACAAAAGTAAACATTTGTACCTGAAAATTCATTCCCTTCACCTTAGGAATTAACATGCTTTATCGAAGTTGAACCCAAACATTCATTGGTACCCAAGTCCAAACTATTATTTCCATGAAATCACTAAGCCATGGTACTAAGCTATAACCCATGACCTCAAGTATCACAAATTTCCACCTAGCCTCTCTCTTTCGCTTTAAGTGAAACCTCACCAGAGATCTATCTTCTCTAAGAACGTGACTTTGCAAAACACGTATATGCAACCATCATACCCTTCATGCACGTATACCGGACTGGACAGGAAAATCAGAGAACAAGGGGGGCTTACCAACACTTGGACGGCGACCCAAGGCAATCCCGGGGATGCTCGGCGACGATCTCTTCCGTCACTGCTTCATCGGACCCGTCTCTTCTTTAGGTGTGAGAGGGAAAACAAGAACGCATTGCCGACGCTTAGGTTTTCCATAACTCTCTCCTCATATAATATCCTTCCACCCAAAGATAAGATCGACTCACGTGGATGATTTAACAAGATGCTAAATCGCCGCCTTCTTATCCCAACCGGGCCCCTAAGTGATCGCGAAGCATCTCAAGCATCTAACGCGACGCTTGGAGAAGGTAATAACACAGCCTCACGTGCATGAGATATCAACATTCTCATGAGATTTTAATAAAGTAACCTTTGTATTTCCTTTTATTTACTTTAATTCAAAACCTTTGGTCAAATTAAAAGTGGCCCCCACTCTACACTTATTAAAAATTCCTTTTGCACTAAAGTCCAACCACTTCACAGTTTTCTTTTGAAAATAAATGAATATCACATCATAATCAACATATGGTTTTATCCTATCAAATCATCATGATGCAAGAATAATAATATATCATATAAATTTTCATGCATTCTATGCTCTTATCATCAAACTGTAATCATATATATATAATATATATATATATATATACATATATATATATATATATATATATATAATCCATTTTATTTCACTTTATAACATAGTCCTTGATGTACCTTTAATTAATTCAAGTTAAAAATCACTAAAACAAAAATTGAATCTCATTAATCCTCATTAATCCTCAAAAGATTTACATTTCTTTTATTCCCTCTTTTCTCCAACTACTCTTAATTAGAGAATTTCTTTCCCAATCATAAAATACTTAAAAATTAGAAATCTCCAAAATTACTCAAAAACCCTCGGGTTTTACAATCCTCCCTCTTACTGTAAATTTCAGCCCCCAAATTTAAAATCAAATAATTCGAGAATAATCCCTCAAATAAATAAATCCGTAGCGCCTCCTTCATGACCTCTTCAAGGCCCCATGTCAGCCTCGATCAAAATGATGGTTCCACCTCACCTTCACAAAGGAATGGCCCATTCCTCAACCGGGCCGCTTCTTTACGGCCCATGATCTCCACCGGTCGTTCCCCATATGACATGTCATCCTGGACCCCAACTGGAACCTCTGGGATCACTCTCCAGTTTAGTCTCCTGGACCCCAAATGGAGATAGTCTCCATTGATGATGTCAAAAATGCTCTTAACTCCAAGGAATTGAAAAAGAAGGTTTCAGAGAATCGGGGTGAACATCAGGCTGAAGGCCTACTTGTCAGAAGTAGACCTCAGAAGAGAGGGGCTAGCAACAAAGAGAGATCTAGATCTAAATCTAGAAACAAAGCTGTAACGTGTTTCTACTGCAAGAAGAAAGGGCACATGGTGAAAGACTGCATCAAGGCTAAAGCAAAACAATATAAGGAGAAAACTCCTTCAGGTATGAATGCTAACGTTGTTAAGGACAGTTTCGAAGCTGCTGATATGGCATTATCTGTCACTACTACAAGTTCCGATGATTCTTGGATACTTGACACTGCTTGTTCTTACCATATATGTTTTCATAGAGATTGATTCACCACTTTTAGGCAAATCAAGGTGGTTCAGCCTTAATGGGAATAATACCTCATGTCCGGGCCTTCCGGGCGCTTGGTTCCATCCGTGTCAAGATGTATGATGGCATTATCGTAACTTTCAACAATGTTAGGTATGTACTGAGCATGAGAAAGAATCTTGTTTCTTTGAGTCTTTGGACCGCATAGGTTTCAAATACAACGCTGGGATGCTTCTACGCCTAAAAGTTAGCAAAGGTATCAGGGCGCATTAAAGGAAAGTTGGTCAACACACTCTACATTCTTCAAGGCAGCACAATTACAGGTACTGCAGCATCTACTTACTCATCAAATCCTGATACAAATTCTACTCGCTTATGGCACATGCGCTTGGGTCACATGAGTGAACGAGGCATGAATATATTAAGCAAGCGAGGTTTGTTGAATGGTCAGCAAATCAACAAACTTGACTTCAAGGAACATTGTGTGTATGGCAAACACACTAGAGTCAAGTTCAAGATCGCATGCACAAGACTAAGGGCACTTTCGATTACATCCATTCGGATGTTTGGGGCCCCGTGATCCGTCCCGCCAAAGGGTAGTTCTCTATATATGTTAACTTTTATTGATGACTACTCTAACATGACTTGGGTGTACTTTCAAGCAAAAGAGTGAAGTTTTCGACATCTTTAAGGCAAATGAAGACGCTTTATTGAGAAGCTGCATACGGGAGGAAGATCAAGCCGCCTCGTAACCGGTAATGGTATGGAATAATCGCGAAAGGTGAATTTGATCGGCCTCGCAAAAATGAAGGTATAGTGAGACACCGCATCGCTGAGATATACACCACAAAGAAACGGGTTGCGTAACGCTAGAATGTGACTCTTTTGGAAAGAGCTTGTCAGATGTTGTCCAATTCAGTTTGTCTAAAACCTTTTGGGTCAAGCTATTAATACCGCTTTGCTATTTGATTAATAGGTCTCCACAACTACTATTGATTGTAAAACTCCTTTCGAGGTATGGTCCTGTTCTCCGCCGATTATACTTTTCTAAAAGTATTTGGTTGCCCTCGCTTATGCTCATGTTAATGATGGTAAACTTGAGCCTAGGCAAAGAAATGCATATTTGTGGATATGCATCGTGGGTTAAAGGTTACAGTTGTGGTGTACGCAATCCATCATCCCCCTCGGTTTGATTATCGCCAGAGATGCCAAGTTCAATGAGTCCGCCTCCGATAGACCAAAGGAGTATGTCCTGGACGAAGCAAAGCGACCACGCATGTTATGAAGCAGCGGAGCTTCGAGGCGGAGCCCTCAAGACAGCGCACGATAGCACTTCAAGCATGTACCACAAATGTAAGAGGTACATGATTCTTCCGATGATGTTTCAGATGCGCCTTACGAGGAGCAACCGTGACAAAGATCAAGCTATCGAGAGAAAGAAGACATGCATTAGAAGACCATAGAAATATGCAGATTTTGCAGAGCATTACTCTGATATTACTACTCATGCTTTGGCCAATGGAGATAACCTTGAAGGATTTAACCTACCAAAGCTATCGCTAAGTCAGTTCTTTAGTGATGAAGCAACTCAAATGGTTAGTCAATGCTATGGGTGAAGAAATTGAGTCTCTTCACAAGAAACCATAATGCGGATCTCAGGGTAAAACCACCAAAGGTCGAAGATTGTTGGTTGCAAACGGGTCTTCAAGAAAAGGAAGGAACTCAAGAGGTTGAAGCACCAAGCGTTCAAAGCACGCTTGGTCGCTAAGGGCTATAGTCGAGAGAAGGCATAGACTTCAATGAGGTATTCTCTCCTCGCTGTTAAACATAGCTCTATAATGCGGTATTACTCTGCCATGGTAGCACCGCAGATTTGGAGCTTGAGCCTTTTGATGTTAAGACCGCTTACATGGTGAGCTCAAGAACAAATCTACATGCGCCAACCTCAAGGTTTTATTGAAGTTGGAAAAGAAGATCTTGTTTGTTTGTCAAGAAATCATTATATGGTTTGAAGCAATCTCCAAGACACATGGTACAAGCGGTTTGATACTTTCATGAAGTACACATGGCTTTAGTAGAAGCCAATATGACAGCTTGTGTATATTACGTAAAGCTTATCTCACGGTTCTTTTATTTATTTGTTTCTCACGCTTGGATGACATGCTTATTGCTTCTAAAAAGCATGTTTGAATCAACAAAAGTTAAAGACTCAAATTGAACGGGTGAATTTGAGATTTGAAAGACTTAGGAGCAAAGAAAGAAAATTTTCGGTACGGAGATTCACGTGAGATCGGAAAGCGTGAAAGCCGTTTTGTCTCGTAAAAGGTACATCGAGAAAGTACTTGAATGCTTTTGGGATGCAGGATCGCAAATCGGTGAAGCACTCCATCGGTCGCGACACTTTAAGCTTTCAAAGAAGCATTCACCACAAACTCTGGACGAGAAGGAGTATATGTCACATTGCCCATACGCTAGCTACTGCGTCGGGAGCATTATGTATACTACGGTACGTGCACTGCCCTCATATTTCCCTTGCCGCCGCTGTTGTTAGCGTATATATGTTCGATCCCTAAGTATGAACATTGGTAAGTCAGAAATGGATACTTTTGCATCTAAGAGGCACTACTAATATTGGCTTGGTATATGATGGTAGCTCTAGTTCTACTCATCGCATTGTTGGATATGCTTCGACTCACTACGCAGTGGACTCGATAAGCTGAGATCTCATAAAAGTTATGTGTTCACTATTTCCGGGTTGTGCTATCAGCTTGGAAAGCAACATTACAGAGCACGCTTGTTTCTGGTCTACAACCTGGCCGAGTATACTGCTCTTAAGGTATAAAGAAAGGAAGTCGCCTTCTGCTGAAAGGTTTGGTAGGTGATCCGGGCTTTACAAAGTTATAAATCTATCGCTGTATTTTGTGATAATCAGGGAACTATTGATCTATCCGATGATCAAATACACCATGAGAGTACCAAGCATATCAATGTCTTATATCAGTTCTTCAGAGAGATCATGTCAAGGTGCATTGCTTTCAATCGAGAAGATCATATCACGCAGATAATCCAGTTATATTACGCCGATTGCTGACTAAGCCACTGCTACTATCAAGTCTGTGATATTGCCCTGACTTGATTAGCGCTCTCAAGCATACGAGCTGCCTCTCATGTTGAGGAAGAAAAGGAGTTTCAATTTGTTGCTTTGTCCAACGAAAAGTCAAGGTGGAGATTTGTGATGTTTGTCTCTTATTAGACAACGTCATCAATGGCGTACCGAGAAAGTCAAAAAATAGAAGCTCAACAACGGCGTACCGTGGTTTTGTCAAAAGGTGAGGTCGTGGTTTTTACACATGCATTCACTCAATGCATGAGCCTTTCTCTTGGCCTATAAAAGGAGCTCCTTCCTCCTTCCTCAGCAAAGACACCCCAAGCTTATTAAGTGTGAGAGAGCGAGATGAATTCTTTTTCTCGTGAGAATTCTATTCTTTCTCAGGCAGTATAGCGGCCATCAGCTGTAGTGTCACTATTTTGTAATTCTCACCTTTGTCATGTGAAATTCCTCCCTTGTCAGCCACTTGGACGTAGGCTATTATAAGGCAGAACCACCTTAAATCTCTGGTGTCATTTACTGTTCATTTACTATTCATTCTCTGTTACTATTCATATTTCGTGATTAATTCAGTTAAATAGCACTTGATCCTCAACAGATGTAAACTTATATCATACCGTGAATAAGCCAATGAAATGCAAATGAAAGTTTTGTATTTTATTTTATTTTATTTTATTTTTTTGAGTTAAAGGGGATAAACTCCCAGCCTCCCTTCGTATAGTGACGCGTAATGGGCTTGGACTATCACCGGGTCCGCGGTTGTATGGGCCCACCCGTGACCACCAAATCCCGCCAAGACTGCCTGCCACCGCAGTGTTCAACCAAAGCTTCTCGCCCCTGATGCGTGAGAACCTTTCGACACTCGATCCAAAGGTCTTGGCGTAGTTTTATTTTGTTGATAACTGAGTCCAAGAGAAAAGCCATGTAATTAACATGCTCGCATTTATTCAATTTCAGTGCTCAGGCAGAGAATGGATAAAGATGTCGATGAAGTGGGAAAGTTGCGCGAAACATAAAACAAAACTTGAAGAAATATACAGAGATGTATTGCTTCTGTACGTCTCTGGATTAAATCTTGTATGAAAAACTGCATCTTTTGAAATATTTCTAACTTTGACTCTCTTTTTATGCATGTTTAGAACTTAATTAACAAGGAGGCAGAAGCCTGGTTGAGAGAAGGGTACAGGAGTGGAACATATATACCTTAAGATTTAAGATTTGTGAAATGCATGCCCTAATTAACTTTTGGTTTTATTTTTCATTTATAAGCCCTCAAAATTTTTGAATTTTGAGTGAGGGGGGAAATTTAAATTAACCCAAAATTTTTATAATAGAATGTATTTTTGAAAAAAAAAATTATTTGTTTATAATGAAAAATATATTTTTAAAGTCAACTTATTTTTTAAAAAAAATTATCAATTTACTAAAACTTCATTAGCTAGTATCTTACATAGACATATTAAAATGATATAAGGATAAAACGGTTGTTTCAAAGAAAAATAACTAAAATTTTGAGATTATTTGATTTGGGCAAAAAGCTTAAAATATTTTTAAAATTATAAAATTAAATGAAATTGCTTTCATAGCTCAGTTGGTTAGAGCAATCTGTTTAGTAAGAGAGGTCTTGAGTTCAAATCTCAATGAAAGCAAAATTATAAAATATTTTTTCTAAAAAATGAATCAATAAAAGAAGGACTAGACAAAGTGATGCAATTTTTTTTTTTTTAACATTATTGGTAGGAGCACCACACATCACTTTTGTATACAAGGCAAGTGATATATATGTCCAAGTTTTTTTTATCTTTGTACAATATATATACACCATTGAACTGTTCAACCAAAATATAAAAATAATTTCGCCTCCTCTGATGATTAACTCGGTGTAGCAGGATAACAACGGCGATGTTCTCCTAGGATACAATAGTCTTCATTCTCAAATTCGTGCAGCCGAATTGAGAACCACGAGTGCTCTTTGATTTGCTCCAACAAAGAAGAAAGTGTGAAGATGGATACAGGGAGAAGATGAAGAAAGTAAATAAAATTTTATGTACTCTAAAATGAAAGGGTGAGAGACCTGTTATAAACATGAAATTCAAAGAGACACAACAGTTTGTGAAAGGAAGCATCAGCTCAAGTAGTGGATGTTGGTTGTTAGGAGAAAAACAATGACTGTTGGAACTATAATAAGTTTAGGGACTATTATGGGACGCTAACACAAGTTGAGGGACCTTCTATGAAAAATAGCCTACAATTTGCCAGATTAATGAGTGGAAGTAAGTCAGCCTCTTCACCACCACGTTAGCTTCTCTTTAACCGGTAACCGACAACCGGCCTAAGGGACTATTCTGTTATAGTCAATATTTTTAAAACCGGACCGGGAGGTGAACCGATCTCACAACTGGATAACTCGTTTCGGTCGGACCTGATAATGTCATATATATATATATATATATATATATATATATATATATATATATATAAAGAGTGTCAATCCTAAAATGCAAATGAACCTGAAACAACATTAATTATCATCAAAATGTAGTTGAAATGAAAATATAACCACTCTTCACAAATATGAGAAGTTAATAAAAATAAATATATATATATATATACCTACAAAATACATAGGAATAATTTCAAACTTCATCAAGGACCGACATGTAAAATTCCATAAAACCTAAAAAAACCGCAAGACTGACCCAGATCTCATTGAACGAACTCAAAGCTAAGGAGAGATCTGGGCCACACATTGAGATCTCTCTCTCTCCGTAAAAACCTAAAAAGTCCTAGCTCTTGGTCTCACCCCTCGCTACTACCCTCGCCACCTCCCAAGATATGGTCTTTGCCACTTGACCACCAGCACCCCACCTCATCCGCTGGTTGTCAAGTTTCCCTCATCGTCGTCTAGTACGAACACCAACTCGACGACGAAGACTCCTCCACCTCTTCTCACCAACTCATCCAAGAAACAAAAGACAAGTACCATGGGGCTTCTCTCTCCCCAACATCGGCAAGGCCTCTCCACTCCCCCGTCAGAGAAAAAGCTTCTGAAATCCAAAAACCGAGGTTTGCTCGGTTCCGGTCTAACTGTCCGGTTCGGCGAGTTTGGATGGGTTTGACCGGTTTATCTTCGGGTCAACAATCCACACACTCGACCGGATCGCCTTAGTTCCTGGGCCACACAATCAATCCCGCACCGGCCCCAAACCGCTTAAAACACTGGTTATAGGGTTTAAAGTTGGAGGATTTTCTGGTTATAAAGTGAAAATTAGGACCAAAGTGGAATGCGCCTAAGTTGAGGGACCTCCAGCTCATAGATTAAAACCGGTCCGCTAAGCACGCCCGCCATCAGAAAGCATTCGGTCATGCCTCGCTGGAAGCCCGCGGCCGGGCCACCCATACGTGGCCAGCCGTGACGCACGCACAGAACGATGCAGCCGTGCTCAAGATGGGACACACAGGCTCGTGAGGCACGCCTCGCAAGACGGACCGCGATCCTAAGTCGCTGGATCACGGACATGGGATGATCAACCCATTGGATCACTTCCAGCCGTTGGGTCTCCAAGCCATTGGAAGCCCAACGGCTATATTTTTTTAAATTTTTGTATTTTTTTATTACTCTTTGTCTTTGATTATTTTTGGATTGTTTTTTTTTATAATTTGTTTAAATTTTGGATCAAGCCATCTGATCCAAGTTCCTACAGTTCTGTCTCTCCTGTGCGAATTTTTTTTATTACTTTTTGTTTTTTTAATTATTATTTTTAATTTGTTTATATTTTTATTTTTATTTTTATTTTTTGTTTTCTAAAGTTGGAAAAGTCACATGTAACCCCTATAACAACTATAAAATGACTATTTTTAGGATATTTATATCTTTTTTGATAAAATAACATTTTTACTCTCTCCAACATTTACATAAACTCTTGAAACTTATAAAATTTGTAAAGATTTTAATAACTTTTTGTCCTTTTCATATTTTATACTAATTTTCTTATTTTTTAGAATTTTTGGATTATTTTGGATTTTTATAATAAAATTGGAAAAAATTGAAAAAAAAAACCATCCTATAAGGCAATAATTAAAACTTACATTAATTACTTATAAAACCAACTTACATTTTTCAAAAAATCTTATGTTTCCCATACTAGGTATATTTCTCATGCAATTTCTTTATTTTTTTAAATGTTTTCTTTTTATTTATAGCAATATTCTTACTGCCAAACTTGGTGCTCAAGTAAATTTTCACAAATTTTACCAGTTTTCCATAGTCTTTATGTTTTCCCCTTTTTTTTACAAATTTTCCGGAATTTTTCTTATTTTTTATGATTTGTAATGATTTTTTAATAAAATTTTATGGGTTTTTTTAAAAAACACGGCCGGCACAAGCACCTGGTGCAGAGCTGGCCGCTTTAGCGAAGTCGCGGCCTCGTAAGTAAAGTGTTGGGTCCTGACGCCGCTTGTGCCGCAAGACGCAGACGCTTAGGGCGGCTACTGCACGGCGGGCCCGTTTGACACCATGACCTCCAGTGTAATTTACCCACTATAATAATCAAGATCTTCTTTATGAAGACAAGACTCATCATAGTTGATCTACAAAAGAACAAAAGCTCAAGCTTCAATTGCTAATCTATAGCTCAAATGTAAATGTAAATTTAATATGGTATGAGAGCCGGATTGCATGGAAAGTTAAGTTTAATCTTAAAACATGGTATTAGAGTGAATTACATGTAAAGAAGTTTAATATAAAAACATGGTATTAAAGTTTAATTGTATGGAAAAAGTTTAATCTCAAAAATATGGTACCGGAGTGGATTGCATGGAAGGAAGTTTAATCTCATTTCTTTTTCTCTTTTTTTTGGGATTATTTAACATGGTGACCTAAAAGGGGCAAGAAACCTGTATGTCAATATGTGCGTTGAGGATGCAATATTTCTTTAGGATCCATAAGACGAAACAGAATATTAGCAACCATAAAGATCAAGATGTCGATCTTTATGAAGACATTGTGTCATAGGTGGTCCACCTTTGTAAATTAGAAGTACACCACCTTCTATAAAAGTTAGTTGTTACAACAACGACGACAAGAACTTGTAGACATTTCGTAAGTATTCCCAAGGAACGCCATGATCTAGAAAGAAAAGTCAATGTAAGATTACATACAGATAGAGAGTACCTTATTGCTATAGTATTTCCTTAGGACCCACAAGATGTAAAAAAACAATAAGGCAACTATAGTGACCAAAATCATATTTATGAAGACAAGAATTGTCATAGGTGGACCACAAAAAGAACAAAAGCTCAAGTAGCTTCAGCTTAATCTTATAGCCCAACATAAATGTAAATTTAATCAAGAAAAAAAACATAAATGTAAATTTAACATGGTATCCGAAAGTGATTTCATAAGTAAAGGCTAAGTTTAATCTCAAAAAACACGGTATCGTGAAATAATTGCATAGAAAGAAGTTTAATATAAAACATGGTACCGTTTAATTGTATGGAAAGAAGTTTAATATCATAAACATAGTATCGGAGCAGATTGCATAGAAGGAAGTTAATATAGCCCTACCAATTCCACTATGCTCTTCGGAGGTCGAGCCCTATTGGCAGGTAGCGTGTCCAAGACAGACCCAAATTGAAGTTGGCGCCATTCCGGATCCAAGACACGACGCAATCAGCAGTAAAACTCGCATGGATGGAGGACTTATATTGTCCATGCATAATTATCTCTTTATCCGCTCATATTATCTTTTTTATCTTTTGTTACTCCGGTACCTATGCATGTAGTGATAAGTCTTTCATATATCAATTCGTATTAGGTTTATCTAGTAGTTTTATCTTTAGTTTTATCTTTTGCTATATATAGTGGTAGTAGGGTTTACTATGGAGTTATGAATAAAGCTGAGAGTTCTTTTCTCTTCTCCTGAACATCTCCTCTTCCCCACTATTTCTTTCTCCATCCTGTCATCTTCTTCTTCTTGAGAGTAAGTACCCACTCAAAGTGGTACGGTAGATACGACGGTGCCGACGGAGTCGTATCATTGGTGCTTTCGTTGAGAGCAGAACCATGGTAGAGTCCGAGATGCTGAAGGTCGTAAAGGCCATGACAATGCAACTACAAGCACAGCTGCAGGCTCAACTAGAGGAACAAGCAGCCACATACCATCAATCCTGGCAGAAAGGGATGGCCGCCATGGACGCACGAATACAAGAGCGTCACCGCGAATCGGTGGGATCTCCTCAAGCCGGGCTAGGGTTCGCTTTAATCTCTCCTTAAAAATCGACCGCCCGCGCCACCAACAAACGCATATATAAGCGCTACCACCGGATCCAAATCCAATGAAGATGGAGATACCTAAGTTTGACGGATCCGATCCTAATGGGTTGGTATTTCGGATCGAGGAATTCTTTAACTTTCGAGACCCCACCCAATCTCGACATGCGATCGTGGTCGCTCTCATGGAGGACGCTACCCGTATCAATGGATGAAAGGAAACAATCTCCTCACAACATGGCCGGAGTTCCTGACTAATCTCAAACAACGCTTTGGCACATCTCAATATGAGGATCACCATGGCTCTTCAAACTCCATACAAACCACCATAATCTTCAATTTCAAACGGCATGAAGATCTTAATGAATAAAGTGGGACAGGGATATCAGAGGAGCTACTTGTCTCGTTCTTCATCACCGGCTTACGATCGAACATACGACGAGAGATGATGCTAACCCGTTCGACGTCACTCATGGAAACCTTTGCATTGGCATGAGCCTATGAAGCACGCATCGAAGAAACGGTACAAGACCAACTTCCTTGGATCAACGAAGGATCACGTCCCAACCTGCAACTTCCGATGGCAACCCCAATGAAGAGTCAGTGTACCACTCGCTCACAACCCTTCCAGCTTCTCCATCACCAGCACCCCCACCTCGTCCGTGATTAATGGGCCACCCTAAGACATTCAATGGACAACCACCCCTTCTGCCAACACCACCCCTCCCAATTAGACGTCTGACACCCGCAGAGCTCTATGAAAAGAGGTCCAAGGGGATCTGTTATAACTGTGACCAAAAGTGGAGTATGGGACACCGATGCCGCAGCAGGTACTTGCTTCTTTTAGGTACAACCGACGATGACTCGGAGGAGCTGCAGGATGAAGATTCACCCACCACGCCGGAGGTAGAGGTGGTTACCTGGGATATCTCGAGCTTGAACACATTGGCGGGCTCGACCTTTGAAGAGCACAGTGGAATTGGTAGGGCTGTATCAGAAGTTTAATATCAAAAACAACTTTGGACCTAGTCAACGAGGAAATAGGCAGTACAGTTGCAGACCCAATCAATACGGTTTCTAGAAAAAGCAGGCACATAAACAGGAAACCCTCTCATTTCTCTGATTTTATTATGTGATGCATTCAGTTTATTAGGAGTCGTGGAGTCCGATATGGTGCATGTATGCATGTAATGGAGCACGTACATGCACATAGTTATGGCAAGGTTGTTATATAGCCAATAGAATCAATGGAGTGGGCAAGAATCCTCTCAGCTTATCTCCTTTCTATCCCGATCTTGTCTCATATGATGAGAAATTTTTTCAATGGTAAAAAATTGTGGGAATATGTTAGTGGAACTTATGTGAATTATGCTACTATGATAAATGTTTGGGAAGAAAACCTAAACATTCCGAGCTACACAATTATAACAAGAATATTCTTAAAATTATAAAAAATAAATCAATTATTTTTTATCTCAATTGGTTAGAGCACCGCTTTAGTAAGTAGGACGTCTTAAGTTCAAATCTCAATTAAAGCAAATTTATTATTTTTTTTATAGTCCTTGTGTTTTTTATATATTTTAAATCAAAAATTAAAATTTCTTCTCATATAAAAGTAAAACCCTGCTAGAACAAAAAAAAACTTTTTTTTGGAAAAAAAAAATGAATGAATAAAAGACAAGTGATCTATCCAAGTTCTTTAGCTATGTGCACACATACACAATTGAACTATTCAGCTGTAAGACTTCTGGAAATAAACCAGTTAACAGAAAGCAACATTCAAAGAGAGGACTATAGACTTCTAAGATGCAAATTTTTATTTTTATTTATTTTTAATTTTACATTATTGGTAGGAGCACCACATATCACCTTTGTATAAAACAAAGTGATATGTCCAAGTTCTTTAACTTTGTACAATATATATATACACACACAGTTGAACTGTTCATCCAAAAAAATTCTTGAACTAAACCAGTCAAAAGAGCTCAAAATGAACTTTGTTTGTGAAGGCCTAGACTAAAAGATGCATTTTTTTCTTTTTCACATTATTGGTAGGAGCATCACATATCTCTTTGCGCTTCAAGTTATTGTTCTCGTCGTTGTTTTGGTACTTGCACTTTGAGTTCTTGGTAGCTCTAGGCAGATTTTTGTGCTTAGTGTTCTCACCATGCTCATTTGGGGAATCCCTGATTTTTTTATTATGTTCCATTGCCTCTCTCAACAAGGACCTGAGCTTCCACAGTGTGCTCTCACTCTGCAAAACAAACATTTTGTTATCATAATACATACATTGACTGCAAGAGAACTGCACAAAAAATTATTGGTATGTTGAAAAATGAATCCAGGTTTTCCTCTTTGTGACAAGCTAAGAAGTGTGCCAAGCCAACAACTATAGGATGCTGAATTAAACACAAATAAAAACAACCAAATAATGAACAAAGTTTCATATTTAATGGTGAAAGATTTGTGACTAAGTAAAATAAGTGGTGGCATGTTTATGTCAAGGATTTCATGCGGAAGAAAAGCAATTAGATAGAAATCTTGCTTGGATTTTTCAACAGTTATGGCAAAATAGCAAACATAAAAAAAAAAAAAAATACTAGTCCTTTTTCTGGGGGCCGATAGTTCTTTTGGTAGTGCCAGACATCAAGCTGAGTGAATAGAAAACTGAAAATTGTTGTGTATGACAATATTGACCTGTTTATCCAAGTCCAGATCCACCACTTCAAGATTAGAGTGTAAGCTGGAATCTTTTTTAGCAACAATCTCCAATGCCTTGAAAATATCCTCAAGAGACAAGTGGCAGAGCCCTTTGGAGAGTTGTCTTTTGTCTTCTGCAGACATTTTCCTAGAAGTACTTATCCAAAGTTAGAAATGCACACAATGGAAAGAATTGAAATAAATTAGAGTGCAAGAAGGCACAAGAATAACAGATAATAATATAGGTTGACATGAGCTTTTATTGAAAATTTATGATAGAAAACAACTTAAAATGTTCAATCTATTCATATAGGCCTTCTAAATGATACAGGAAGCAACTAAAGAAGTAGGATTATGTAAATTTTAACTCGTGTTACCTACAACTATCTATGCCAGACGGCAGTGTTTAAATCACTTAATTAATCAAAGAGCTGGAAAAATGTAAGAATTTTCTCAATGTCAAAGACAAAGTACATATACAAAATAAGCTTCTGATGAATATGCATTACGAGCATTATCAAATATCAAACTCATATGGAGAACCTCATTAGTTAACTTTTTTCCTCAAAATATGACAACCATTACCACAGAACCATCAAGTTTTCCCCAATGTTTAAGCTTGGCCTACGTACATACCCTTTTATCCAATCATTTCTATCAGGATTGGCATTCACTTCGCATGCCAACAATCCATTTCATGTTATGCTACTAGTTATTACAATATAATCATTTTTGCTATGATTAAACCACTCATTTGACTGATAGTTTGCACATGGGAAATTGATAGACTTAATTTCATACTTTAAGCTACTTACCAAACCACTCCTTCATGAAGTTGGAACAATTCTTTATCTAATATATATATATATATATATATATATATATATATATATATATATATATATATATATATATATATATTTATTTATTTATTTATTTTTTGCAACAGCATCATTTATCATGGAAGTAAGACTAGCTTGGTTTATTGATTAATCATAACTTCACATAGGATCTCGGTTAATGTTTTAGTGACTAGTTACCACAATGAATCACCAGAAGAAAACTCACATTTAAAATATTGAACCAACAAAACAAATGTGATAAGTAGGATATAAGATAGAAAGAATTAATGTGTAACAACAAAGAAAGAGATTTTTGTTTTTAAAGTTATTGCCACCTGCATTTATATGAACCACCGCTTCTAAGTTCGCTCTAAAAGCAAATTAAGCTTAGTAAGCTTGACAAAGGAAACAAAATGATAATGAGATACAAAACAAATATTAGCATTAACGCCAAAAAAAGAGCAGATTGAATAAGGCACTTTCCCTCAGACTCTTGTTACTCTTGTTAAGGGTAAAAGCAGAAAAATTTATTCTAGATGCATTCTTGGGTGTATTGGTATGTAGTTATTAATATAAGGTAGATCCATAAGATATTACACTATCTTCATGACATAAATCCACTCCCGTGATTGCTAACCTGAGCTCTTCTCTCCTACCAATTCCTCTTTCAGTGATTGTCCACCTTAATTTTGTATTGAAAGCTAGTCTTGCCTGAATTCCTTTTTTTTTTCCTCTTGTCCTATCTCCCAAACTATAGGTGCATCATCAGCATTTAAAGCATCCTCTACAGCTCCTCAACAGGGAAAAATAAAACCACATGCAGTAAGCACACTATTGTTTCTCATGTATAAAAAAGATCTATGAAGTTGCATTTGGCAAAACCTCTATAGAATCAGGTTACTCTCTATCATTTGTATCCTTTTGCCATATTTTCTAATCAAGTGTAACAGCCTCTTTGGAGCAAATCTTGCCTATTAATTTTTGCCTCGTGTTTGTGCTCTCCTCTTGTCTCTTCTTTCCTATTCAAATAGGAAACATAGTGCTACATGATAAAGGACTAAAATGCGTAGAATATAGACTAAAGTATAGCAGCAAAACCACTTTTTACCTCTTCAAGGACCATTGGCAATAAAAGCTTCGAGCCACTTGTTCTTCCAATCTGCCCAGCAAAGCCTTCAGGCCATTTACATGATATTCACTATTTCTCACCCATTATAGGTCATGGCGCTTGTGAAGAATTCAATCTAACATCAGCGTATATTTCCCTTAACATTTTATATATCCACCCAGCCATTCTTCTCTTCCATCCCGATTCTTAATGGTGTTAGAAAATCCATAGTAGTTTCTTAATTATCTAAAATTCTGACAGTATAAAACAAAACAATCAAATGAACATTCACCAACATTAATTAAATGAAAAATATTGCAATAAAATGGACCTCAAGCAAGACCTTGGCCACAAAAACAGAGGTAGTAGAAGTTTCAAACAGCAGCCTGGCATTTAACCAATTAATTCTTGAAATAAAAAAGATGTAAGTTAATTAAAACATACCACAAGGGCATGGGATCTTGCTTGAAGCTTAGTATTACCTAAAATTTTAAGTATGCAAAATAACAAAACATGTGATAGGATGATAACAAAAGCCGCGTGTAAGCTTGTAGAGATAGAAAATTTTTTCCTCAAATATCATTGTTAACTCTAACAAAATTTTAAATTGCAGTAAAATTGTTTGATTACATTGAAGCAAATAAAAGGCTACTTCGATTTTTTTGTTACAGTTCCTTACCCATTCACCAAATAAATTCTAACCGGAGAAGCTAAAATAATTTAGAAAGAAAAAATCATGTCAATTAAGAAATTAAGAGCTCCAGGTGCATACAGAATCCAAAGAGGAACATAGACGGAAAAAAAAGACATTGAAACATAATATTAGATAATGAAGAAGGGAGGAGTGGCATTTAAAAAGCTAGGGACTAGGGAGAGGGGAAAAATGCCAAATTAAGACACTGTCTGCTGAAGGGAGTTTAGCTTGGATTTAGTTAATGTTTGGATGAATCAAGATCCATTATCCAACTCCGCTTGAAAATAATTTTACTACCTGAGTACAAGCTTCGGGTTAAATATAATTCAAGCTTCGCCAAGCTAGAGCTTAGGATTGATCAAGCTCTGGTCTCTTTACATCCCAACTCAATAAGAATGTTGAAAACTTGATCAATTTATTTTGGATAAATTTATACTTCAAAAGATATCATTTTCAATAGGGTAAATATGGTCATTCTATTTACGGCACTCTAAGAGGAATGCAACAAAGAGTGGGATATAGAGTAGTACTTGTGTAAGTACACATCTTCTCCGTGATATAAATCACTAGTTAGACTTTTTTTAGCTGTTTTCTTTAACAATCTTTTGTTATTATTAATGATGTAAATCCTAGGTGATAGTTCATTTCTACTCACAATTTTGATTTGTGTGTGGAAACAATCATCTAAATTTTGGGGGCATCATTCATCTATTAGCAAGAAAAATATAAAGATGATGGTTACAAAAAGCAGTACAGCAACAGGTGTAAATAACTGTCTTCAAGTACATACGCCTCCTATTACACTTTTGCTTCCTTTACAGAGAGCCTAAATTACTTTGAACCTCGACTAGTTCATCAAAGCTTTGCTTTGGATCATATTATGTTATGCGCTAAAGAGCCCAAATAAATTCCTTTTACATGAGTAGAAATCAACAAATGCCATCCTACATTTCCCTTTTACTTCATTTGCGAGGATAAAACTAAAGCACCAGAGAAATTTCTTAAAATGAATAAAGCCCCAAAAAATTGGTGTGATGGCATGTTGTATCACATACCATGCATAACTTTCATACAAAAAAAAGTGCATTTAAGGAATTTTTCTAGGTTAAAAAGAAGCATGACCTTTGTAATAGCTTTCATGAAGTTGAAGGCCTTCAACATCGGGCCGACAGGATTCCATGGAATGGCTCCAAGCCCACTGGTGTTTTAGGATCTGGAGAAAGAAAAATCAATCAACAGTACAAAACCAATGTGATATCAAATAAACAAAGCACTGCATCATTTACAGAGTTTAAAATGGGAAGAATAGTAGGCTAGGTATCAAACATACTTGTGCTCAAACTAATTAACAAAATGCTTCGTTACTTAAGTGAGCTATTAGGAAAAGGTTTTTCTTGTCAGGAAAAGGTGTATTGCACATAGATAAGGAGTTATCCTGTACATTTTAGGGATTTTACTTCAACTTTCTCTTCCCATGTTCCATACAGGCATTCATGCATCAGAAATTAGCATACATCCTTTTCAATCTAAAAAATATTTAGAAAACAAATTACCAAATACTCTAAATGGTGTAAAACAATCTAGGCTTGTGTCAAACGCAAATTAGCATCCTTCTCTTTTTGGTTTGTTGTTAGAATTGAATAAGGATTACTACAATCTTAATAATCAGAAAATATATCTAATAATATCTAGATTCACTTCTTGAAGTTCCAAATTGATAAGAGGGAAAAAGCATCAAATTGGATATGTGTGGATTGAACTCTTATAATAGGAGGAAAATGGAAAAGATAAGCAATAAGCAAAATTCTATCCTTTTAGTTTGGAGAGAAAAGTAACAAAAAATGATGAAAAACCTGAACAAAAAAGAAATTTTGCCTTTCCCCTGGGTTTATCCCTCACTCAACAAACTCCCAAATCAACTCAAACATAAGATACTCTTTTGCTGAATGGCAATGTGCAAATGAAAAATTCACAAACTGGGCATCTCCCTGCCTGTCTGCTGGGGAGGGAGGAGATTACCAGTGATCTAATACTACAATCTAGGGGTGTGTCAAACTCCAAATTAGTGTGGTCTGTGGCGTGTTAGCATTGAACAAAAATCTATTGCAGTAATCATGCGATAAGTCTGTCAAGTCAAAAAAATTTTAATTTTCTAAATGTTGTTCTTTGAAACTCTGGATGGATGGAAGGAGCCATATAGGTTATGACTCATGAATGGATCAAGCTTCTATAACAGAGTGGAAAAGGAGATAACATACTAAGCAAGATTCCTTTCCTTTGATTTGAGAAAGTGAAGCAAAACAACATGAATATAGGGTAAAAGAAAGAAAAATATCATTGATGGAATTATCTCTTCTATTTTCTGCAGAGAGGAACACACTATACTAAATAAAAATAAAACAATAAAACTCTTATATGTAAAAGGTAAATCAAGTGAGCATTGCAGTGCAAGAAATGAAGATAGCATGACAATTAATTAAAACCATTGACATCCCAACACTGAAGTCCAAGCAAGACTCCAACTCACCTTGGCGAAATATCTCACCGAACTGACGTGCATGATCTCCTTGCATCCTCTTCTCTGATTTGGCGCCCCGTCATTGACCCCTGACGTCCATGAACTCATAGAATCAACCTCGGCATCACGCAAACTTAATCCCCACCTTCCTACCTTTGTCCCTTCTTTGGAGGCCGGTTTCCTCCCCAGAACCGCCCAATGACTTCTTGCTCGCAAAGAAACGGTCCAACTCCGTCCACTCTCCGCTCCATCTGCACAAAAACACAAACACATTACATGCAAATTTCATGCATTCAACAAACCCATCAAGCCAAGCAGAAGAAAAAGAACAAGGAACCGTCAAACAGACCCTATCGACTCCTGGAGACGATGCCGCCGAGGCTGCGCAGCAACGTGCCTTCTTCATCCCCCAGCTCCGCACCGTGTGCTTCCGCGCCTCGCCGGCTTCTCCGTCGGGCAAAACGCGCGCTGGTTTCCCATGGCGTCGTCTTCTGCCGTCGGAGTGACATCGCTTTGTTGGCATTCAAAATCGTAGTAGTGGTGAAGTTCGAGGGAAACTTTGGAGAAGAAGAAACAAATTTCCAAAAAAAAAATTGGGGACTAAAATGGAAATAAGCACTGATTTGGTTGAACTGGAACACCTGATTTCATCAGGGACGGATTTGAGATTTTATCATTTACCAATACTTTTTTATAAAAAAGAAAAATGGAAAAAATCTCACATATACACCCTCGTGAAAAATGATAGATTGATTTTTATCTTTAATATAAGTTAAAAATCAATTTAAAATTTTCATAAGAGAGATAAAAAAAAAACTCAATTGTAACATTGTTTCTGAAACTTATCTAAATTTCATTTTTAATGTTTTTTCACTGTTATTAATATTTTCTATATTTTTTTGGCCTCTTAATTTGGTCTAAGTAAAACTATATCCAAATGTTTTCTTTTAACAATTTTAACATTTTATTATTTTCTTAAATAGAAAATTAATTGGAGTATAGAAGCAAATTATTTTAAGGTTTTCTTGTGAATTTACATAAAATAATAGTTATAATATTTTAAAGATCAACTAAAGTACAACGAGATATATTGAAAAGCTGTTTAGGACATAAAACCCACAATATGTTTTGGTTGATGAATCATGAATTCATAACTATTGTTGATTTATCCAAGTTTTATGTATAACATGGATAAATAAAGAAAAAAAAAAATACTTGAAAAATTTATGAATAAATCATATTATTATATATTATCCAAGCTAATTTGTAGAAAGTTTTCCTTTATCATAATTCAAGATGAGATGTTTTGGCAAAATTAAGTACCCTTTAATAATAACATTTCCTTTTTTCAGCAAAAACTATGACAACTTAACTATTACAAAAATCTTTCAACTTGTAGAACTTCTACACATATAAGTAAACTCCTTTTCAGCTTTCCCTCAATGCAGCTTCCTTCATTCAAAGTGATCCTACTTAGGGGTGTTAGTTCTCCTCTGGGGACATTGTTAATCCTTTTTTGTAGGGATATTTTTGCATCAACCAAATGATATTGCATGTTCCTCTAATCTTGGGTAAATTCTAAGATATTTTGCTAGCAGTGGCCAAGGCCTTTTGTCTTACAAGTGCAAATTTAGGGTAGTTGTAGGTGCTTAGTAGTAATGTTTTAGATACAGAGTGTGGTGCTAGTAGGTGCCGAGGCACAAGGTAGCATGGAGGGCTCCTCTCAATCTTGCCTTTCTTTTCTGTTTATATACTTTATAGTGTATTCAATCGGCTAGTAAGAGTGTAGCTTCTAGCTCCCATCTCTATTTATGGATTTTTGTAGAAAAGAACACCAACTAAAAATAATATATATTCCGGAAGTGACCTTACTGATTCTTACTTTATAAAAATAAAACATAAAAAAATAAAGAAATTAGTGAACTTCAGTGTTATTTTACTTCGGTTCAAACAGATTCATGGTTGGTTGCTGTGTCTGGCAGACAAAGATCTGTACTAGTGCCATTTTAGGGCAAGATTTATATTGATGTTGGGAGTAATTCTAACTCATACGGATGAAAGATAAATGAAAAAATAAACAAAGACGTCCATTTTCATACACCTTCGGCTACCAAGCTTCTATTCCTCCCACTTAACAGTCAGAATTTTATAAAATTTGAATCCGGCCCAGATTTTCGAAAATTTCCAACCATTAAGCTCTGGGGTTTACACCAAATTCAGAATCCCAAATTATACTGGTAAACGACGGACGCTACAAATTTTATTTTTTCCATTATCTCTTCCCATCCATACCTATGGGTTGGGATTTTACTCCCCTAACATACTATAAATGCCCCAAAATCGGCACCCCATGAGTGGGCTGCTGTGCAAACAGGCACAACCCCCGTCCCTCCCCTACATCCGGTTCCCAAAACGAATATCAGAAATGTTAATCAATCTACCCCTACCCCTCACTTCTCGGATCTTTGCAGGAAATTCTCACCAAAAACAACACACACACCTCCTAAAATAGGGTTAGTAATAAAATGCATGAAATCCTGAAAGTGAGGAAAGTACTGTTGCTCTCTTCAAAAATAAATGACAGTATAGCAGAAGTGGGAAAATCAGCTTCACTTCCCCACCACTACAAAGCATACAAATGAATGCCCACTTCCATCGGTACTCTGTGATAGTAAATACCCGAGGCCGTAATCTGCAAGGGTTTTTCCCGACATCTGCATCGCCCTCTAATGGGGCAAGGAGTAAATGCGGGGCATGGGAGGTGTGGTAAAAGACCCTTTAAAATCCGGGCCTACGCCTCGGCCTCTAAAAATACAAAAATACCTTTTATATATATATATTAGATTATATACGTTTTTAGTGCCATTTACAAATGAAGATTGTTCTTCAGCCTTTGGACTTTGCATACTGCTTTTCCCACTCTCCTCTCGAAAGCTTCAGATATCAGTAAAAGTGCTCGCTTACATTGCTATTAAGCTTTTTATTTTATGGTCTGAAGTTTAATCCAAGAATTTCTCTTCATTTCTTTGGGGTATATTGGTGCTCCTCAAGGCCTCACTGGCACCCCCGCCAAGCATTTGGGTGGGGTCCATGGTAGAGGTAGGCTCCTGGCCTTCCGCCCCTCAGCCTACCTTCCATTGCCATCCCTAAATGGGTGTTGCCCTCCTCCAGTGAACCAAACTCCTTCCCATCACCGCAATTCAAGATAATCAACCCATGCTCCTCCGGGAGGACGCCAGCACACGATCCTTCTCAGAAGCTCCTCGACCTATAAATATCCTACACCGTGTGTTGGCCGTGGATAGGTGTTACTATCGGGTTGAAATTATGCACTGGTTAATAGTAATATTAGAGTTAATGGAATCAATATTAGTATAGTATGTAATTAAGGAAAGATGCTATATAGAATGGCATCTTTCATGCTAGTAGGTCGGTTGGTTATGCACGCCAAGTGTTCATGCGTTATGTCAGCAGCGAGGTTCTGTTACAATTAGCCAGTAAGGTGGTCCGGAATCCGTACCTTCTCCTCCTTCTATATAATACGTTAGAATTCGCAATCAAATGAAAAGAGGGAGAATAGTAATCAAATTAGAGCCGAGCCCTGATTCTACTGGTCACACCGCGCCCTGATCCTAAACGCAGACTAACATATATCCGGTACGTAGCCGCAAGTACTACGCGAATGAAACAGTAGCGAATCGGCCTTGCTAGGCACGACCCGACTTCATGCCCGTGTCGGGCCAAAGCCCCATGACCTGTGGGTCTAAGCATCTACAATAATGTGCACTGGGCCAAATATTTTCGATAGTCTCCCGTCGCGGCAAGCATCTTACCCTATCACGGGTCAGTTCGTTCAAATATGACACGCGGCGCCATGTTGTAAGATACTGCCACATGTCAAATTTTTTTAATAATAATATATAATATAAGGGATGTTATCAATATACCTGTATGCTCGCTTCGTGTTCTCTTCTCTTTTATATAATTTTTTTAAAAATATATAAGTAATATAAGGGATGTTAAGCAAATTTAAAATTTTAAAAATTATATGTATATAAAATATATATAAAAAGGCAAAAAGCCATTTTTGGTCCCTTAACCTACTGTGATATATTGTTCTATTTTGGTCCTCGACGACTGCGAAAATCGTTCCAACACTCTGGCCCCCTCGGAATTATGAGGGTTTTGGCAATTACTGGGCCCCCAATACTGACGTAAGGCGCTCTATTTTTAAATCAGGATCATTTTTATTGTGGACGTGGCAGCCTTTAACGCGGCATATAAAAATAATCAATTTTTTGAATATTAAAAAAAGCTTATCAAGCGATCTTCATCATGCCACATCAAAGACGCCGACGGGCATCCTCCGACATGGCACATAAAATACTGAAAAAATCAGAAAAAATAAGAAAAAAATCTGGAATTTTTTTCCTATATATTTTGTACATTAATCACTATTAGCAACCTCGAAAAATTGGTTTTAAAAATAAAAAATCTGGCAAAAATCAAAAGAAAAAAAAAATAACAGTGTAAGCAAACTGAAAAAAAATCTGGATTTTTTTTCACAAAATTAATTTTTTCAAAATATTATTTTTTAACAAATGGATATTTTATCACAAAATTAGTGATAAAAATATCTATTATTAATAAACAAAGTAAAAGTAAGAAAAAACCTTAATTTATATAAGTCAACATTATAATGTTTATTAATAATGTAACCATACTTTCAATTTTTTTAATAAATAATACTACATTAGATGTTAAGTAGCAACTCACACTTAATCTATTAATTAATAATGTCACAAGACTTATATTTTTTTAATTTATTACTTAAATAATAGTAAATTAATTTTAAATTAAAATCACTTAATTTCCGTCATAAAAATATCTATTTTTATTTAAAAGTAATTAATTCTGTGAAAAAAATCCAAATTTTTCTAGGTTGCTTACCCTGTTATTTTTTTCTTTTTATTTTTATGATTTTTTATTTTTAAAACAATTTTCCATGTTCCTACGTGATTAAGGTACAAAATATTGGTTTTTTTTTCTGATTTTTTGGATTTTTTATTTATGTGCCACGCCGCTATGATGTGGCATGATGAGTCACCGCAGTTTCCTGCTTTTAATATTTCAAAAAAAAAAAAAATTATGCCACATCATCGTGCCACGTCAGCAAAGACCCGCCACGTAGGCTGCCATGTCACAATAAAAAAATGATCGTATTTAAAAGAATTTAATTTCCACATCAGCAAAGAGGACCGTGAATCGCCAAAAGTTCTATACTACAAGGACCATATCAACATTTTTATAAGATGACCAAATTGTCGAACAATATGCTCATAGGTATAGGGACAAAAATGGTTTTTGCCAATATAAAATCTACCAATATAAGGGAAATATGTTATTAAGAGAAAATAAAAAGTTTTAATGCCAATGTATAGATATTAGCTTGTGGAAATTTGGTTTAGTTTTAGTTCATTAAAAAATTTTTGTTTTAAAAATTTTCCCATGGATCTTTTAAATGGTGCTTTGTTTATACTCTCCTGACATTTCTCTGATTAATCATTTTTATTTTTATATATGAATGTTCAACTTGTATAAATTTCCGCAATTTTCATCTCACATTTGAAAATTATTTCACACCACACGCTTTACGGTAATCTAAACACAAATTTACCTCCAACACGCTGACACGCCTCACAACTATCTCAGAGAGCCGGAGGACAACAAAACATATAGCAAATCTAGCAAATAAAAACATAAATAAGTGTTACATCCCAACAAAATTATACACGTGGATGGCAATCAATTGCCCCCATCCCATAAATCTATGGTATTACTAGCCTCACCGACTCACCTCTCCCCTCAGGATATGACATGACTTCTTTCATGCTCTAGTATGATGATTATAATCAAGGGATAATTAATATAATCAAAATAAAGTTTTTCTATCACATGACATAGTAATTAAAGCTCATGTGGGCCTTTTAGGAACTTTTTTGAATATCCGTAAGTTTTCTAACTAAGAAAACCATTAAATTTCGTGATGCTTTTGAGCTCGAAGTTCTAAACAATAAAAAGTATCTCAAATCATGACCAACACTTGTTATGACACCAAATGTTGTTAAAGATTTTAAAGATTTTTTTTATATAATTTTAAAGATTTTTTATAATTTTTAAGATTGTATTTAGATTTTTTGATAATTTTTAAGATTTTAAAAAAAATTAATATTTTTTCTAATATGTGGGTCAGGTTTGGTCTTGGCGGCTTGGCTCGCCACGGTGACGGCCCCGCCCTGGCCCCAAGTCGTGCCTCGCGCTGCTTCTGATTCGAGTTTTCTCCTGGCCGGGCTAGGTCGGGCACGAAATCAATTCGTGCTAGGCCAGGCTCGACACGAAATTCACCAGGCACGACTGCTTCTTGAAAGCCGCTCTACGGCCGTAAGCTCTACCAAAACCAACTCTAAATCAAATCCTTTCCTTGTCTGCTCCTCTCTTTCCCCTTCTCCAAGCTTTATCTCCTTCTTCAAGCCCTCCTCAATCCCTCTTCTTCATCTCAATTCCCTCTAATTTCCTCTCCTTTGCCTCAATCTCCTCTGATTCCTCTTGATTCTCAGCCCCTCATCACTTGGCACGCATCATTTGGTGCTTTCATCGACTGCGTGCAAGCATCTACATGCATTTCCATGTTGTAACTGCCACACGGGTCGGAGGAGGAGCAGATCACCCTACTGACAGCATCTCCTTACTCCAAGAAGACGCCTCATTGCCCTCCATGGAATGTGTCGTCAGCCGACGCCCTCGAGCTCATTCAAAAGTCCATGGCGGAGATGATGATCGAGATAGGCAAACATAAGATCTACTCCATCCCGCTCCTCCCCTGCTACTACTTCCAAACCCCAGTTCCTTCTTCCTCGTAGATTCCACCGCCCTCGCGACTTCTCCCTTCTCGCTCTAACACCACTGCCAAGCTGCTATACCCGCCTCCCAAAACTCTGGAGGTTCCCTATTTCGTCGCATTTAGAACATCTGCCATACTTCAGCTTCCTTTTCTGTGATGTGGAGCACTTCTTCACTTTCCATCGTGATCTAGATTTATCAAAAGTTTTCCATTGCACGCCTTCTACATGACCGGGTCCCGACATTACAATGGTTCCATTGGGATGCATTCAACCTCACAGTTCACTCAGCTTGGATCAAAGCATTTGTTCACCGTATCAAGCTCCGCTTCTACTCTTCCTCCTTCGGCCAATCATTTAGGCCGTAGCTTTTCTAAGCTCAAGCAAACGCCAATTCGCGCACTAACTACCTCGAGAGTTCGAAAGTGTCTCTCTCCACTCGCTGCCTCCCCAACCACTCCAAATTCCTCAATTGCTTCTTATCGCTGTGTCATGAGAGGACATCCAACGCGAGCTTTACCTCCTCCCGTACCTACCCTCATCGTATGATGCCACGGGGATGGCTAAGCTCAAGCCAAAGACAAACGCAACGTACAGATGCTCCTTTCCTACCGCCACTCGACCCCCCTATGTTCGAACATCCACCCACGTCAGCTTACCTCTACTGCACTTCATCCAAAAGACTTGTGCAAGGGACAAATATAGGTGATGGGAATATGGTGGCATGTGAAAATATTTCAAAAGCTAGACGGGATGACACAAACATTGAATTGTTCTTAAAGATTTAGTGGAAGAGGTCCAGCCGGTATTAGGCCATACACATACTTCACTAAAGAAGGTTGGAAAATATGGTCTCAAAAGTTTGTTGTGAGAATAAATACCGAAGCTACAATTACAAAGAACTTAAAAACAAACCCGACTCTCACTCAAGAAAGAGTTTTCTATAGGCAAAGCTAGTAGAGCATCGACATGTGCCTCGGTTGGGACTCTACTTGCAAGAGTGACAGATTTTGGCAAGTGATGAGTGGTGGGAAAGAAAAAGGACAAGTGTTTCCATGAACTTCTTGGATAATCATATTTTCATTTATTCATTATATAACTTTTTCTTTGAGAATATTCTAAATATATTGTCTTCGCTTCGCTATTGTTTTGTCGGTGTCGGGCGTATAACCCCGACATTTGAAACGTGAGAACGAGGGTCCAAAGTTCTTGGATCCGCGGAGTTCCCCGCTTCAAAGATACGCGGCCGCATAAGCTACATGACATTGATACCATATAAAGGACCTATCTCCGATCATAACGGCCCTAACCAAAATGTGTATAATTCGTATTTAATGAAGTAGAAGTGGATGCAAATAATTTTGATGATGACGCATGCATACCTTTAATAAAGATAATGATACTCCAAAGGGAGAAACTAAGACAACACAAGTTAAAAACATACAAAAAAATGTCACGTAGGGAAAGGAAAAAAAAGTACAAAATGAGAAATCACAGGAATCTTTTGACCGTCTCTGATCACCGATGGATAATATGTCCCGCATAAGTAACGCAAGAGTTGGTACTACCGGTTGTTGTAGCATAAACAAAATGTATGGAATTATTAATACAAAGGTTTGGGTATTTGAACGAGTAAGCTCCACAATTCTTCCTTATATTGAGGTTGCTTCCGCAAAGAAATCTTACAGTGAGCTTTTGTGTCACTACACGGGAAACGGATCCATCACTTGTTATCGGATTTACTGTTGAGCATGCTTTAGTATAGATAACATCGATCGGATTTAGCTCGCATTGCATGCTTTCGGGTTTACGGGTTGAACTCTCGATTGTTATGTGGCTTGCTTTATGTGTTGAACTTATGCATTGAACATTGTGTTAAACTTTTGATGGCTTTGCTTTATGTGTCAACATTGTGTTATGTGTTGAACTCGTTTTTGTGCCATTAGATATGTTGAACCAAATATTACGTATTTGCTTTATGTGTTGAACCCTTTTTTTATGTGTTGAACATTGCATTAAACATTTGCTATGGTTTATGTATAGGGTATATCTCTAGAATGGAATTCTTTGTCCCATTCGTGATAAAGAATCAAACGACACAATGTCCAATCAGGAGGAAGAAGTTGGCAATTTTGATATACAAAGAAATGAGTACATTGGAAGAATGTATGCAAAAGCGAGACCGCACAAAGATCAATATATGAAACCAATGTTGAAGTGTGAAGAGAATATCTTCATTAATCGTGCCACGTGTGGGTTAATGAAATAATGCACGGATCTGGACACTCATTTCTTCGAAAGCAAGTCCGAATGAGAAAACCTCAGATTAGGAGGATTGGTGGTTGAGCCGCCTCAAAATTATGGACTAGAATAAATACTTATGAAATGTCATCAGAGAAGAATCAATGATAATGCTCTTATATGTACTTGGACAAGGAGCAACATATAGGAACGTGGAGGAGAGGTTTCAACATTACGGTGAGACAAGCAGACTCCATGGGCCATCAGAGTACAAAAACCGCATTTACAAACTTGGAAATGATATTATTATTAGACCGGGGTGGATAGAAATTTAGAGTTGTGGATGAGTACATCTCGCTTAATTTAGAGATATCGGGCCTTACTTCAAAGATCGCATCGGGAGAATAGATGGAACACATGCGGGCCATTCAAGTCCCAGCTGACAAACAAATCCCATTTATGAATAGAAAATGGTATACATCAACAAACATTCTAGCTGTATGTGACTTCAATATGTGTTTTACATACGCGCTTATTGGTTGAGAGGGATCGGCGCATGACACATGAATACTAATGGAGGCTTAAGAAATTTATCTTTGAAGTTTCCTCATCCACTAGAAGGTTCACATTTACTTGAAATTAAATTTAGTATATATTTAATGTTTTCTTCTTATTTTTTTTTATTATGCTTTTGTAGGAAAGTATTACCTTGTGGATTCCCTGATATCCTACAAATGAAAGGCCTTTATGGGGGTCATACAAGAGTGCAAGATATTATATTCCACAATTTAGGATGTCTTGCGCCTTTAGGGTTCCAAATGAAATATTCAACTATCATCACTCCAAATTGAGGAGTGCTATAGAAAGAACATTTGGGGTTTGTATGGTAAGATGGCTGGATCCTATGAAATATAACCAAGTACCCGCTTAAAGGTATAATTCCCGTGATTATATGGTCATGTTTTGCCCTCCCACAATTTTATTCTAAGAATGGGGAATAATGATTTGGATGTCCTTGAGAGCATTGTAAGACATAAACCAATTCCCCGCTACGAGAACGGAGCCTTCAAGATGCATTTACGGGTGAAAGTTCACCGCTTGGCAACAACTAACCCAAGAAGATACACCCAACAAATGATCACGCATTAGGAACACTATCCGGGACTAACCTACCCACATCCCTCACAAGTTGATATGATTTTGTAGTTTTTTTAAATTGTTGTCATTGCCATAGTTGTTGAACAATATTTTTGTTCTTGT